>CM066042.1:17374974-17677167 GCA_033557465.1 Ichthyophis bannanicus
TAGTTCCATGGCATTACAGCACAGCACCATCAACTCAGTCGCGGGACTCCATCTTAGCCGCTGCTTAGAAAGAAATTGCTCTATAGTGTAGTTTCCATTGCATTTACACCCCCAAGCACCATCACTCACTCAGAGTCCCGCGGGAATCCATCCTTTGGCCGCTGCTTAGAAATTGCTCTATAGTGTATTCCATTGCATTTAACAGCACAGCACCATAACTCCAGTCGCGGGAATCCATTCTTGCCGCTGAAGAAACTTGCTCTATAGTGTAGTCCATTGCATTTACAGCACAGCACCATCACTCAGTCGCGGGAATCCGTCTTGCCGCTGAAGAAATTGCTCTATAGTGTTGTTCCATTGCATTTACAGCACAGCACCATCCCTCAGTCACGGGAATCCATCTTGCCGCTGAAGAAATTGCTCTATAGTGTAGTTCCATTGCATTTACAGCACGGCACCAACAACCAGTCACGGGAATCCATCTTGCCGCTGAAGAAATTGCTCTATAGTGTAGTTCCATTGCATTTACACCACAGCACCATCACTCAGTCGCGGGAATCCGTCTTGCCGCTGCTTAGAAATTGCTCTATAGTGTAGTTCCATTGCATTTAACAGCACAGCACCATCACTCAGTCGCGGGAATCCATCTTGCCGCTGCTTAGAAATTGCTCTATGGTGTATTCCCATTGCATTTACAGCACAGCACCATCACTCAGTCGCGGGAATCCGTCTTGCCGCTGAAGAAATTGCTCTATAGTGTAGTTCCATTGCATTTACAGCACAGCACCATCACTCAGTCGCGGGTATCCATCTTGCCGCTGAAGAAATTGCTCTATAGTGTAGTTCCATTGCATTTACAGCACAGCACCATAACTCAGTCGCGGGAATCCATCTTGCCGCTGAAGAAATTGCTCTATAGTGTAGTTCCATTGCATTTACAGCACGGCACCAATCACTCAGTCGCGGGAATCCATCTTGCCGCTGCTTAGAAATTGCTCTATAGTGTAGTTCCTTGCATTTAACAGCACAGCACCATCACTCAGTCGCGGGAAATCCATCTTGCCGCTGAAGAAATTGCTCTATAGTGTAGTTCCATTGCATTTACAGCACAGCACCATAACTCAGTCGCGGGAATCCATCTTGCCGCTGAAGAAATTGCTCTATAGTGTAGTTCCATTGCATTTACAGCACAGCACCAACAACCAGTCACGGGAATCCATCTTGCCGCTGCTTAGAAATTGCTCTATAGTGTAGTTCCATTGCATTTACAGCACAGCACCATAACTCAGTCGCGGGAATCCATCTTGCCGCTGAAGAAATTGCTCTATAGTGTAGTTCCATTGCATTTACAGCACAGCACCATCACTCAGTCGCGGGAATCCATCTTGCCGCTGAAGAAATTGCTCTATAGTGTAGTTCCATTGCATTTACAGCACAGCACCATAACTCAGTCGCGGGAATCCATCTTGCTGCTTTGAAATTGCTCTATAGTGTAGTTCCATTGCATTTACAGCACGGCACCATCACTCAGTCGCCGGAATCCATCTTGCCGCTGAAGAAATTGCTCTATAGTGTAGTTCCATTGCATTTACAGCACAGCACCATCACTCAGTCGCGGGAATCCATCTTGCCGCTGAAGAAATTGCTCTATAGTGTAGTTCCATTGCATTTACAGCACAGCACCATCACTCAGTCGCGGGAATCCATCTTGCCGCTGCTTAGAAATTGCTCTATAGTGTAGTTCCATTGCATTTACAGCACAGCACCATCACTCAGTCGCGGGAATCCGTCTTGCGCGCTGAAGAAATTGCTCTATAGTGTAGTTCCATTGCATTTACAGCACAGCACCATCACTCAGTCGCGGAAATCCATCTTGCCGCTGCTTAGAAATTGCTCTATAGTGTAGTTCCATTGCATTTACAGCACAGCACCAACACTCAGTCGCGGGAATCCATCTTGCCGCTGAAGAAATTGCTCTATAGTGTAGTTCCATTGCATTTACACCACAGCACCATCACTCAGTCGCGGGAATCCATCTTGCCGCTGCTTAGAAATTGCTCTATAGTGTAGTTCCATTGCATTTACAGCACAGCACCAACAACCAGTCACGGGAATCCATCTTGCCGCTGAAGAAATTGCTCTATAGTGTAGTTCCATTGCATTTACACCACAGCACCATCATTCAGTCGCGGGAATCCATCTTGCCGCTGAAGAAATTGCTCTATAGTGTAGTTCCATTGCATTTACACCACAGCACCATCACTCAGTCGCGGGAATCCATCTTGCCGCTGAAGAAATTGCTCTATAGTGTAGTTCCATTGCATTTACACCACAGCACCATCACTCAGTCGCGGGAAATCCATCTTGCCGCTGAAGAAATTGCTCTATAGTGTAGTTCCATTGCATTTACACCACAGCACCATCACTCAGTCGCGGGAATCCATCTTTCCGCTGAAGAAATTGCTCTATAGTGTAGTTCCATTGCATTTACAGCACAGCACCATCACTCAGTCGCGGGAATCCGTCTTGCCGCTGCTTAGAAATTGCTCTATAGTGTAGTTCCATTGCATTTACAGCACAGCACCATCACTCAGTCGCGGGAATCCATCTTGCCGCTGCTTAGAAATTGCTCTATAGTGTAGTTCCATTGCATTTACAGCACAGCACCAACAACCAGTCACGGGAATCCGTCTTGCCGCTGAAGAAATTGCTCTATAGTGTAGTTCCATTGCATTTACACCACAGCACCATCACTCAGTCGCGGGAATCCGTCTTGCCGCTGAAGAAATTGCTCTATAGTGTAGTTCCATTGCATTTACAGCACAGCACCATCGCTCAGTCGCGGGAATCCATCTTGCCGCTGAAGAAATTGCTCTATAGTGTAGTTCCATTGCATTTACACCACAGCACCATCACTCAGTCGCGGGAATCCATCTTGCCGCTGAAGAAATTGCTCTATAGTGTAGTTCCATTGCATTTACAGCACAGCACCATCACTCAGTCGCGGGAATCCATCTTGCCGCTGAAGAAATTGCTCTATAGTGTAGTTCCATTGCATTTACACCACAGCACCATCACTCAGTCGCGGGAATCCGTCTTGCCGCTGAAGAAATTGCTCTATAGTGTAGTTCCATTGCATTTACAGCACAGCACCATCACTCAGTCGCGGGAATCCGTCTTGCCGCTGAAGAAATTGCTCTATAGTGTAGTTCCATTGCATTTACAGCACAGCACCATCACTCAGTCGCGGGAATCCATCTTGCCGCTGAAGAAATTGCTCTATAGTGTAGTTCCATTGCATTTACAGCACAGCACCATAACTCAGTCGCGGGAATCCATCCTGCCGCTGCTTAGAAATTGCTCTATAGTGTAGTTCCATTGCATTTACAGCACAGCACCATCACTCAGTCACGGGAATCCATCTTGCCGCTGAAGAAATTGCTCTATAGTGTAGTTCCATTGCATTTACAGCACAGCACCATAACTCAGTCGCGGGAATCCGTCTTGCCGCTGAAGAAATTGCTCTATAGTGTAGTTCCATTGCATTTACACCACAGCACCATCACTCAGTCGCGGGAATCCATCTTGCCGCTGCTTAGAAATTGCTCTATAGTGTAGTTCCATTGCATTTACACCACAGCACCATCACTCAGTCGCGGGAATCCATCTTGCCGCTGCTTAGAAATTGCTCTATAGTGTAGTTCCATTGCATTTACAGCACAGCACCATCACTCAGTCACGGGAATCCGTCTTGCCGCTGAAGAAATTGCTCTATAGTGTAGTTCCATTGCATTTACACCACAGCACCATCACTCAGTCGCGGGAATCCGTCTTGCCGCTGAAGAAATTGCTCTATAGTGTAGTTCCATTGCATTTACAGCACAGCACCATCACTCAGTCGCGGGAATCCATCTTGCCGCTGAAGAAATTGCTCTATAGTGTAGTTCCATTGCATTTACAGCACAGCACCATCACTCAGTCGCGGGAATCCATCTTGCCGCTGAAGAAATTGCTCTATAGTGTAGTTCCATTGCATTTACAGCACAGCACCATCACTCAGTCGCGGGAATCCGTCTTGCCGCTGCTTAGAAATTGCTCTATAGTGTAGTTCCATTGCATTTACAGCACGGCACCATCACTCAGTCGCGGGAATCCGTCTTGCCGCTGAAGAAATTGCTCTATAGTATAGTTCCATTGCATTTACAGCACGGCACCAACAACCAGTCATGGGAATCCATCTTGCCGCTGAAGAAATTGCTCTATAGTGTAGTTCTATTGCATTTACAGCACAGCACCATCACTCAGTCGCGGGAATCCATCTTGCCGCTGAAGAAATTGCTCTATAGTGTAGTTCCATTGCATTTACAGCACAGCACCATCACTCAGTCGCGGGAATCCATCTTGCCGCTGCTTAGAAATTGCTCTATAGTGTAGTTCCATTGCATTTACAGCACAGCACCATCACTCAGTCGCGGGAATCCGTCTTGCCGCTGAAGAAATTGCTCTATAGTGTAGTTCCATTGCATTTACAGCACAGCACCATCACTCAGTCGCGGGAATCCATCTTGCCGCTGAAGAAATTGCTCTATAGTGTAGTTCCATTGCATTTACTCCACAGCACCATCACTCAGTCGCAGGAATCCGTCTTGCCGCTGCTTAGAAATTGCTTTATAGTGTAGTTCCATTGCATTTACACCACAGCACCATCACTCAGTCGCGGGAATCCGTCTTGCCGCTGCTTAGAAATTGCTCTATAGTGTAGTTCCATTGCATTTACAGCACAGCACCATCACTCAGTCGCGGGAATCCGTCTTGCCGCTGAAGAAATTGCTCTATAGTGTAGTTCCATTGCATTTACAGCACAGCACCATCACTCAGTCGTGGGAAAGGAACTGTAGAAATTGCTGTATAGTGTAGTTCCATTGCATTTACAGCACAGCACCATCACTCAGTCGCGGGAATCCGTCTTGCTGCTGCTTAGAAATTGCTCTATAGTGTAGTTCCATTGCATTTACAGCACAGCACCATCACTCAGTCGCGGGAATCCGTCTTGCCGCTGCTTAGAAATTGCTTTATAGTGTAGTTCCATTGCATTTACACCACAGCACCATCACTCAGTCGCGGGAATCCGTCTTGCCGCTGCTTAGAAATTGCTCTATAGTGTAGTTCCATTGCATTTACAGCACAGCACCATCACTCAGTCGCGGGAATCCGTCTTGCCGCTGAAGAAATTGCTCTATAGTGTAGTTCCATTGCATTTACACCACAGCACCATCACTCAGTCGCGGGAATCCGTCTTGCCGCTGCTTAGAAATTGCTCTATAGTGTAGTTCCATTGCATTTACAGCACAGCACCATCACTCAGTCGCGGGAATCCGTCTTGCCGCTGAAGAAATTGCTCTATAGTGTAGTTCCATTGCATTTACAGCACAGCACCATCACTCAGTCGTGGGAAAGGAACTGTAGAAATTGCTGTATAGTGTAGGTAGCTGTGGAAATCTTCATCCTGCCATCCACTGTGATCGTCATCTTCACTGAGTGCCTCTTTTCCATGGCTCATTTCCTGACAGGCACAAACTCCTGTCAGCGGGCTTATAAAACCCCACTGAAAAGTTTTGGAAAATGGAAAATGTGTGATTCCTTATAGTAAATTTCATTCAGTCTTCAAGCAGCAGACATGACCTGAATCTTACCTCCAAAGCTCTGCCTCTGAATGATTACTGGCTGCAGCCTTTTATTTCCTTGGGGCATCGGTACAAAAGAGCAGCGCATATGATCTTTTCTGTCATCTTTGGGAGCAAGGTTCAGAGTAGCTAAGATTTGTTGCAGCCATCTGGAAAATACTTTGATTGGTCTTGACCTCTCCAATTTCTCGGGCAGACCTAAAACACAAATATTGTTAGTACAACTCTTGTTTTCTTAATTTTTTTGCTTGTTTGCCATGTCCTTGAAGGAACGTGTCAGCTTTTCAGTTTTCTAACATGCCACATTGAGCAAGTCCTCCACCTCCCCCGTTTTCCAGCTAGCTTTCCAACTTCGACATTAGTTTTATTGACTTTGGAGACCAGCTGGCCACTCACTACAATTTCTAGGTACATGGCTGCAATCATGCGGGGGGAGGGAAGAGATCTATAATTTCCAGCTTTTCCACTGCTATTCTTTCTTCCAAGCCCATCTTTTTCAGCAGAACTTTATTTCCTGACTGCTTTGACTTAGTCTGAATGATCCAGCCACAGTGCCATTATAGGAGTGTTCAAATCAACATTAAGTACTACGTTAGACATTTTGAGGGATGACTGTGCTCAAAGGATGATTATAATTAGTAGTCCATGGAAGCTTAGTATCCATGCATTCTCCCTCACCAAGACATCATGTAATTTCTCTCTGTGGTGACTTGTAACATAGTAAATGACGGCAGATAAAGACCAGTATGGACCATCTAGTCTGCCCAGTAAGGTGGCTAAAGTAGTTGTAACCACCGCTCCGTGCAGGTCACCCCCTCTATGCCTTTGCTTCCTGCACGGAGCGGTGGTTACAACTACTTTAGCCACCTTACTGGGCAGACTAGATGGTCCATACTGGTCTTTATCTGCCATCATTTACTATGTTACAAGTCACCACAGAGAGAAATTACATGATGTCTTGGTGAGGGAGAATGCATGGATACTAAGCTTCCATGGACTACTAATTATAATCATCCTTTGAGCACAGTCATCCCTCAAAATGTCTAACGTAGTACTTAATGTTGATTTGAGCACTCCTATAATGGCTATTTGTTGAAGTATACGATATTTAAGTTTATTTTGACTTTATTCTCTTGCTGTGACCTACCCTTTTGTGTGGGTCACATAGTGAGGTGGATGTATGACGTGTACATCACAGAGTGAGGTAGTCATTAGACATGTTGGTCACACAGTGGAAGTTGTGGAGATAAAATGGGACAAGTTTCTTGGGTTCCCATAGCTTGGAATTCCTGCAGCCCAGATTTTCGTTGTCCCCTTGTGTAGCACTGCCATTGTGGTGGTAGAGAGTAAAATGTGAACCTCTCTCTTAGGAAAAGATTGGGAAGATGAAGACAAATGAAGCAAAACTGGAAAGTGACAAGCGACGACTAAAGGAAGTCCTTGAGGCATCTGAGAGCCGTTGCACCAAGCTGGAGCTGGGCCGACGCTCACTGGAGGGGGAGCTGCAGCGGGTGAGGTTAGCACTGAGCGACCGTGAGACAGAGGTGCAGGCACTGCAGGAACGTATTGATGCTCTCCAGAGACAGGTACTTGTACTTTCTGCAGTGTACCGTGCTATTCTATACACCAAAAAACAAAATCTCTAAACATTTGCCCACATATGCTCATAAACCATCTGATTAAACTCAATAGGCACATTTATAAATTATTTTGTGGACCATCAGAAACAGAAGCTAAATTCACAGAAACCACACAGGTTGCTCACCACATATCCTCATCGGTCCTTTTTTACAGCTCTGTGTATCCTTTTTTTTTTTTTTAAAGCGCCGTCAAGTCATTGCTGACTCCTGACGACCCAGCAGCTCCTGGGTTTTCTTGGCAAGGTATGACCAGACGTAGATTGCCAGGCCTTTTCTTCTGAAGCAATGCAGGGTAAAGTGACTTGCCCAAGGTCACAAGGAGTGGCCAGTGGGAATCGAACGCAGATCTCTTAGGTGCTAGGCTATTGCTCTAACCACTGGGCTACTCCTCCACTGTGCATCCTATCAAATGAATATATCTTCAGAAAAATCTGCACTTATCTTAAACGCTTCTTCAGTCATTATTAGAAGCAGGCAATATAGAATTAGAGTCGCATCTCTCGATCTGAATTCACGTCAGAGAGAGGCTCCAATTGTGAAGAGCTGCTAGATCATCTGCCTGCCTAAACTTCAAGAAAAGCTGGCTAAGAAAGCTGGTTTTCTGATCTGACCGTACTGAGGAGTTATCCCTGATACAGAAAGCAAATGGCGTCGTCTTATGAAATGTGAATTCACGTCAGGAGATATGACTCAAACTCTATATCGCCTGCTTCAGAGACATCACCATTGGAGTGTGGCTGCATATCCCTGCTGTCGATGGAGAACTCCATTACAGGTAAGCAACTACGCTTTCTTCTGCCTAAGGGAAATGCAACATTGAGGATCTGTAGTGATAATGAAAGTTCCTCCCTGACCCTGAGTATTGTAATTGGCTCAGAAGTGCAGTATTACTACTTTCACACAATACTCTGAGCACAGAACTTACTGGGATACCCACCAATATAATTTGCCTCTAGAAATTGTCCACTTTATTTTTTATTTGATTTAATATTGTAGCCAAAGCTCCTTCAGCTGGCAAAGTGTTCCATATTATTACTAAGTAAAATACCCCTTTCGAAGGTGGTGAATAACCTAATGGTTAGAGCAGAAGGCTGACAGCCAGGGTTCAAATCCCACTGACACTGCTTACGATCTTGGGCAAGTCACTTCACCCTCCGTTGCCGCAGGTACAAAACTTAGGTTGTAAGTCTTTGGGGACAAAGAGATACCTAAATGTAACCTGCTTTGAGTTACTACCAAAAAGGCACAAGCTAAATCCAAATCTAAGGACGTACCTACTCTCTTGACTGCTTTTGGTAGCTGCTTTTGTCTGAGGATTATTTACAAGATCCCTGTAGGTTCTGTATATATTTGTATAATTTTGCTCCCTTTAAGAAGGTAATTTTATAGAGTTACACCTAGCTGTCACCTGTTTTCAGTTACCTATTCATGACTATTTTATAAAGTCGAGTTTGTGTGTGCTTGACTTCATAAGATACCAGAATAACTGGCAGAAAATGTGATAGCTTAACACCAGCCCTGGTGTAAAGTACGATGCCTACATTTTGCAAATACACACATAGGGCCCGATTTTCGAAGCCCAAGGCTTGTGCTACACATGTAAAAGACAGCGTTACCTGTGTAAAACCATCATAACCATGTAAACCAGATATTCAACAAGGCGGCTTGAATCAGAGAGGCCCAGCTACCTGCACAGCGCCAAGCACAGAGGCCTGGTCTAAAATGGATTTCCGAAAGCCGTGTACGCAGACATTGGATGATACTAACTGCGTAAGCCTAAGCAATATATCCTGGCACATAAAACTGCTGATGGTGTGCGGCGAACCTATGTAGTGGCAATACAGTGCATAGTACAGTGAGGACAGCATGTGCAGGCTTGTACCCAAACCGTGCAGAGGTAAAGCGCTGCTGGACCGGCCGTGAAGCCATGTGGGCCATGCACATGGTGTTCCAGAGGTGGAGACACGCCCGCTGTGCCCGGGCATAGTGGAGGATGCAGCAGGCAGAGCATATCCATCAGCAGGCAGTAGCCCAGCACCCGAGACACAGGTACCATGCCCTACGGGTATACAAGCCCATGGTGAGCTACCTCCAGTTGATGGAGGAGGAGGTCTACCAGAGATACAAACTGGATGGGGCAACAATAACAAAGTTGTGCAGCTTACTCAGCGTGGACCTGGAGCCCTCCATAATCAGAAGCCAGGCCCTGCCGGTGGCTATGAGACCTACAGGGATATAATCCTGAAATCCCACCTCCAGTCTGGCAGCATCCCTCTTGCCATGGAGGAGAGAGGTCACATGACAGGAGAGCATCACCCTGGTGTGGCAGGAAGTGATCCTGTAACTAGGACCTGTCCTCCAGGTGATATAAAACCCTCTCGCACCGAGGACGTTTCTCCAGGGCCATGTGCCCATGAGGGAAGGGTTAGGACAGCCGTTATCGTTGGTGATTCGATCATTAGGCATGTAGATAGCTGGGTGGCTGGTGGACGTGAGGATCGCTTGGTAAAATGCCTGCCTGGAGCGAAGGTAGCGGACCTCACGCACCACCTAGATAAGGTCTTAGATAGTACTGGGGAGGAGTCTGCTGTCTTGGTACATGTCGGTACCAATGACATAGGAAAATGTGGTAGGGAGGTTCTGGAGGCTAAATTTAGGCTTTTAGGTAGGAAGTTGAAATCCTGAACCTCCAGGGTAGCTTTCTCCAAAATGCTTCTCGTTCCGCGCGCCGGACCCAAAAGGCAGGCAGAGCTCCGGAGTCTCAATGCGTGGATGAGACAATGGTGCAAGGATGAGGGTTTTGGATTTGTTAGGAACTGGGGAACATTCTGGGGAAAGGAGGGTCTCTTACGAAGGGGTGGGCTTCACCTTAACCGGGATGGAACCAGGTTGCTGGCATTAATCTTTAAAAAGGAGATAGAGCAGCTTTTAAACTAGATAATAGGGGAAAGCAGACAGTCGCTCAAGAGCGCATGGTTCAAAGAATGTATCCTTGAAGGATACTACCAAAAGCAGAGAGGTTCCAAAAAAGAGTAAAGTAGCCCAAATGCCCTCGAGTATAGGGCAGACAGAGCTTAAAGATTCCAAATTACCCATGCCTACCAATAGCCAGATTAATATGAATAAAAGACAATCTCTAAAATGCTTGTATGCAAATGCTTAGAAGTCTAAAAAATAAGATGGGAGAGTTAGAATATATAGCACTAAATGAGAGGTTAGATATGATTGCAATCTCAGAGACATGGTGGAAGGAGGACAACCAGTGGCACACTGTGATACCTGGGTACAAACTATATCGTAATGATAGAGCTGATCAAATTGGTGGAGGGGTTGCGCTCTATGTTAGAGAGGGCATTGAGTCAGAAAGGATTAAAGTTTTGCAAGAAACTAAATTTTCTGTAGAATCTCTATGGATTGAAATTCCATGTAAAAAGGGGAAGGCGATGGCAGTGGGGGTCGACCGCCTGGCCAGAATGAACAAATGGATGATGGAATGCTCAAAGAAATCAGGGAAGCTAACAAACGTTACAGCCCAGTAATAATAATGGGTGATTTCAATTACCCCGGTATCGACTGGTCAGTGTCACAGCAGGACAGCTAGGGAGATAAAGTTCCTAGATGAAATAAATGACTGCTTCTTGGAGCAGCTGGTTCATGAACCGACCAGAGGGGAAGCCATATTGGACCTAGTCCTTAGTGGAACACCAGATCTGGTGCAAGAGATAAGGGTGTTGGGGCCACTTGGCAATAGTGTTCATAGCATGATCGCGTTTGATTAATTAGTAGAGGAGGGATGGTAAGGAAATCCACAGTACTACCTTTAACTTTGGAAAAGGGAGACTATGATAAAATGAGGAAAATAGTTAAGAAAAAACTAAAAGGAGCAGTTACAAAGGTTAAAGACTTACATCAAACTTAGGTGTTGTTTAAAAATACTATCTTGGAAGCCCAGCCCAGCTGTATTCTACGCTTTAAGAAAAGCGGCAGGAAGTCCAAAAAACTGCCAGCATGGTTTAAAGGTGAGGTCAGAGAGGCTGTTGTAGCCAAAAAAGCATCTTTCAAGAAATGGAAAAAAGATCCAAATGACGAAAACTGGAAACAGCAGAAGCACTGGCAAGTTAAATGCAAGGCATTGATAAGGCAGGCAAAGGGAGAATTTGAGAAGAAGCTGGCTGCGGAAGCAAAAACACATAAAGACTTTTTCAAGTACATTCGTAGCAAAAAATCTGTGAGAGAGTCAGTTGGTCCATTAGATGATAGAGGGGTAAAAGGGGCACTAAGAGGCGACAAGGCGATAGCGGAGAGACTGAATGAATTCATTGGACACTGCGGGACATCCTGTGTTTAGAGATGGGAGAGGGGAGGAAGATGTTTAAATAAGTGAGAGTAAAGGTTGATCATGCAAGGTAAAAAATATAAGTAAAATTATCTTTAGGATTAAGATTAAATAGGTCAGAGAAAGTTGATAATGGGTGAAAGAGTCATCTAATGAGAAAAAGTAATTGAAATATTCATACAGTGCTATTTAGAGCTTAGGATGACGTAATTTGAGGGCGGGTTTGGCAGTGTCCAATGGAATGATAGAAGGGAAAGGTTTAAAATCGATAGTAGTGACATCTCACCCATATGCGTGGTGTTTTCCGTAACCAAGTTGGAAGAGAAGTTTTAGTTGCAGCGGTTGTATGAAATGTGTGGTGCAGCATTTTTTCTCCGGTAGGTGATCGGCTTTGTATAGGAACATGATGAGGATTTACACGAAGGTATTTGGTGGAAGACTCATCAACAACCTTCGCTATGCTGATGATACCACATTACTGGCTGAAAGTGAAGATGATCTCAAAATGGGCCTGCACCTTAATGTAAAGAAGACAAAGATCATGACAACTGGCATAATCAACAGGTTCATCGTTGAAGGAGAAGAAATTGAAATCGTGAACAACTTTAACCTACTTGGATCAACTATCAATAAAGAAGCAACAAGCAGTCGAGAAATCAGACGACGCATTGCTCTTGGCAGAATGGCTATGAAAGACCTAGATAAGATTCTCAAGAGCAGAGATGTCTCTCTCCATACAAAGATTCGACTTGTTCAAGCCATGGTATTTTCAATAACATCATATGGATGTGAAAGCTGGACAGTGAAAAAGACAGACAGGAAGAAAATTGATGCCTTTGAATTATGGTGCTGGCGGCGAATACTGTGTATACCATGGACTGCCCGAAGAACAAACCAGTCGGTACTAGAAGAGATCAAACCTAAGCTTTCTTTAGAAGCTCAGATGACAAGACTTCGACTTTCATACTTCGGACACATCATGCGAAGAGAGAGATCATTAGAGAAAGACATCATGCTTGGCAAGATAGAAGGTCAACGCAAAAGAGGAAGGCCAGCAATGAGATGGATTGCTACAATAACAGCAGCTACGGGTACCAGTCTGTCAACAATGAGCCGCCTGACTGAAGACCGAACACAATTTAGGATAGCTATCCAGAGGGTCGCCATGAGTCGACTCCGACTCGACGGCACTTAACAACAACAACAACATTTGGGAGTAGTTAATTTATATGTGGTTACTGATATGAGTTTTTGTCTTTTAGAGATAGAAGCGAATACTAATCCCCTGAGGAAACTTGTAAAAGTGAAACGCGACGGAGGCGCCTAGGCAAGGCGTTGGGATAAGAGCTTATAATATCGTAGGAGTGAAGTTGGAGTACGGTTGGAGCGTGAAGACACCACTGAAATATAAGCTAAGCATTTGGCGTTTGCTATAGAAGATAAGAATAGCTACTAATGTTATAGAAGTTACATACATAAAAAGCAGTGGGTTAGAAGCTCCAAGCATTCACATTTTTAAGAAATAAGGTCATTGATGCTAACAGGCACAAACGTTAGATATTTGATTGGTCTAAAAAATGAGTGCCATCAAGTCTGAGACCTTTAATAGTGTGAAGCAGTAGCCATAAGAGAAAAAATAGTTTGTAAAAACCAAACCTTTTGTTGATATAATTGATGGCTTAATGGGAGACATCCAACATGGCTTTAGACAAGGAAGATCTTGTCTTACTAATCTGTTATGTTTTTTTGAAGGTGTGAATAAACAGGTAGACAAAGGTGAGTTGGTTGATATAGTGTATTTGGACTTTCAGAAAGCCTTTGACAAGGTCCCTCATCAGAGACTTTTGGCAAAACTAAAAAGTCATGGGATAGGAGGCAATGTACTATTGTGGATCAGGAACTGGTTAAAAGATAGAAAGCAGAGGGTAGGGCTAAATGGCCAGTTTTCCCAATGGAGAAAGGTGAATAGTGGTGTACCCCAGGGATCTGTGCTGGGTCCGCTGCTTTTTAACATATTCATAAATGACCTGGAAAAGGGAATAACGAGTGAGGTTATCAGATTTGCAGATGACACAAAACTATTTAAAGTTGTTAAAACCCATGAGGATTGTGGAAAATTGCAAGAGGATCTTGATAAATTGGAAGACTGGGCATCCAAATGGCAGATGAAATTTAATGTGGACAAGTGCAAAGTTATGCACCTAGGGAAGAACAACCCAAACTATGGTTGCGCAATTGTTCCACATTAGGAACCGCCACCCAGGAAAAAGATTTAGGCGTCATTGTGGATAACATGTTAAAACCCTCGGCCCAATGTGCAGCGGCAGCCAAGAGAGCAAATAGAATGCTAGGTATCATAAGGAAAGGAATGGAAAATAAAACAAAGGATATTATAATGCCTCTGTATCGTTCTATGGTGCGACCGCACCTTGAATATTGTGTGCAATTCTGGTCGCCGTATCTTATAAAGGATATAGCGTTATTAGAAAAGGTTCAGAGAAGAGCCACCAAAATGGTAAAGGGGATGTAAGGATACCCCTATGAAGAGAGGCTAAAAAGGTTAGGGCTCTTTAACCTGGAAAAGAGACGGCTGAGGGGAGATCTGATAGAAGTCTATAAATTAATGAACGGAGTGGAACGGGTAAACGCAGATCGATTGCTAATGTCCTCAGAATATAGAAAGACATGGGGACATGCAATGAAGCTACAGGGTAAACTATATTCAAGACAAGAGAAAATATTTTTTCACTCAATGTGTTATCAAACTCTGGAATTTCTTACTGGAGTATGTAGTAAAAGCTGTTAGTGTAGCTGGGTTTAAAAAAGGTTTGGACAAGGTCCCATAAACCATTATTAAAAAGGGACCCAGGATATCACTGCTTGACCCAATACAAGTATTGAGGAACCTGTGTCTTTTGGGGATACTGCTAGGTACTTGTGACCTAGATTGGCTAGTGTTGGAAACAGGATACTGGGCTTGATGGACCTTGGTCTGAGTATGGCATATCTTATGTTCTTATTGGAACATCTGGCAACTGGCAGCATCCAGCATGTGATAGGGGCGACTGTTGGAATTGTACAGTCCGCTGCCAGCCACTGCATAAATGCCTTCACCAGGGCACTGCTGTGGAGGATGCACCACCTCATAGCCTTTCCCCGGACACAGCAGATGCAGCAGGAGACTATTCTGCAATGTTGCTGGATTCCACTCGCTGCTTGGACGTATAGACTGCACCCACATTGCACTGTGGGCACCATGGCTGGAGCAGAAGGCATACCGGAACAGGTATGGTGACACATCAATGAACATGAAAGTCGTCGTGAATGCCAACATGACCGTTACTGATGTGCGTGCCTGCTACCCAGGGTCCTGCCATGATGCATTTGTCCTTGTCCAGTTCAGCCTAGGATAGGCAGCAGCTGGGGCTCAGCTCAGAGATGCATGACTGCTAGGTGAGTGAGCACATATGTGAGCCCCAAGACAGGCCCAGAACAAACAGTTGCTGTAATACGATGCTATGTGTAATGCAAACAGGTGGGGATATATGTATCATGTGTGTATTGCAACACATGGTGACCATGGCGTTAACATGCACTGCTGTTCCACAGATTCATGCGCACAGTAGGCCATGTCGCACATCGTGGAGACAACCGAGGGAAGCCCCATAGCCAAGAGCAGACAGCATGCACCATCATGTGGCATGTGGAGGAGTGTGGGCTGGCGCCATGTAGTGCAGCCACATGGCAGCAGCCCAGGTAGGGCACATCCATATGTGCCCTCAACCCAGCCTGTAGACCCCCCAACCACATCTCTGTGCCATTCCTCTGCCCCCCCCCCTTCCAACAGGCTAGTCAATGTCATTGTCCCCCATTGCCCTGCCCCAAATGCCTGACTACTGCACAAGCCACATATTGGTGTCCCCTCAGTGCCATAGTGCCCTGAATGTCACATATTGCACCCCACCCTGCTAGTAGCTGCTGTATCTTCCTGTGTCCCTGAATGTCACATATTGCACCCCACCCTGCTAGTAGCTGCTGTATCTTCCTGTGTCCCTGAATGTCACATATTGCACCCCACCCTGCTAGTAGCTGCTGTATCTTCCTGTGTCCCTGAATGTCACATATTGCACCCCACCCTGCTAGTAGCTGCTGTATCTTCCTGTGTCCCTGAATGTCGCATATTGCACCCCACCCTGCTAGTAGCTGCTGTTTCTCCAGGACCAAGCAGGAAGTCAGTCCTCACTTATGGGGCGACGTCGGCGCCGACGGAGCCCTCGCGGAGCAATTTTCCCCAGCTTTCAAAGAAAGCCTTTGGGAATTGCAGCGCGCATGCGCGGTCCTCTTCCCGCCCAAGGGTGCCATCTTAGCCAGTCTTCTTTTTTCCGCGGAGTCCCCGTCTTGTCCCCGCGAAAAAGTCGATATTTCTTCATTATTTTATCCTTTTCTTTCGGTTCGACGCCGGTCTTTTTCCCGCCCGGACTCGCGACGCCGGTCATGAGTCCTCTTCCTTTTTTCGGTTTTTCTGACTTAGTCAGCTTTCGTTTTCGATTTTTCCCTGGCAGCCCGGTCCTTTGACCTCGCAGGGGCCCTTTTTCCCCCGATGGCTGCCAGTGGTTTTAAGCGGTGTGGTCAGTGTGACCGAAATATGTCACTAACTGACACACACGACTTTTGCCTCCGCTGCCTGGGCCCGGATCATGAGGAACTGATCTGTGGGCCCTGCGGCAAAATGTCCTCCAAAGCGTTGAGAAGTCGGCGGCATCAGCGTGATAGGATCTTCGCTGACCCCAGCCGTACCCGGACCTCGTCGGAGGCCTCCGCGTCCAAAGGCTCCAGCTCGGACCGTCGCCGGAGTTCCTCCGACAGGGGTTCTCCTCCGGGGACCATCGTCGGAAGGTGAAACCCGCGAGGGCGGCGTCGGTGGACGCTCCTGGTTCCGCGAGGGCCGGGTCGCATAGCCCCGACAGCCGCCCCGGGTCCTTGGAGAAGGAGCACCTCACGAAGCGACCTCGCCTGGAGTCGGAGATGCCTGCTCGGGTAAGTCCTGTGGTCCTTCTGGACTCGCCTCCGCGACAGCCGACGTCGGGCCCGACGCCGTCGGGGCCCGAGTCGGGGGCTGCTGGGTCACCTGAGCTCGGACTCAGGTGACGGCCTTGGAGAGCAGACTGTCTGCCTTCATGGACCAGCAGCGGGCACTGCTCGCTGGCCTCGCTGGCACCGCTGCCCCGACCGCCGGGACGTCGACGTCCAAGTCGACCCCGGAGACCGAGCCGATCCTCGAGTCGATGCGAACTCGAGTCGATCCTCGGTCGAGGTCACCCTCGGCCTCCCGTTCGGGACCGAGGACGCCGACTCCCTCGGCGTCGGGGCGGCTGGCGCCGCGCCCTGCCCGGGCCGACCCCACCGAGTCCTCGTCGGAGTCGGTCTGGGAGTCTGAAGAGGAAGAGTCGCCTGATTCTTTCCGGACTCGGTGTGTCCCCTCGGACTCACCGGAGTCCGAGCCTCGGAAGCAGTCCCCCCCGGAGGATGCCCGGTTCTCGGACTTCGTCAGGGATATGGCCAAGGCTTTGGCCTTCCCTGCGGACCCCGAGGAGGAGCCTCGAGCCGAAGAGCTCGACGCCCTCCAGTATGACTCTCCCGCAAGGGAACACTTTACTGTACCGGTTCCTCCTATGCTGGAACGACTACTCTTCCGCATGTGGGAGAGTCCGGCCTCCTCGCCGGTCCTGAGCAAGCGGGTCGATTCTATCTATCGAGTCCGCAAGAGCCCTGGCTTTCAAAAGGCACAGCTACCACACCATTCCATGGTAGTGGAATCGGCCATGCATCGTCTTAAGAGCCAGAAGATGCACTCCTCGGTGCCTCCTGGCAGGGAGGCCCGTAACCTGGATGGCCTTGGTAAGAAGTGTTTCCAGGGCTCTATGCTCGCATGTTGTGTCCAGACCTACCAGCTATACATGGGCATGTATCTCCGAGATCTGGCTAAAGAGCTAGCCGGCTTCTTCTCCGCTGGTTTGTCCGAGGAACCCTTGCGGAGGTTCCTGGCCTTGTCCACTGGCATTCGGGAATGCTCAAAGTTCATGTCCCGAGCAGCCTATGATGGCTTTGAAGCATCGGCTCGAGTGGCCGCAGCCGGCATCGGTGCCCGCCGACAGGCTTGGCTTCAGTCGTCAGACCTTGAGCCCTGGGTGCAGGACAAGTTGGTCGATGTCCCCCTGCCGAGGCGAGAAAACCTCTTTGGCAAGCCCATGGCTGAAAAGGCTGCACAAATTGAGACTGAGACTCTCACCAGGACCAGGCTTTCTAGGAAGACCTCTGCCCCTTCCCAGAAAAAGAAGGGCTCGGGAAAAAAGTCCTTTTACCCGAGGAAGGCGGCTGCCTACAAACAATACCCCCATTATCAGGCCCCTGCAGCTCCCCAACAGGGCCAGCAGGCCAAGGGACGGGGTAACGGGTCCCGTAGGCAGCAAGCCCCCAAGCCTGCACCACCAGCCCCTGCTCAGCAGGGTGGGGGTTTTTGACTCGCTAAGCATAGCCTTTCCCCCCCTGCTGGTTCCTCCCAGCACCGGAGGCCGCTGGTTCACTTCGCCCACAGGTGGTCCAGCATCACCGCAGATGCCTGGGTGCTCCAAGTCGTGCGAGAAGGCTATCTTCTCCACTTCCACCAGGTCCCTCCGTCCTATTTTCCGGGAGAACCTCCACGACCCCCTCTGCACAGGGAATTACTCCTTCAGGAGTTAGCAGGTCTTCTGCAGGAACAGGCGGTGGAACCGGTGCCACACCGCCTGAGAGGTCAAGGCTTTTATTCCAGGTATTTTCTGATACCAAAGAGAACAGGAGGCCTCAGACCCATCCTGGACTTGCGCAACCTCAACAAGTTCCTTGTGCGGGAGAAGTTCAAAATGCTTACTCTTGGAATCCTTCTGCCCTACCTCCAGCAGGGAGATTGGCTATGCTCCTTGGATCTAAAGGATGCCTACACGCACATCCTCATCCACCCAAGCCACCGCCAATACCTCAGGTTTGTGGTGGCAGGAAATCATTACCAGTAGAGAGTACTGCCCTTTGGCCTGTCCTCCGCACCGCGAGTCTTCACAAAATGTCTCGCGGTGGTGGCGGCCCATCTCCGGCTTCACGGCCTCTATGTCTTTCCGTACCTCGACGACTGGCTCATCAGAGCGGCGTCCGCTCCGGAGGTCACCAGCGCCACACGCCGCACGGTGACTCTTCTGCAGTACTTGGGCTTTGTTATAAATTTCGCAAAGTCCACTTGCTCCCCTCGCAGGATCTCGAGTTCATCGGCGCAAGGCTACACACGCCTCAGGCACGAGCGTACCTACCGCTCGACAGGGCTCAACGGCTCATGGACCTAGCCGACCGTTTTCGCAGACAGCCCCTGGTCTCCGCCAGGCGCTTCCTGAGACTGCTCGGCCATATGGCTTCCACCGTCCATGTGACCCCCAATGCCCGCCTGAATATGCGGCCTGCTCAATGGTGTCTCCGCCAGCAGTGGCGACAAGCCACAGGCAGCCTAGGGGACCTAGTGCGCGTCTCCGAGCCGCTGATCTCGTCTCTCCGGTGGTGGCTTCAGCAGCCGAACCTGATATTCGGAATGCCTTTCCAGTCACCTCAGCCGACCCGGGTGCTGACCACGGATGCATCCCTCCTGGGCTGGGGAGCACATTGCCAAGGGGCACGTACTCAGGGCCTCTGGACCACGTGGGAGTCTGCTCAGCAGAATCAACTTCTTGGAGCTCAGGGCGATACGCCTGGCTCTCAAGGCCTTCTCCCACCTGACTTCCCACCAGTCCGTCCTTGTCCAGACGGACAATCAAGTTGCCATGTTCTACGTGAACAAGCAGGGGGGCACGGGCTCCTTCCTCCTCTGCCGGGAGGCACAGAAGCTCTGCTCTTGGGCCGTCAGTCACGGCATTCTCCTCAAGGCAGTTTATCTCCCGGGCCAAGAGAATTGCCTGGCAGACAAAACTCAGCAGGATCCTCCAGCCGCACGAGTGGCGTCTGGATCCCTTGGTAGTTCAGAAGCTCTTCCTAAAGTGGGGCCTCCCCACGGTGGATCTCTTTGCAAGTCCTCACAACCGGCAGCTTACTCGATTCTGCTCTCGTCAGCCACAAACAATTCGGGTTGCGGCGGACGCTTTTCTAATTTCATGGTCGGGGAGCCTTCTGTACGCTTTCCCTCCCATCCCGCTAGTCTCTCGGACTCTTTTCAAGGTTCTCCGAGACAAAGCCTTCATGATCCTGGTGGCCCCTCGTTGGCCCAGACAGCCGTGGTTTCCACTCCTGCTGCAATTAGCGGTGGAGGATCCATTCCCTCTGGGGGCCCAACCGGATCTCCTCACTCAGGATCAGGGGTCTCTACTACACCCCAACCTCAGGTCTCTCAACCTCATGGCCTGGCTGCCGAGAGGGTAGTCCTTGCTCCCCTTCTCCTGCCGGCAGAGGTGGAAGAGGTCGTCTTGGCTTCGCGACGGCCTTCTACCCGCAAATGCTACGCCCTTAAATGGCGTCGCTTTGCCGTCTGGTGTACCCAACAGTCTCAGGATCCCTTCTCCTGCCCGGTGTCGGTGATCTTGCAGTACTTGCTACGCCTCTCTAATCTGGGACTTAAGTCCAACTCCGTCAAAGTTCACCTCAGTGCTCTTTCGGCGCATCATGTGCCGGGGACGGTAGACCTCTCTCCAGCGACCCTCTCGTAGCGAGGTTTCTCCGAGGTCTCCTTCTACTTAAACCACCTCTGCGCCCGCCAGCGCCTGACTGGGACCTGAATGTGGTTTTGCAGCGGATCACCTGTCGCCTTTTGAACCTATTGGCCACCTGTTCTCTCCGTTTTCTGTCTTGGAAAACACTGTTCTTGATAGCCCTCACTTCCGCTAGACGCGTAAGTGAATTGCAGGCCCTCGTGTCTGATCCCCCTTACACTCGGTTCTACAAAAATAAGGTAGTCCTACGGACTCACCCAAAATTTCTTCCAAAGGTGGTCTCCCCTTTTCATATCAATCAGGAGGTGGTACTTCCAACCTTCTTTCACAGACCACACTCCAGCCGAGCTGAAAACGGTCCTCCATACCCTGGACTGTAGAAAGGGCTCTGAACTTCTACCTTGACCGTACGCGGGAGCACCGTAAAGCTGCTCAGCTTTTTGTGTCTTTCGACCCCAATAAATTGGGGCTCCCGGTCTCCAAGCGTACTCTGTCCATCTGGGTTGCGGACTGTATCACTTGGGCTTATGGGGCAGCCGGACTCTCCTTGGAAGGTCGAGTCACGGCTCACTGCGTTCGGGCAAAGGCCACGTCAGTGGCTTACCTCCGCTCTGTTCCGCTGGCAGACATCTGCCGGGCCGCTACTTGGTCTTCGAGCCAGACTTTTGCGGTCCATTACTGTCTCGAGAGGGAGTCCCGCAGGGACAGTGCTTTCGGACAGGCAGTCCTCCGTAATCTCTTTGAGGTCTGAGCAACTCCTACCCTCCATCCCGGATGTGGGCTAACCGGTGGGTAATTATTCAGCGAAGATCCTTCCTTCTGTGCTGCTGAGCTAGAGGGAGCTCATTTTTGTGCTTAGGGTCTCCGGTAGCCTTGAGCTTGGGAGTCCCATAAGTGAGGACTGACTTCCTGCTTGGTCCTGGAGAAAGCGTAGTTACTCACCTGTAACAGGTGTTCTCCAGGAGCAGCAGGAATCAGTCCTCACACCCCTCCCTCCTCCCCTTGGAGTTGCAATCGTCTGCTTTACTTTTTTGCAAATTTTTATGCTGTCTTTTTTAGCTATGTCATCTGACTGGCTAAGATGGCACCCTTGGGCGGGAAGAGGACCGCTCATGCGCGCTGCAATTCCCAAAGGCTTTCTTTGAAAGCTGGGGAAAATTGCTCCGCGAGGGCTCCATCGGCGCCGACGTCGCCCCATAAGTGAGGACTGATTCCTGCTGCTCCTGGAGAACACCTGTTACAGGTGAGTAACTACGCTATCTTCCTGTGTCCCTGAATGTCGCATATTGCACCCCACCCTGCTAGTAGCTGCTGTATCTTCCTGTGTCTCTGAATGTCGCATATTGCACCCCACCCTGCTAGTAGCTGCTGTATCTTCCTGTGTCCCTGAATGTCGCATATTGCACCCCACCCTGCTAGTAGCTGCTGTATCTTCCTGTGTCTCTGAATGTCGCATATTGCACCCCACCCTGCTAGTAGCTGCTGTATCTTGCTGTGTCCCTGAATGTCGCATATTGCACCCCACCCTGTTAGTAGCTGCTGTATCTTCCTGTGTCTCTGAATGTCGCATATTGCACCCCACCCTGCTAGTAGCTGCTGTATCTTCCTGTGTCTCTGAATGTCGCATATTGCACCCCACCCTGCTAGTAGCTGCTGTATCTTCCTGTGTCTCTGAATGTCGCATATTGCACCCCACCCTGCTAGTAGCTGCTGTATCTTCCTGTGTCCCCTGAATGTCTCATATTGCACCCCACCCTGCTAGTAGCTGCTGTATCTTCCTGTGTCTCTGAATGTCGCATATTGCACCCCACCCTGCTAGTAGCTGCTGTATCTTCCTGTGTCTCTGAATGTCGCATATTGCACCCCACCCTGCTAGTAGCTGCTCTATCTTCCTGTGTCTCTGAATGTCGCATATTGCAAACCCACCTGCTAGTAGCTGCTGTATCTTCCTGTGTCCCTGAATGTCTCATATTGCACCCCACCCTGCTAGTAGCTGCTGTATCTTCCTGTGTCCCTGAATGTCACATATTGCACCCCACCCTGCTAGTAGCTGCTCTATCTTCCTGTGTCCCTGAATGTCACATATTGCACCCCACCCTGCTAGTAGCTGCTGTATCTTCCTGTGTCTCTGAATGTCGCATATTGCACCCCACCTGCTAGTAGCTGCTGTATCTTCCTGGGTCCCTGAATGTCGCATATTGCACCCCACCCTGCTAGTAGCTGCTGTATCTTCCTGTGTCCCTGAATGTCGCATATTGCACCCCACCCTGCTAGTAGCTGCTGTATCTTCCTGTGTCTCTGAATGTAGCATATTGCACCCCACCCTGCTAGTAGCTGCTGTATCTTCCTGTGTCCCTGAATGTCACATATTGCACCCCACCCTGCTAGTAGCTGCTGTATCTTCCTGTGTCCCTGAATGTCACATATTGCACCCCACCCTGCTAGTAGCTGCTGTATCTTCCTGTGTCCCTGAATGTCACATATTGCACCCCACCCTGCTAGTAGCTGCTGTATCTTCCTGTGTCTCTGGATGTAGCATATTGCCACCCCACCCTGCTAGTAGCTGCTGGATCTTCCTGTGTCCCTGAATGTCGCATATTGCACCCCACCCTGCTAGAAGCTGCTGTATCTTCCTGTGTCTCTGAATGTCCGCATATTGCACCCCACCCTGCTAGTAGCTGCTGTATCTCCTGTGTCTCTGAATGTCACATATTGCACCCCACCCTGCTAGTACTGCTGTATCTTCCTGTGTCCCTGAATGTAGCATATTGCACCCCACCCTGCTAGTAGCTGCTGTATCTTCCTGTGTCTCTGAATGTCTCATATTGCACCCCACCCCTGCTAGTAGCTGCTGTATCTTCCTGTGTCTCTGAATGTCGCATATTGCACCCCACCCTGCTAGTAGCTGCTGTATCTTCCTGTGTCCCTGAATGTCGCATATTGCACCCCACCCTGCTAGTAGCTGCTCTATCTTCCTGTGTCTCTGAATGTCGCATATTGCACCCCACCCTGCTAGTAGCTGCTGTATCTTCCTGTGTCCCTGAATGTCACATATTGCACCCCACCCTGCTAGTAGCTGCTGTATCTTCCTGTGTCCCTGAATGTCACATATTGCACCCCACCCTGCTAGTAGCTGCTGTATCTTCCTGTGTCCCTGAATGTCACATATTGCACCCCACCCTGCTAGTAGCTGCTGTATCTTCCTGTATCCCTGAATGTCACATATTGCACCCCACCCTGCTAGTAGCTGCTGTATCTTCCTGTGTCCCTGAATGTCACATATTGCACCCCACCCTGCTAGTAGCTGCTGTATCTTCCTGTGTCCCTGAATGTCGCATATTGCACCCCACCCTGCTAGTAGCTGCTGTATCTTCCAGTGTCCTCTGAATGTATCATATTGCACCCCACCCTGCTAGTAGCTGCTGTATCTTCCTGTGTCCCTGAATGTCACATATTGCACCCCACCCTGCTAGTAGCTGCTGTATCTTCCTGTGTCCCTGAATGTCACATATTGCACCCCACCCTGCTAGTAGCTGCTGTATCTTCCTGTGTCCCCTGAATGTCTCATATTGCACCCCACCCTGCTAGTAGCTGCTGTATCTTCCTGTGTCTCTGAATGTAGCATATTGCACCCCACCCTGCTAGTAGCTGCTGTATCTTCCTGTGTCCCTGAATGTCGCATATTGCACCCCACCCTGCTAGTAGCTGCTGTATCTTCCTGTGTCTCTGAATGTCACATATTGCACCCCACCCTGCTAGTAGCTGCTGTATCTTCCTGTGTCCCTGAATGTCGCATATTGCACCCCACCCTGCTAGTAGCTGCTGTATCTTCCTGTGTCTCTGAATGTAGCATATTGCACCCCACCCTGCTAGTAGCTGCTGTATCTTCCTGTGTCTCTGAATGTCGCATATTGCACCCCACCCTGCTAGTAGCTGCTGTATCTTCCTGTGTCTCTGAATGTCGCATATTGCACCCCACCCTGCTAGTAGCTGCTGTATCTTCCTGTGTCCCTGAATGTCACATATTGCACCCCACCCTGCTAGAAGCTGCTGTATCTTCCTGTGTCCCTGAATGTCACATTTGCACCCCACCCTGCTAGTAGCTGCTGTATCTTCCTGTGTCTCTGAATGTAGCATATTGCACCCCCACCCTGCTAGTAGCTGCTGTATCTTCCTGTGTCTCTGAATTTCGCATATTGCACCCCACCATGCTAGTAGCTGCTGTATCTTCCTGTGATTTTGTATATAGTCCCCCATTGGAGATGTTCTTGCTATAACTGGGGTAGAGGCCACTATGGTGGACTCTATGTGGGTTCCATTGCTTTTTACATAAATACTGATGAATTCCCAGAACTGTACTAGGTAAGGTGCTAGTGGTGATGTCACAACACTGTTCTAGTGTTTTCTCTGTCCACATCTGCTGGTTGGGGGAGATAACCCGATGGTCTGGACTGGTCTAGCAGTGCTCTAGGAAAGAAAGAAAATTATTGGTAAGTAAAATTTCCCCTTTGCATGCATTGGCAGCTAAAACAAGGTTCCTCCTTATTTATTTATTTTAGACAGTTTTGTATACCACCTTATCCTTCAATTAAAGTGGTCAACAACACAATTGTAGGTATACATTTTAACAGGAAAGGGAATAAGACGTACATATATATACCTTCTCAATATCTTTTGTCTAATGTGAATTACCTGTTTGAACAAGCTTTTGGCATGTGTAAGTTCCTGAGTCCATTTTATTAACTCAGTGGCCCTTTGTGTCTTTTCTAGCATTTGGGGAATTCCCTTTGAGGATGGGTGTCCAAAACTGAACCCTGTGCTCCAAATATGGTCTGACAAATGCATTGTATAGGGGTAGGATGAACTCCTCCTTCTGTGCATGCCGCTGCATGGTTTGCTGTGCTGCCCCATAAGCTGCTGTGTTAATCTGTTCATTTAGCAGTATGGCGGATTTTTGGTTTTCCCTTTGTGAACACCTGCGTGCTCCTCCACTCCTTTCCCCTCTGGTGCCCTGCTTTGCTAAGGTTGAATCTCCCTGAGAGTTAATGAGAAGGGGTTGGTGAGTGGGACTATGCCAGAGTCCACCTCTATATAGGACTCACTGTAGAGCTGGCAAGCACTGTATAGAACGCCTTCATCTGGAGGTGGGAGCATAGAAATACAAGTTCATCATTAAAAATATCCTGTATGAAGACTTTGAGCACAGCCTCTCTTCCAAGGTCCCCCATGGGGCAGAGACTTAGTTGAGTTCTGAATTTGTTTTTACAACATGATGCACTGCACCGGGGATCAGCACTGAAACACTGCATTGTTCATCAGTTGGTCATTGGCTGCACCGGGGATCAGCACTGAAACACTGCATTGTTCATCAGTTGGTCATTGGCTGCACCGGGGATCAGCACTGAAACACTGCATTGTTGATCAGTTGGTCATTGGCTGCACCGGGATCAGCACTGAAACACTGCATTGTTGATCAGTTGGTCATTGGCTGCACCGGGGATCAGCACTGAAACACTGCATTGTTGATCAGTTGGTCATTGGCTGCACCAGGAGAAACTTAACTTTTTTTCATGAGGATGAGGTGTCTGTATAATTCTTTCATTTCTCTGGTTGTTGAGTTGCAGTCAGGAAATGGTTGTAATGGTGTTGAATTTGTTTTAACTGCATGTCATCCTTTTGTGCTCCAGGTCACAGACAGTGAAATGAAAGCAAGTGCTTTGCAGCTGTGTGTGGATCGGCTGAACCTGTCCCTGGCCAAGGTAGAGGAGAGTGAGAATGCACTGAAGGAGAAAGTGCAGGGATTGTCTGCATCGTTGGCTGAGAGCAACACTAACATGGCAGCCTCCCATGAGAAAGTCTTGCAGCTGCAGAAGACGCTGACAGCCAGTGACCATGACCGCCGAGTTCTTCAGGTGAAGCAGATCTGAACTGTAACATTCTCCAGACAAGAGGCAATAGTCAGAAATTGCAGGAAGGGATGGTCATAGGAGACTTGAGAAAATATCACTCTTCTGAGAGGATGATAGATACTGAAATAGAGGTAGTGGTATCCAGTCATGATAGAAAGCAAGCATGCTTAGACATTTCTTAGAAAGTGATGGTAGATAAAGACCATAGGCACAATATTCAAAGGGCATTTACATGGTTTACAGCCTAGTAAACCGTGTAAATGCCTTAGATGGGGATATTCAACGGCACCTTCACGGTTAGTGCTGTTGAATATCCCTGACTATGCCCCTTATATGCCCTGATCCTAGATGGTTAGCAGGGGGGCATTCCGGGTGGAGCGGTGTCAATGACTGCCACTAACCGTGTAGCAGCAATATTGGACCACTACATGGTTAGTGGTCTGCAGCTAAAACTAAGCCAGCTTTTAGCTCACCTAGCTGTAGCCACGGACCACTAACCGTTAGTGATGCAATATCACCGCTACATGGTTAAACTCGGCAGTGTTGACCCCCTGGAGCACAACCCGGATATTCAATGCCGTCAGTGCAGCATTGAATATCCATGGTTAAGGGCAGGACCTTCCCGTTCATTGTGTAAGAATGTTCTTTGCACAGAGCCCCGCGCTAACTCCATTCGAACATGGTGTTCTGTTTGCAGGGCCAGCCGGCTTCAGAGGGAGCCGGAGAGACCCGAAGCCCCAGCTCAACTCTGCACAGCGCCGGAGTGAAAAGCATGTCCAGCAGCAGTGTTCTCCTGAAGTGCATTGAGTGCCGGGAAACAGGAAATGCCCTTTAACCTCAGGCACCCCAGTGCGCTTCAGGAGAACACAGCTGCTGGAGTGAAGGAACGCGCTGCTCTTCATTCCGATGCTGTGTAGAGGTGAGATGGGGCTTCAGGCTTCCCCATCTCCATCTCAGGACGGTCAGAAAGGCACAGGGCTCATCGGGGAGGGGGGGGCTAGGACTGGACATGGGCTAATGGGGAGCTAGGATAGGACTTGAAATGGGCTGATGGGGGCTAGGATTGGAAATGGGTTGATGGAGAGGCTTGGACTGGAAATGGGCTGATGGGGGCGTAGGACAGGACTAGAAATGGCTGATGGGGGCTAGGATAGGAAATGGGCTGATGGGGGGCTTGTACTGGAAATGGGCTGATGGGGGGATTGCACTGGAAATAGGATGATGGTGAATAGGATAATACTGGAAATAGGCTGAAGGAACTATGACTGGAAAAGGTCTGATGGGGCTAGGACTGGAATGGGCTGATTGAGGGGGGCTTGTACTGGAATGGGGTGATGTAGGGGGTTTGGAGTGGAAATGGGCTGATGGGCTAGGACTGGAAATTAACTGATTGGGGGGCTTGGACTGGAAATGGGCTGATGGGGTGCTTGAACTGGAAATAGGATGATGGGGTCTAGGATAAGACTGGAAATGGGCTGATGGAGCTAGGACTGGAAAAGGACTGATGGGGGGGCTAGGACTGGAATGGGCTGATTGAGGGGGGCTTGTACTGGAATGGGTTGATGGAGGGGTTTGGAGTGGAAATGGGCTGATGGGGGCTAGGACTGGAAATTGACTGATTGGGGGGGGGCTTGGACTTGAAATGGGCTGATGGGGGGACTATGATAGGACTAGAAGGTGAGTCGGTTGATATAGTGTATCTGGACTTTCAGAAAGCCTTTGACAAGGTCCCTCATCAGAGACTTTTGTTAAAACTAAAAAGTCATGGGATAGGAGGCAGTGTACTATTGTGGATCAGGAACTGGTTAAAAGATAGAAAGCAGAGGGTAGGGCTAAATGGCCAATTTTCCCAATGGAGAATGGTGAATAGTGGAGTACCCCAGGGATCTGTACTGGGTCCGCTACTTTTTGATATATTCATAAATGACCTGGAAAAGGGAATAACTAGTGAGGTTATCAAATTTGCAGATGACACAAAACTGTTTAAAGTTGTTAAAACCCAAGGGAACTGTAGAAAACTGCAGGAGGATCTGGATAAATTGGAAGACTGGGCATCCAAATGGCAGATGAAATTTAATGTGGACAAGTGCACAGTTATGCACCTAGGAAAGAACAACCCACACTATGGTTACACAATGCAAGGTTCCACATTGAGAACCAGCACCCAGGAAAAAGATTTAGGCGTCATTGTGGATAACATGTTAAAACCCTCCACCCAGTGTGCAGCGGCGGCCAAGAGAGCAAATAGAATGCTAGGTATCATAAGGAAAGGAATGGAAAATAAAACAAAGGATATTATAATGCCTCTGTTCCATGGTACGACCGCACCTTGAATATTGTGTGCAATTCTGGTCGCGAAGCATGGGTATACCAGAACACCTGATCGTTCTCTTGCGTAATCTGTACATTAATCAAGAAGCAACAGTTCGAACGGAACAAGGAGAAACAGAATGGTTTAAAATAAGCAAAGGTGTAAGACAAGGCTGCATACTTTCCCCCTACCTGTTTAATTTATATGCAGAACAAATCATCAGAGAAGCAGGACTGTATGAAGACAACAGAGGTGTGAAGATTGGTGGAAGACTCATCAACAACCTTCGCTATGCTGATGATACCACATTACTGGCTGAAAGCGAAGATGATCTGAAACATTTGCTTCTCACAATCAAAGAACATAGTCTCAAAATGGGCCTTCACCTTAATGTAAAGAAGACAAAGATCATGACAACTGGCATAATCAACAGGTTCATCGTTGAAGGAGAAGAAATTGAAATCGTGAACAACTTTAACCTACTTGGATCAACTATCAATAAAGAAGCAACAAGCAGTCAAGAAATCAGACGACGCATTGCTCTTGGCAGAATGGCTATGAAAGACCTAGATAAGATTCTCAAGAGCAGAGATGTCTCTCTCCATACAAAGATTCGACTTGTTCAAGCCATGGTATTTTCAATAACATCATATGGATGTGAAAGCTGGACAGTGAAAAAGACAGACAGGAAGAAAATTGATGCCTTTGAATTATGGTGCTGGCGGCGAATACTGTGTATACCATGGACTGCCCGAAGAACGAACAGGGTCGGTCCTAGAGGAGATCAAACCTAAGCTTTCTTTGGAAGCTCAGATGACAAGACTTCGACTTTCATACTTCGGACACATCATGCGAAGAGAGAGATCATTAGAGAAAGACATCATGCTTGGCAAGATAGAAGGTCAACGCAAAAGAGGAAGGCCAGCAATGAGATGGATCGCTACAATAACAGCAGCTACGGGTACCAGTCTGTCGTCAATGAGCCACCTGACTGAAGACCGAACACAATTTAGGATAGCTATCCAGAGGGTCGCCATGAGTCGACTCCGACTCGACGGCACTTAACAACAACAACATCTTAAAAAGGATATAGCGTTATTAGAAAAGGTACAGAGAAGAGCCACCAAAATGGTAAAGGGGGTGGAAGGCTACTCCTATGAAGAAAGGCTAAAAAGGTTAGGGCTCTTTAACCTGGAAAAGAGACGGCTGAGGGGAGATATGATAGAAGTCTATAAATTAATGAATGGAGTGGAACGGGTAAATGTAGATCGATTGTTTGCGCTATCAGAATATAGAAAGACTAGAGGACATGTAATGAAGCTACAGGGTAAACTATTTAAGACAAATAAGAGAAAATATTTTTTCACTCAACGTGTAAGCAAACTCTGGAATTTGTTACCGGAGGATGTAGTAAGAGCTGTTAGTGTAGCTGGGTTTAAAAAAGGTTTGGACAAGTTCCTAAAGGAAAGAAACCATTATTAAAAAGGGACCCAGGATATCAATGCTTGACCCAATACAAGCATTGTGGAACCTGTGTCTCTTGGGGATACTGCTAGGTACGTATGACCTAGATTGGCTACTGTTGGAAACAGGATACTGGGCTTGATGGACCTTGGTCTGTCCCAGTATGGCATATCTTATGTTCTTAGAAATGGGCTGAGAGGGCTAGGATTGGAAATGGGCTGATTGGGGGGGCTTAGACTGGAAATGGGCTGATGGGGGGTGGCTAGTATTTGAAATGGGCTGATGGGGGGCTAGGATAGGACTGGAAATGCACTGATGGGGGCTATGATAGGACTGGAAATGGGCTGATGGGGGCTAGGATAGAACTGGAAATGGGTTGATGGGGGATGCTTGGACTGGAAATGGGCTGATGAGGGAACTAGGATTTGAAATGTGCTGATGGGTGGGCTTGGACCGGAAATGGCTGATGGGGGGCTAGGATAGGACTGGAAATTGCTGATGCAGGTTCTAAGACTGGAAATGGGCTGATGGGGAGGCTTGGACTGAAAATGGGCTGATGGGAGGTCCTGGATTGGAAATGGGCTGATTATGGGGAGTGGGGGCTAGGACTGGAAATGGGCTGATGCATTGGGGATAGGAGAATGGGACTAGAAGGGAGCGGATGCTGGGTGGAGCTGGAACTAGAAGGGAGCTGATGTTGGGAAAAGACTAGAAGAGGATGGGGCTGAGGGAGTGAGGATAGAGAGGAAAAAGTATTTTTGTGAGGGGGAAGAAAATCTACGATTGGCCAGGTATTGGGAGAGTAAGTGGGGATTGAGGATGAAAGGGGGAAATTTGAATGGATGAAAAAGGCATAAAGAAAGAAATGGAGGAAAGAACAAAAGGGGAAAGCAGTATGTTAAAGCAGATGTAGAGAGAGAATGGAAAAAAAAGCTAGAAGAGAGAAGAAACGACAAATGGACAGCAGACAATGGAGAGTTAGCAGAAGACATGAAGAAACCAGAAGAAAGTGACTGGAACAATTGCAACTGAAAAATAACATGCCCAAACAACAAACGGTAGAGAAAAATATTTTTATTTTGAATTTATTAACTGGAATATGTCAACTCTGGGAAATGTGCATCACTAACATCTTTGTGTTTTGTTTAGTTCAAGAGGAAATCAATTTATAGTTTTATTTCTCCAGTGTTATAAATTCCAAGTTTGGCTTTTGGGGTTCCCAGTTTAATTATTGTCTTCCTATTTCTAAATTGTGATTCCTTGTTCTTTGTTTGGTGATGGTCTATGCTCTGCATGTGTAACCAAGTTGAGGTAGTCTGCTCATGTAGTTTCTGTGACAGTGCCACTTGTTCTCTTTCCCCAGTAGGAGATGTACTGGTATTCTCTGGGATGTATTGGTTTAGTATTTGCAGTGTTTGATAGGTAGGGTTCTGGTAGTGCTGTTATGATATGGTGGGTTTGCAATGGGTTCTATATGGTTAGTGTTATAGTACTTCCTAATGTGCCTGGTGGCTGGCACTGGAGTATAGTAATGTAGAAATCTGGTAGTCTTTCTTTATCCAGACACTCATTAAGAGGTATATTAAACTAAAAGTTAGTGCATGTTAACATTATGTAAATAGTTATTGATAGGGGAAAATAAGGTTTAAAGTTTAAAGTGTGTGTACAGGAGGACTAAGAGGCCCGCAGAGGGAAATGGGAATCCTGTATATATCTATATATGGAAAGGAATGTGCTGCGCTAAGACAAATTGATTGTTCTACACAGAGACGACTAACATCTGAGAAGTTACTGATAAGCTGTGGTGGGCCTCAGGGGATGAGTTGATGATGTATGTGTATGTTTCTGTTAATGTATAAAAGACAGACAGCCCCTCTAGCCTGTGGAATAAACTTACATACTACTTATATGCAAGTGTGTGTGTGTTTGTTCCCCTGGAATTCCAGACAGAGAAGGTAAGGTGATTCCTCGGCCCAGGGGATTAGCAGGCGTCCCGAGGGTACGTGATATAAAGTGCTGGGAAAGGAAAAAACCCACACTAACAGTTATGCAAATGAAGCCCCTTATGCAGATCAGGTCCCGCAATGAGTCTGCACACATGGCCCCACACCCCTCTTGGGCCGCCCTTCGTTAAGGGTGAGCAGGCAGGGCTATGCGCTGTAGCAGCGCATAGCCCGCCCAGAAGACAATGTGGCCCCATATGATCTATCCAGTCTGCCCATCCACACCAAACTACTCAGACCTACAGTCCCTTCCTCTCTCTGAGGCCCTCTGTGTTTGTCCCATGCTTTCTTGAGTTCAGAAACAGTCCTCAGATCCACCACCTCTGCTGATGCACGCATCTATGACCCTTTCTGTAAAGAAATATTTCTTTAGCTTACTCCCCTTTCACCCTTATCCTATGGCCCCTAGTTCCAGAGCTTCCTTTCTATTAAAAGAGGATTATCTTCTGTGCATATTTACTTTGAAAGTATTTAAATGTCTATTTCATATCTCAATTTTCTTGCCTTTCTTCCAAAGTCTGCCTATTTAGATCTTTACTTTTGTCCCCATATTTTTTATTATGAAGCTTACTGACCACTTTAGTAGCCACCCTCTGCACTGACTCCATCCTGTTTATATCTTTTTGAAGGTGTGGTCTCTAGAACTGCACAAAGTACTCCAAATGAGGTCTCACCAAAGGCTTATGCAGAGGCACTAGTTCACCTCCTCCTTCCTGTTGACCCTTCCTCTCCCTTTGCCCTTAAGCATCCTTCTGGCTTTGGTCATCACATTTTCTACCTGTTTGTCCATCGTAAGATCATTAGATATCACTCCAGGATCCCACTTTTCTTTCATTCACAGAAGTACTTTATCCCATACTGTACCAAATGGGAAGGCAGGTTTGTTGAAAATCTTCCTAGATATTGGTCTTCTAAAGCCATAGAGCCCGATTCAGAAAGGGTCACAACCGGGCCATCTGGACGGCCCCAAATAATACCAGATTTTGCAACCGCGGGAGCTAGATGGCCCGGTGGCTGCAGAATTGGACACCTAGATGGCCCAACAATGCCCCTATCCCAAGGCGTGGGATGTCCTCGCAACACTCCGTACAGCCCGCCCTATGCCCCTGCTTGTGTGCTGGTGCCATGGTGTCCTGTTACCTTGGCACCAGGACACCCAGCAGGACCGACAGACCGCCATGGCAAAGGCGCAGCGTTCCCCCTCCGCCCGACCCTTGGCGGGCCCTGCCAGGGCCAGGATCAGGCAGAGAGGCTTCACTTGCCATGGCTGTTGTGCTTCTGGGGGGCTCTCGGGCCAGACCGCCGCCATCTCTGCTGCTTATTTCACCTCTGAGGTGGAATAAGCAGCACGGTCATTTTCTGTCTGCCGGATGTACAGGGCCGTGACCTGAATCAGCCCTGTACGTCCGGGTACCTGACCTGATCCCACTCTGCCCACTCTCTGCCCCATCCATCACTACACGCACAGGGGCACTGTGCGTGTGGGAGGCACTTGGGGCGGAATACGGTCCCGGCGGATAGCGAGGTTGGATGTCCTGTCGGGACTTCAGCCCCGCTATTCGCCAGTCAGAATTGGGCCCATAGTGAATTAAAGCTGTTTACACAGGCATACCCATGGAGCTGTCCTCTTTAACCGTTCCATACATGCCCTGATGTACTTTGCATTTGCCACTCACCCCTTCTGCCTGGTTTCTTATGTCATAGATGAATCTTCCAGGCAATCAGCTTTCTTTTCTGTAGCCTTCATTAAACGGGGAAGAGTGTAGTGTCATCCACATAAATAAAAAAGGGTGGGTTTAGGGGGAAAGATAAGAAGCTCAAGTCTGGCCATGTTCAATTTCAGATGGTGGTGAGACATCCAGGCAGCAATGTTGGATAAGCAGGCAGGGATCCAGGACTGGATTCCTGGAGAGATTTCAGGCGCAGAGAGGTAGATCAAAGAGTGGTCAGCATAAAGATGGTACTGAAAACCATGGAAGGAAATTTATTTATTTATTTAACCAGTTTTGTATACCACCTTATCCTTCAATCAAAGTGGTTGACAAGACAACAAGGGCTTAAATGTAGAGGGCATGGGAAAACAAAAAAACCCAATACTAAATACAAATCACTTTCGCACGGTATGTCAGGCTGTCATAACACCTCTACTTGATTTCGGAAACATCTTGTATCAAGGTCTTCCTAAACACTGTATCCATCCTCTCAAATTAGTTCAAAACCACCTCTGTGTGTATTATAACTGGCTCTGCAAAATTTGATCACATAACTCCTGTCCTCAAGCAGTTACATTTCCTTCCGATTATTGCAAGAGCAAAATACAAAAACCTAATGACTATTTTCAAAAATGTTCACTAATCTTCAGCAGATATTCTACAATCTATAATTGCCAAAGGCAAGAACCTAAGACCAAGACAATCTCAAAATATCAATAAACTTAATACACCTTTGAACTTCAATAAATCAAAACAAATGACCTCTAAAAGAGCATTTTCCTTTATGGCACCAGAGTTATGGAATTCTATTCCTGAGGACTTAAGAATTCAGGAAGACATTAAGGACTTTTTCAAATCTTTAAAGACTTATTTATAGAATCATTTGGTCAAATAACTTAAATTGATCAACATGAATATTAAATTTCAATATGAGATAGTATTATAATATACTGTTTGTATTGTATTTATATTGTAATGTATTGTTAGTCTTCTTATAATCTTTAAGCGATGGTATGGTTTTGCCGCAATTTTGTTTATATGGGATTTTAAATTTAAATATTTATCTAAGGTTACACCTAAATATCTTACTTCATCTTTAATTTTTATATCTTTATTTAATAAGTTAATTTCACTTGGTAGTTTTGACATTTCGATATGAACATTGCTTCCGTTTTGTCAGAATTTATTTTTAAGTTGCTGTTATTAAGCCACTTATTCATATCAGCCAGACAGTTATTAATTTTTGTTATATCAAAGGTATTTTGGTCAATTGAAGTATAAACCATAATGTCATCAGCGTATAAATGATAATTAATTTCATGATGATTAATTTGACATATGGGTTGAATATAAATATTAAAGAGGATAGATGATAAAGCTGAATCTTGAGGTATGCCTTGTTCAATCGAGAATTGTGAGGATTTTTTGTCACCATATTTTACTAGCTGCGTACAATTGGTTAGATAAGAGGCAAACCATTTTAATGTATTGTTGCACAAACCAATATTTTGTAGATGTTGTAGCATTATTGGGTGAGACACAGTATCAAATGCTGCTGAGACATCGATGAAAATTAATAGGAATAACTTGTTTTTGTCAAGGCCTGTTATACACTCCTATGAAGAAAGGCTAAAAAGGTTAGGGCTCTTTAACCTGGAAAAGAGACGGCTGAAAGACTAGGGGACATGCAATGAAGCTACAGGGTAAACTATTTAAAACTAATAAAAGAAAATATTTTTTCACTCAACGTGTAATCAAACTCTGGAATTTGTTACCGGAGGATGTAGTAAAGGCTGTTAGTGTAGCTGGGTTTAAAAAAGGTTTGGACAAGTTCCTGGAGGAAAGGTCCATAAACCATTATTAAGAAGGGACCCAGGATATCAATGCTTGACCCAGTACAAGCATTGTGGAACCTGTGTCTTTGATTGTAATCATCTAGTGCAATTAGCGGTTTAATTTGAGAGCTGTAAGTGCATATTAATTCCAGAATTGTTGAAAGGTGATCCTTTGCAGCATTAGGTGGTCTATATGTGAGGCAAACATTGAGGAGGTGGTTTGATATAATGATTGACGTTGTTTCAGTTGAATTGTTAGTTGTGATAGATTTAAACTTATAGATTGTTTTTGTTAATATTAAGATTTCTCCTCTGTTTTTTATGTTCTCTAGGACATAATCTAAAGGAGTAATTTGGTTTAAAATAATTTGATCTGTGTCTTTTAACCAGGTTTCAGTGATGCAAATGATATCAAGTTTTTGATCTTTAATGTAATCATAGATAATGTTTGGTTTATTTCGTATTGACCTTGCATTTATTAAAACACACTGAATGGGTGAATAAAGAATTGGGTTTCTAGTGCTGCGTTTAGATGATGGACAATGAATTTTATTTAATTTCTTACTTTTTTGATTATGATGATGATGTTGTTTGAAACTATTATTCTCCAGGACCAAGCAGGAAGTCAGTCCTCACATATGGGTGTCATCGGCGCCGATGAAGCCCCAGCGGAGCATTTCCCCAGCTTTCCATGAAAGCCTTTGGGAATGCAGCACGCATACGCGGTTCCCTTCCCGCCTAAAGGTGCCATCTTACCTCGGTCTCTCTTTTTCCGAGAAGCCCACCGGACGTGTGTCCTGTCATCCCGGATAAAAGCTTGATTTTTTTGGCGATTCTCGCTATTTTTTCTTCCCGGTTCCCCTCCCGCTGGGTTCGGTACACCGGTATCGAGCCTGATTCTTCTTTTTCAGTTTTTGCCCTTCGTGGCTGGCGTTTGCGCCCTTTTTTGTTTTTTCCCTGGAAGGCCGGTCCTTTGACCTCGCAGGGACTCTTTTTTCCCTGATGGCTTCCAGCGGTTTTAAAAAGTGTGATCGGTGTAAGAAGTTGATGTCTCTCACCGACACACACGACTGCTGCCTTCGGTGCCTCGGTCCTGATCACGACCCTAAGATGTGTGGACCATGTGGGAAGATGTCTTCCAAGGCACTACGAAGTCGCCAGCAGCAGAAAGAAAGGCTTTTCTGTGACTCAGCCTCCGGCCGGGCCCGAACCTCGTCTGAGGCCTCGACATCTCGGGATTCAGATCCCGAGCGCCGTCGGGGGCTCCTCGGACAGGGGGTCCCCCGACCGGGAGCGCAAGAGGAAGAAACGGCTTGTGAGGGCATTGGAGGAGGAGGTCCCTGGCTCCTCGAGGGCCAGGTCTAAGACCCCCGACCGTCGCCCTGGGCCCGTGGAACAAGAGAAACCTGCCAAAGTTCCTCGCGTGGAGCCGGAGTCTGCTGGACACGTGAGCCCCGTAGTCCTCGAGGACTCTCCTCCCAGAGAGCCGACGTCGGACCCGGCGCCACTGGGGCCCGAGTCGGTGGCTGCTGCATCTTCCAAGCTGAGTCTCAGGATGACAGCCTTGGAGTACAGACTGTCTGCCTTCATGGAGCAGCAGCGGGCACTGTGTACGGCCCTGTTTCGTACAAAAATAGACCACCACCTAATTATTATTATTACCTGAAATGATCAGATCCGAAAAGTCAGTACAGGTGCAATCAGAGTCTCTGTTTATTAGATAACTGATGACCAAATACAGGCAGCGAAGTGGGGAAGAGAGTTCTATCGGGCACTAGGCACCTCAAGAATGCAACTCTCCCCATTAGAATATAGAAAGCATATTACAATTTATACCTTTTTCTCTTCCGCTATTTTACATACAGTCCAGTCCCCAGAGCTATTCCTTTGTGTTCTCTCCCCCTCCCCTACCTTATTTCCTATTATTACCCTTTACTCCCCTTAGTTCCTGTTGCAAAATCCCCCTGGCCCCCCTCTTCCCATACTCACCATGATCCAGCTAATCTGCTTTCTTCAGAGCCGGGCCCAGCATATATGTTGGTAGCTTTGTGGTTTCCTGTGTATGCATTTCTTGACACATAGACCTTACAGGCCTATATCTGATATCCCCTTGCAGGTCCTAGTCTAGACTCTCCAGCCCAAACTGGCACCTCACAAGGCTCATGATATCTCCTTATATGGTTCTTTCCGGTGCTGGATCTCTTCTTGCTAAGGTCTGTATTCTTGGCTCACATGTTATAGCAGAATGACTGTGCTTTAACTATTTTGTGAGATTCAGGGCAGCCAGTAAGTGATTATGAATCAGGAACATTATTAATCCTTAGCACTTAAAAATTAAAAGCAAATCTATCATACTAAATCCCAAATGTATCATACTTAACCTCTACCTCTACAAGTACTTAAACCCTACAACTCCCCCATTTTTTATTTTTTATTTTTTTTTTCGGCTGGGGAATGGGAGAAATCCAGGTCTGAATAGTCTGACATGGGGACGGCTGCATAAGAAACATTGACAAGAGTAGGGCTAGTCTGAACAGGCAAAAAAGAGGTAGATACTTTGGTGCAATTTTTCTTACAGCAGGATATAAACATAGAAACAAACAACAGAAGAGTAAAGCAATGATTAAAATAAAGCCAGCAGAAATCAATAAACCTTTCAAGCCAGAGCCAAGGGAGTGGAACCAGGAGGAGAGAGATGAAAACCAATCTCCAATCTGGAAACCACCCTTAAAATCATCAATATGTAGTTCTGACAAGTGACGTATTTTATCCATAGCATTAAGCACAAACACTGAATGATTCGCTATGACTATACAACAGATAGTGGCATTAATAAAAGAACAAAAGGCCTCATTCAGAAGCAAGGAGCAAATCTAGGGCTTGTCTATTTTGCAGAGTCATTTGTGTATTCTGCTCTAGGGACTCTGACAACTTAGTTATAGAATCAATAACAGCTTTCATTTGAACATACAGTAAGCATTGTAGACGGCAGATAGCCATACCAAGTCCAGCAGTTATGGCAGGGGTCTAGAAAGATATCAAGGAAGTCCAGCATCTAACCTACGTGTAATAGCAATGGAGCAAAAAGTTCAACAGACTGTCCCGATTTCAGTTCAAGGCAGGGGGTGATTGAGAACCTCTTTGGAGATGTGGGTTGTACTGTGAACTCGCAGAAGTAAAACTAATTGTCCATCAGGATGAAGGAAACAGATGGTGTCCCAAGGAGCAGGTTTGGCAGCAATTATCTTGGTCAGCAACAGTTCATACAGGAAGGAAGTAGATCAAGCAGAGGTGACAGTTGAAGAAACCTTCAAGAGTCCAAGTGTCAGTATCATTCAAGTGGGCAACAAAGGGGGAAGTAACGGTGACAATGGTGAGCTGGATCACATATTCAAAAGTAGCCCTAAAGAGGTAAGCTTAAAGCATGGCTTAGAAAAGAGCAGAAATACAGCCTGATACACTAGCTTCCAGGCATAAAAAGGATTAAGTACAACAGCAGTGAAACTTTGATACATGACAGCATTTAAAACACAATGCAGCAAACACTTGCCATTCTTCAGAGAGAGCAGAAGGAGAGAACACACCATACTGTTTATACCATTATACCATTCTATATAAATTTCAATCAAGCTTGAACCAGTTCAAAAGGTCACACAAAAGTCAGCATTATGTAGTTGCAGTAGGGGTCGCTGTTGTCCACAGGTGTGCTGCATTAGATCTGAAATAACTTCTTATCAGAATGTCTGTCACTCGCTCCACCAATTCAGTTGCCTGAAATTCTACAGGTACAAACAAAAGAGAGAATGCTGTTTCCCCTCCCCCTTTCCTCTTCTTGGATTGCTTTCTGGGATTGCTGCTCGCACACAACAGCTAATCCTGCTTCTAAAACAATTGTTAAAAGTCAAACAAATGGGAGGCAGAAAATATAAATTTAGATTGTTAAACAGTGTCTCAGTCCCACTAACTTAATTGGTGTAGTTTTGAATGGATATATGTGCTCATTCTAAATAGCAACTAAAGACAGAACTCCTGGAACTGAAATTCAAAAGACTTACACAGTAATTCTTACAGTTCGGGGAAGCGAAACTGATACTCTTTTCATGAAAAGACTGGTGGACATCTAGAATGCAAACACTTCCCTTTTTTTAAGTTATTTCAATCACTGAGAGTTACAGCTAACCTCGACCTTGCCACAATATATAAAATCCCTGTTTAACTTTTAATTTTGCTTAATACAATCAGAACAAAATCCAAACATGGTTAACATTTTATTCATTCAGGATTTAAATCATTCTCAAGTTGCAATCTGCTCAGAATACCACATAATCCTGCAGGGATCTTAATCTCTACTTTGAAGGTCAAATGGAAAAAGGAAACAGTTTTCTTCTGTTGCACCAGTAGCAAAGAATTCTAAGCAGTTCAATTTCAGAGATCATAAAATCTAATTAAGAAAGCGTTGATTGCGTGAGTGTTATACAGAACTTCCAGAAGGGAAACGGCTGCACTGGTAATTTTTGCTTCAAAAGCAAAGTAACTTTTGAATCACACTCTGCAGATATCATAGCTGTTATTGTTCCTCTATTACTAATTTTGTTTCCAGAATATACCACAAAACAATAATCATATATCAAAGCATGGAAGATCTTCCCATTCATTCACAACAATTATAACTATCACACATAGAACAGAATCAGGTCCCTAAGTTTTTCTAAAAACAGTTTTTTTTTTTTCAGTGTCATTTCCGTACCTAGAAAGCTAGCAAGCTAATTACAGAGGAAAAAATACTTCACCGAGTTCTGAACTTCAACTCCTGTCACACTGAATAAATCCTTTATTTAAACAAACAAGAAAGACTGCTCAATCGAGAGTTTCCTCTAGGTAATGCGTCCATCACCAGAAGAAAATCCCCCAGCAGTCCCCCTCCCTCTTTCTAGCTAAAAACAGGCAACCATCTTATCCTGCTGCAGGCAATTAGCTATCTTTCATCAGACGACATATAGGAGCAATTATTCATTAAACACAACCAAGCACTGGCCAGGTACTGGCAATGTTCAAAGAATAAACCTCAAAGTTCAGAACTCCATAATTACAATTGATGTGTATCTTGTTTACATTGTTATATAACTAGACTGATTCTTTCAATTGATCTAATTGTCACCCTCTCTGGTCTGATCCCAGATAAGGAGATTTCTTCCATTGTTTTCTTTTAGAACAATCTTTTATTCTCCTTCACTGTCCCTCAGCCTATAAATCAGTAAACCTGTTGTTTTCACTGTGTGGGGGTGAAAATAGACAAAAACTTTCTCTATTTCCTTTCCTAATAAGGGATTATCTCTCATCATCCGTTCGACCGGAGTCATTGGGGAAACCTGATTTATCATTATTCCCTGATTGTCATCTTTCTCTCTCCTAAACAGAGACATGATTCCTACGTGCAACCTTTTATTTAAGGGTCTCAATACCCACCCTCTTTATTTACAGAGGAAGGAAGTGCACGAAATATCCAGGACACCTTTCAAACAAGAATTCGCTTCGTTCAAGCCCAGCCAATCTCCTCACGGAGGTATGGAACCGTGAGCAAGAACACACACACGCTTCGTGTCAGACGACACGTACTGTCTCAATCACTTATCATTCAGTCCCAGTTTATAACAGCAAATTATTCTTACACTTTATGCATATAACAACAACAAAAATTAAACAACACATACCAAGCTTGGTTAAAAATATACTCACGACGCCATCATTACAGGCCGCCGTCATCCTAGGGAATCAATCACTCACTTCTTCTCCGGTCTTCACTCAGCACCGGGAACACACCTCCCTCAACCTTTTGAGGGGAATCCAAATCTTTACGTACCTCCCTCTTTTCTTGAGGGGAATCCAAATCTTTAAATTTATATCTTGGCCATAAAGACCCACCCGTAGGCCAATCCCGGGCGTTTGGCACCAATTTTGTACCGCCCTGTTTCGTACAAAAATAGACCACCACCTAATTATTATTATTACCTGAAATGATCAGATCCGAAAAGTCAGTACAGGTGCAATCAGAGTCTCTGTTTATTAGATAACTGATGACCAAATACAGGCAGCGAAGTGGGGAAGAGAGTTCTATCGGGCACTAGGCACCTCAAGAATGCAACTCTCCCCATTAGAATATAGAAAGCATATTACAATTTATACCTTTTTCTCTTCCGCATTTTTACATACAGTCCAGTCCCCAGAGCTATTCCTTTGTGTTCTCTCCCCCTCCCCTACCTTATTTCCTATTATTACCCTTTACTCCCCTTAGTTCCTGTTGCAAAATCCCCCTGGCCCCCCTCTTCCCATACTCACCATGATCCAGCTAATCTGCTTTCTTCAGAGCCGGGCCCAGCATATATGTTGGTAGCTTTGTGGTTTCCTGTGTATGCATTTCTTGACACATAGACCTTACAGGCCTATATCTGATATCCCCTTGCAGGTCCTAGTCTAGACTCTCCAGCCCAAACTGGCACCTCACAAGGCTCATGATATCTCCTTATATGGTTCTTTCCGGTGCTGGATCTCTTCTTGCTAAGGCCTGTATTCTTGGCTCACATGTTATAGCAGAATGACTGTGCTTTAACTATTTTGTGAGATTCAGGGCAGCCAGTAAGTGATTATGAATCAGGAACATTATTAATCCTTAGCACTTAAAAATTAAAAGCAAATCTATCATACTAAATCCCAAATGTATCATACTTAACCTCTACCTCTACAAGTACTTAAACCCTACAACTGATGGCCAGCCTGTCTGTCGCATCTGCCCCAACCACCGGGACATCGACATCGAAGTCGACCCCGGAGACCAAGACGATGCTCTTGTCCATGATGGGTCGACATCGGTCGCGGTCTCCCTTGACCTCCCGTTCGGGATCGAGGGCGTCGACGCCGGTGCCTCCGGCATCGGGGCGGGTGCTCCAGGGCCCCGCGGGGTCGGACCCTGACTCCTTGTCGGATGAGTCCGCCTGGGAGACGGAGGATGAGGAGTCCCCCGACACGTTCAAGACTCGGTGCGTCCCGTCGGACTCACCGCAGTCTGAGCCCCGGAGTAGATCCCCTCCAGAGGATACCCGGTTCTCGGAGTTTGTCCGGGATATGGCCACCGCGTTGGCTATCCCGGCAAAACCCGAGGAAGAGCCTCGAGCCGAGGAGCTCGAGGCCCTGCAGTACGACTCTCCTCTGAAGGAGGCCTTTACTGTCCCGGTTCCTCCGATGCTGGAACGGCTCCTCTTCTGGATGTGGGAGGCACCGGCCTCGGCGCCGGTTTTAAGCAAGCGGGTTGATTTGATTTATTGACTCCGGAAGAGCCCTGGCTTTCAAAAGGCGCAGCTACTACACCATTCCATGGTGGTGGAATCGGCCATGCATCGCCTGAAAAGTCAGAAGATGCACTCCGCGGTGTCCCCCCCCCGCGGGAGGCCCGGAACCTCGATGGTGTAGGCAGAAAGTGCTTCCAGGGCTCGATGCTTGCTTGCCGTGTCCAGTCTTACCAGCTGTACATGGGCATGTACTTGCGAGACCTGGCCAAGGAGTTGGCCGGGTTCTCCGCTGGTCTCTCCGGGGAGCCCTTGCAGAGATTCAAGTCCTTGTCCTCGGGGATTCGGGACTGCTCGAAGTTTATGTCCCGCGCCGCCTACGATGGCTTCGAGGCTTCGGCCCGAGTTGCGGCAGCTGGCATCGTGGCTCGACGCCAGGCATGGCTGCAGTCATCGGACCTCGAGCCATGGGTTCAGGACAAGTTGGTCGATGTCCCTTGCCGAGGTGAGAACCTTTTTGGCAAGCCCATGGCCGAGAAGGCCGCACAGCTCGAGACTGAGCACCTTACAACGACAAGACTGTCTAGAAAGACCTCTGCCCCTTCTCACAAGAAGAAGGCCTCGGGTAAGAAGCCCTTTTACCCGAGGAAGGGCACTGCCTACAAACAGTACCCTCAGTATCAGGCTGCCCAAGCTGCACCCCAGGGTCATCAAGCCAAGGGGCAGGGTATTGGGCCCCGTAGGCAGAGGACCCCCAAGCCTCCGGCCCCTGCTCCCACTCAGCAGGGTGGGGGTTTTTGACTCCTTGAGTGTAGCCTCTCAGTCCCTGCTCTCCCCACCCTGCACAGGAGGTCGCCTCGCCCTCTTTGCCCACCAGTGGCCCCACATCACTGGGGACAGTTATGTGGGGCCACTGGTGGGCAAAGAGGGCGAGGCGACCTCCTGTGCACATCACTGGGGACAGTTGGGTGTTGAACATAGTCCACAGGGGCTATGCACTACATTTTCACCAACTGCCTCCGCCATACTTTCCAGGGGAGCCTCCAAGGCCTCCCCTGCACACAGATCTTCTCCTTCAAGAGCTTCAAGGTCTGTTGGTGGACAGGGCGGTGGAGCCTGTGCCTCCCCACTTGCAAGGTCACGGGTTCTACTCCAGGTATTTCCTGGTGCCCAAAAGAACCGGTGGCCTTCGGCCTATTCTGGACCTCAGGAACCTCAACAAGTTCCTGCAGAAAGAAAAATTCAAGATACTTACTCTTGGAACACTTCTGCCCTACCTCCAGCAGGGAGATTGGCTATGCTCCTTAGAGCTAAAGGATGCGTACACTCACATCCCCATTCATCCAGACCACAGAAGGTACCTCAGGTTCATTGTGGGAGGAAACCATTATCAGTACAGAGTACTGCCTTTTGGCCTCACCTCCACTCCCAGGGTCTTTACCAAATGCCTGGCAGTGGTGGCGGCCTACCTGAGAAATCAGGAAATCTTTGTCTTCCCCTATCTGGACAATTGGCTCATCAGAGGTCAGATGTGCCAGGAGGCCAGACAAGCCACCCTCAGAACTATTGCTCTGCTTCAAAGCCTGGGGTTTGTAGTAAACTTCGCAAAGTCCACTTTGCTCCCCTCCCAGAACTTGGAGTTCATAGGAGCAAGGCTGGACTCTCTGCTGGCAAAGGCTTTCTTGCCAGAAGACAGAGCCCAAAGACTGATAAACTTGGCAAACCAATTTCTCAACAGGTCACTGGTCTCCGCCAGACTCTGCCTGAGGCTGCTTGGCCACATGGCTTCGACAGTTCATGTGACCCCCAATGCAAAGTTCCATATGCGGCCTGCACAGTGGTGCCTTCGGAATCAGTGGTCACAAGCCACAGGCAGCCTCAGAGACAGAATAAGGGTGTCCAGACCACTTCTGGACTCCCTCAACTGGTGGCTGCACCCACCCAATCTGCTAAAAGTGGTGCCCTTTCAGTTTCCGGGGTACACTGTGGTACTGACCACAGACGCCTCCCTGCAGGGCTGGGGAGCTCATTGTCTAAGCAAGTGCACCCAGGGCCTGTGGTCTCCTTGGGAGGCTGCACAGCAGATCAATCTCCTGGAACTCAGGGCTATTCGCTTAGCTCTCAAAGCTTTCTCTCCTGTCCTGGCTCATCAATCTGTCCTGGTTCAGACAGACAGCCAGGTAGCCATGTTTTATGTGAACAAACAGGGCGGAACTGGGTCCAGGCTCCTTTGTCGGGAGGCTTAGGACCTTTGTTCATTTGCCCTCAAGCACAACATGCTCCTCAGGGCTGTGTACCTTCCAGGCCAGGAGAACTACCTGGCAGACAAGTTGAGCAGGATTCTGCAGCCCCACGAGTGGCAGCTTCATCCCTTAGTAGTTCAGAAGATCTTCCTGAAATGGGGTCTCCCTTTGATAGATCTGTTTGCCAGTCCACTGAACAAGCAACTGCCAAAGTTCTGCTCCAGGCAACCGCATCCTCTGCGGATAGCAGCAGATGCTTTTCTGATTCCATGGTCTCAGGGCCTCCTGTATGCGTTTCCTCCCACGCCTCTGGTGGCCCTAACTCTGTTCAAGATTCTCCAGGACAAGGCCTCGGTCCTTCTGGTGGCTCCCAGGTGGCCGAGACAGCCTTGGTTTCCACTTTTGCTTCAGCTGGCAGTGGATCCCCCACTACCTCTAGGGTTGCAACCCGACCTTCTGTCTCAGGATCAGGGTTCTCTTCTGCACCCCAACCTCAAAGCTCTCAAGTTGATGGCATGGAGGCTGCAAGGGTAGTTTTGGCTCCCTGGGGCCTACCTAAGGAAGTTGAGGAGGTTGTCCTAGCCTCTAGGAAACAGTCCACAAGGAAAACCTATGCTCTCAAATGGAAGAGGTTTTCTGTGTGGTGTCAGCTACGTACAGAGGATCCCTTCTCCTGTACTGTACCTGTAGTGCTTCAGTATCTGTTGCACTTATCCAATCAGGGACTTAAGTTCAATTCTGTTCGGATCCACCTCTCAGCTCTAGCAGCTCACCACTCACTAGTGGAAGGACATCCTCTGTCGGTTCACCCTTGGTGTCCCGGTTTCTCAGAGGCTTGCTTTTGCTCAAGCCTCCAATTCGTCCTCCTGCTCCTGAGTGGAAGTTAAATGTGGTCTTGCAGCAACTGACTCGCCCACCTTTTGAGCCGATGGCTACTTGCCCTCTACGCTTCCTGTCCTGGAAGACACTCTTCCTAGTGGCCCTTACCTCGGCCAGGCGAGTTAGTGAGCTTCAGGCCCTGGCCTGTGATAGACCTTACACTCGCTTCTATGGGAACAGGGTAGTCCTTAGGACTCATCCAAAGTTCCTCCCAAAGATTGTCTCCTCCTTCCACCTTAACCAGGAGGTGGTTCTTCCAACATTCTTCCTTAGGCCTCATGCAAGCCAGGCTGAAGCAGTTCTGCATTCCCTGGACTGAGGGCCTTATCCTTCTACCTTGACCATACGCAGGGACATAGTAGGGCTACTCAGCTCTTCATATCCTTTGACCCTAATAAGTTGGGGTTGGCTGTGTCCAAGCGTACCTTGTCCATCTGGGTGGCTGACTGCATCACCTGGGCTTACAGGGTGGCTGACCTTCCTTTGCAGGGTCGGGTTACGGCCCACCGTGTCAGGGCAATGGCTGCCTCAGTGGCTCATCTCCGCTCTGTGCCCTTGGTAGACATCTGCAGGGCTGCAACTTGGTCTTCAAGCCAGACCTTTGCCGCCCATTACTGTCTGGAGAGGGAGTCCCATAGGGACAGTGCTTTTGGCCAAGCAGTACTCCGGAATCTCTTTGAGGTTTAGGCAACTCCTGCCCTCTGTTGGGCTACCAGTGGAGGTTGTGTCAGTGAAAAGCCTTTCTTTGCTGCTGAGACTAGAGGGAGTTCTCTTGTTCAGCCTGGGTTCCTGGTAGCCCAGAGCTAGGGAGTCACCCATATGTGAGGACTGACTTCCTGCTTGGTCCTGGAGAAAGAGTAGTTACTCACCTATAACAGGTGTTCTCCAGGAGCAGCAGGAATCAGTCCTCACAACCCTCCCTCCTCCCCTGGGAATTGCAGTTGTACATAGTTTATTTTACATTTTTGTGTGCTGTTCTTAGCTATGTCATTTGACTGAGGTAAGATGGCACCTTTAGGCGGGAAGGGAACCGCGCATGCGTGCTGCATTCCCAAAGGCTTTCATGGAAAGCTGGGGAAATGCTCCGCTGGGGCTTCATCGGCGCTGATGACACCATATGTGAGGACTGATTCCTGCTGCTCCTGGAGAACACCTGTTACAGGTGAGTAACTACTCTTACCTAGCATAGTTTGGACAAATAGGATTAATTACTACAGTGTTTGGTAAAGCTTGCTGTGTAAGGAATAACATATTAAAATATAGACGTATAAATTGATATGTTGTATGCATGTTTGTGAAACTTATGTAAACTTTAAAGTAGTTAGACAAGTTTTAATTATTAAGAAGGTACAAGTTTAAATTACATATAATTAATTTCAATGCATTATAATTTCTAACGTTTGTTTTGTTTAGGAGGAAGATTATAGATTACTTAGGCTTTCAAAGTGAGTTGATAGGTTAGCTAGATGAACTATTGTTGTGACTTAGTAGCTTACCATTGGTTTTCTTAATTTTATTATTGATAGTTTCATGTGTTTTCTACACTGTGCCCCGCCTAAGGATCACGCCAAAGGGCCCTATGGTGAGGCTCTCAGGTGGGGGCCCGCAAGGCGTGGGCACGCCTGATGGCGGCTGCTCTTCAACGGTAGTAAGGCTCCTCCCCCTAGCCCCGATTGGCAGTTCAGCCAAGGGAATGCCTTACTCGCGATCGGGCAATGGACTGCTTGATGACATTAAAATCAGTTGTGCAGGTTAAGCAGGCAGTCCGATCCCGACGGCGGCAGCTCTTCAACGGTAGCAAGGCTCTTCCCCCTAGCCCCAATTGGCAGTTCAGCCAAGGGAATGCCTTACTCGCGATCGGGCAATGGGCTGCTTGACATTAAAATCAGCTGTGCACTAAGGGACTGAGTGTAGAGAGAGAAAAGTAGAGGTCCCAGGACAGAGCCCTGAGATACACCAACTGAAAGTGGGATGGCAGTAGAGGAGGAACTATGTAACAGTTTGTTTGCTTACCCTGTAAACTGCTTTGGCTTTGGAATAAAGCAGTATATAAAAATAAATACATTCTTTTCACCTCCACTTTAGTTTAACAGGGATCTAGGGAAACCTTCCCTCCTCCCCACCCGCAGGAACATTTCACGTGAAGCTTCAGGGATGTTCTTAACCTCTCACTTCTTACCCCAAATATATTCAGGGCAGAACAGTGTCATGTTCTTATCTAAGTTCAATAGAAGTTCCCATACAGCAACTAGTAGCTTCTGGTTCAGCTCTGATTATGTTGTGCTCCTGTTCCTTGACATCATTCTTCACATCAGTGCAGGTGAGTTGTCACATGTCTGCCTCCCTTACTACAGGAGCGCCTGGACGCAGCTCGGCAGGCAGTGTCAGAAGCCAAGAAGCAGAATGGTGCACTAATGGACCGCATCCAGGAACTGAGAAGTGAGCAGGTGGAGGCGGAGCTACAGCGGACAGAGCTAGAAGGGAAGGTCCACCAACAGCAGGAGGTGAGCGAAGGGACCCATGGTGATGGTGCAGTTTCAAACGCTGTCTTGTTTTAATGGCTGCCAAAAGAGACTTTGAAGAACATAAGTCGGCAAACCATGTTTTAATGAGCTTTCCTGTTCGGTAATCCAGTTTAGTCCTCCAACATCGGGTAGTGCCCCTCCTCCTGCAGCCTGGAGACTGGACCAATCAAGTCTTCTGTAGTATATATGCAGACGGAGCTCCCAGAAGCCCCCAGTGTGTCCAGTCTCCTTGCAGCTTGCAGACTTCTGTGCCCTTTCTGGGCACACTAAGTGACACTTGAAGGAGCAACACTAGTTAGTTAGTTCTTTTGGGGTTTTATTTTGGGTCCTTTATTTACCATTTCTTTGCTAGGTAGCTGTATCTTTAAAAAAAAAAAAAAAAAAAAAAGGAGCATTGCCACAGGGGACATCCTGGGGGAAGCCAGACCTGCATTGGGCTCCTGCCTGGGAATATCTGAAACCTGGGTTGAGCTCTCCCCAAGACTGTTCGGGGAAGAGCCATACCTGCTACAGCATTGCCTGTCACTTGGAGAAGTTGGCTGAGTTCCTTGCTGTTCCCTGAGCTGGTAGGAATTTTCCTTGCTTTATCTTTTCAGCTCTGTTGTTTTTTGCATTGTCAGAGGCTCTGTCGGCTCCCCTGGCTTCCGAATTGCACTTTTTCCTGATTTTTTTCGCTTGCCCTGTATTAGAGGGTCGTTTTCTTTCTTTTCCATATTATTTGGTTACCTTTGTATTTTCGCGCCCGTTTTATTGTGGGTGGAAAAGTGCGGCGGCCATTTTGGATTTCTAAAGTGTGCTTTTTAAGGGCACTTTTTAACACTTGTGCACGGGTTCCCCTGGCATTTTTGGGGTTTCTTTTGCTGGCGATTTTGCTCAGGGCACCCCTAGGATTCTGGGGAGTATTTTGTTTTCTGTAAAAAAAAAAAAAAAAAGTTTTAAATTTAAAGCTGTACTGATTTGAATACGGTTAGTCCCTTTGCTGTGGGCTTCCCTGTTCCTGTTTCCTTCTTTCCCCCTGGAAGCAGGTTGCCTTAGCATGGCTGCCAAACCTCAATGTGTGATTTGTGGGTCCCGCAGAGGTACAATGACTGACTCTGGCATCTGCAAGAGCTGTGCTGCAGTTTCTTCAGACCTGGAATGTCTTCTCCCACTGCTGTTTGCAGCTCTGTGGTAACGCGATTGATTTTTCTTGATTTTTCAGCGATTTTAGGCATTTCCCTCATGCCTGCAACCCTCCCACCTTCTTCTTTGACTTTTTAAGTTAATTCCTTAGCTTTTGGGGGCTTTAATTCACTCTTTTGGTGTTTTATTTTTGCTGGTGGCCATTTTGAATAGCTAATGAGCCTCGGTTTTTGGCGGGAAGCCAGATTACTTCTCTGCTGGCTTCTAAAAGCTATATTGTTGTTTCAGGGTTTTTTTTCTTCTTTCCACAACACTTGCTAGATGTCAGTTGTGCAGAGGTTACTTTTTTCTCTGCCTATGTATGAACATAATGGATAAAAAGTACAGAAGGCATGGATAGAGAACAGTATGCAATTCAGAGCCACAGTACAATGCTGAGTCACTGATGAAGGGTGCAGGGCTCATGGCTTCCATTCCCCACTGTGCCCAACAAAGAAGGCTGGCTGAGGCATTACCTATTATGGGGAATATTGTTAAATGCCTGTTCCTGCGGGACGCAGTTATTTCTTTTTAGTTCTCCCTGTGCCTTATTCAGGTTTACGCTGCATAGGCTGTCAGAAGAAACACAGGGACCTCAGGCATCAGCTCTGCTCTTCCCCCAGCATCTTGCTTCCCCTGAGGAACTTGGGAACTCCGGAGCTTGGCTTCGGGGGAGCTCTCCATTGGCTTTACGCTGCACTGAGTCTTTACCACGAGGGTTTGGATACCTCCAGGAAGTTCAGGTATCATTTTCTGTAAGAAAACTGTTTTTGTTTTTTCTTCCTTGCCTCAGCTGCTCTGGGATGCTTTCAGCTGTATCCGGACCGGCTGCCCCTGAGTTTGGAAGTGCCTACTTTGACTTTTTAGTCCACAAACTGCAGCCGGGTTACTTTGTACGTCCTACTGATTATTGTACCTGTCTTATTCAATATACCATTTGGTTGAGGTTTTAAGTCAGTGTTTTGGATCCTGACTGTTTTGGGCTCGGCCTAATTAAGCATGCTCACTGTAATTTTCCTATGGCTGGGTTGAGCTTCTACATCCCTCCCCAGAAACACCTTTCAGCCCCTACCATGGAGGTCTGAATGGCTGCGGAGGGATCCCACTCTAATTTCCCTACTTTCAGTCACTGTAATTGCCTTACCCTGACCTTGAAAGTTTCTCTATGCCAGCACAGTGAATGACTGACAGTTCCCTTCTCAGTTCTGCGAATACCTGACAGTTTTTCGGTGCCAGCGGCTGTTTTGTTTTTCTCTTCAGTGTTTCTTTTTAGAGGAAACAGCTCTAAACAGCAGTTTCCACACACTTAATCATGCTGTGGAGGCACGTGGAGTTTCAAAATCCTTTTCTTAAACAGTCTTGGGTTTCCCTGAGCCTTCCTTGCTTTTTGTTTTAAATGCAAAAAAAAATAAATAAATAAATGAAACCCCACACAAGAAGAGGAAAGGTGGTTTAAGTCTCTACAATGCTTTTTTCTCTGGCTGTATTATATGTGAAATGTAATCAGCCGAAGGGTACATTAATAGCTTGCTTGTGTTACACCTGCACGCTGCATCCCGGAGGCTTTCCCCATACCCACTGCGTTGCTAGCTGGGTCCCTCAGCACCTTATCTCCCCCCTCCTCAGAGCCCCTGCTGCAGGATCTTCCACAGCCGCTGCAGACCACATTACACATTCCCATCCGGCCGTCTCATCAACGGTTTCTCCACTTCGCTCTTCCGTGGGGCCACTTCCAATTTCCGGCCATGCCGTTTGGTCTCGCCACGGCCCCCCGCACCTTCACAAACGTGATGGTAGTGGTCGCGGCGGCCTTGTGCAAAGAGGGCATCCTGGTCCATCCGTATCTCGACGACTGGTGGATTCGGGCAAAGTCCAGTCGGGAGTGTGTGCACGTCACGAGCAGGGTGGTGGCTCTGCTGCGGTCCCTCGGCTGGGTGGTGAAAGAATGCAAGAGTTGTCTGTGCCCGACTCAGGATCTCGAGTATCTGGGAGTGAGCCTCGACACAGCACGGGGCTTGGTGTGCCTGCCGGAGCGCCGCATTCGGTCTCTTGTCCGACTCTTCAGGGGGATGCCCGCTCCGTCTGCATGGTGATAGCTACAGCTCCTCGGTACGATGGCAGCAACCTTGGAGGTGGTGCCCTGGGCGCGCTTCCACATGCGCCCGCTGCAGAGTGCTCTGCTGCGCCGTTGGTCCAACCAATTCGACTTGTTGAACAGGAGATTGACTTGCCCAAGGGCGGTTCGCCGATCACTCCGGTGGTGGCTCTCCTCCGAGGACCTGGCGCGGGGGATTCCCTGGAGCCTCCACTTTGGGTTCCGTTCACAACGGATGCCAGCTTAACCGGCTGGGGGGCTCACTGCGAGACCCGCTTCGCTCAAGGGGAATGGTCTCCCCTGGAGACTTCTTGGTCGATCAACCGCCTCGAATTGCGGGCGGTGCGGCTAGCCCTCTTGGCCTCAAAGCCCTAGTTCTCGACCGGCCGGTGCGAGTCCTCTCGGACATTGCGACCACCGTAGCTTACATCAATCGCCAAGGGGGCACCGGCAGCATGGCACTGGAATCAGAAGCGATGGCCTTGGTCAATTGGGTGCAGTCTCGTCTTCCGGCCATCTCGGCAGCGCCTATTGCAGGCGCAGACAATGTTCAGGCCGATTTTCTCTGCAGAGTGCGGGTGGACCCCGGAGAGTGGGAGCTAAACCCGCAAGTTTACGCACAAATAGTTCGTCGGGGGGGGGCCGCCCTTCATGGATCTCATGGCGACATTTCAATCGGCCGAGACAGGACGCTTCTTCAGCAGGCAAAGGGAGCGCATGTCCGAGGGGCTCGACGCTCTCATTCAGCCGTGGCCAACGTCCGGCCTTCTTTATGTCTTTCCTCCGTGGGTTCTGATTGGCCGGGTCGTTCAGCGCATCGAGGGCCATCGGGGTCGAGTGTTACTGGTGGCCCCGGACTGGCCTGGGTGGCCCTGGTATGCCGATCTGGTCCGGCTGAGCGACGGCATTCCTTGGCTCCTATCCACGCTGCCGAATCTTCTTTTTCAGGGACCCTTGCGGATGCCCCAAGTGGGTCGATTCTCGCTTACGGTTTGGCCATGGAGAGGGCTCGGCTGAAAAAGAAGGGTTACTCCCCCCGCGGTGATTTCTACCCTACTGCGGGCGGGGAAAACGTCCACTTCTCTTACTTACGTTCGGATTTGGGGGATCTTTGAAGACTGGTGCTCCCGGCGTGGAGTCCGGGCGGCGACGGTTTCCGTTTCCGTCGTTTTAAGTTTCTTCAGGTTGCTTTTGATAAGGGCCTTGCGGCTAGTTCCCTGAAAGTCCGGTTGGCGGCTATCTCTTGTTATCGAGGCAAAGTTTTAGGCCGTCTCCACGGTTCTTATCCGGACGTACGTCGTTTTCTTACGACTGTTTTTCATTTGCGGCCCTCCCGCAGGATTTTCGTTCCTCCGGGGACTTGAATCTAGTGATGCGGGCCCTGGTTCGTGAACCTTTTGAACCCCTGAGTAGAGCGTTTCTGAAAGATTTTACGCTGAAGACGGTTTTTCTTGTAGCCATCTGTTCGGCACGGCGTATTTCAGATCTACATGCGTTGTCCTGCCGAGAACCTTTTTTGTCTTTTTCCCCGGTCCCTTCCTTTTTGCCGAAGGTGGTTTCCCCTATTCATGTAAATCAGGCAGTGTTTCTTCCAGTTCTTTCTTCCCACTCTGTCGGGTCGGCGGACAAAAGTCTTCACCGTCTCGATGTGGGTCGTGCACTTCGTCGTTATTTGAAGGCTACCGAATCTTTTCGGAAGACTGACCGGTTATTCGTGCTCTTCGGTGGTGCACGTAAAGGGGAAGCGGCGGCTAAGGCCTCCGTTGCAAGATGGCTCAAGGAAGCGTTCGCGTCTGCGTATCTGTTGCAGCAGCGGTCTGTTCCGGAGGGGCTACTGGATCATTCCACTAGGGCTCAGGCGACCGCTTGGGCGGAGTATAGCCTAGTTCCGCCAGCAGATATCTGTAAGGCGGCCACCTGGTCGTCTCTGCATGCTTTCAGTACGCACTATCGTTTAGATGTGTCAGCGGCTCGGGATTCCTCTTTTGTTCGGCGGTTCTGCGCACCGGATGGCAAGGTCCCGCCCGGTCTTAACTGCTCTGTTACATCCCGATGTTGGAGGACTAAACTGGATTACCGAACAGGAAATGGAAATTACACTAACCTGGTAATTGTAGTTCCTGGAGGGTCCAGTTTAGTCCTCCTTCCCTCCCGACTATCTGTTATAAAAATGCGGCGCGCTTTCCGAACGGTGGATCATAAGACGGTTCCTCTTGCCGTTCGAACCTTTTTTGCAGCCGCGTTTTTGGCTATGGCTCTTCCTTTCTCAGGTGTTCAGTCAGCTCCTGAGATTTCTGATACGGAGCTGTATTTTGATTTCTGGGGCGTTGGTTCCAGTGCAATACAGTGTTCTGACTTCCTCGTTTGGGGAGAAAGTTGGATATTTTTGTGGGGGGGAAACAAATTGTTCTTTAATTATGTCATTTTCATTATGTCATTTTGTATATTAATCTAATGTGTTGCTTCGTTAAGTATGCTTTGTTACTAGTACACTGGGGGCTTCTGGGAGCTCCGTCTGCATATATACTACAGAAGACTTGATTGGTCCAGTCTCCAGGCTGCAGGAGGAGGGGCACTACCCGATGTTGGAGGACTAAACTGGACCCTCCAGGAACTACAATTACCAGGTTAGTGTAATTTCCATTTATTCCAACTGTGCAGAACTGCACATTCCACAAGAAGGTATGCAGTTCATGTGTGGGTGAAAGTGATCCAGTCTAGAACTGTGAAGTACACAATTAAAATTTCAATATAATATTTTGGGTGTATTTATTTATTTAAAAAGATTTTCCTTCTTTTTTTGTTCCTTATGATGTGAGCTAATAGCTGTATACAGTATTTGGTTTGTCCTTGGATTCTTTTTCTTTAATCGAATATGACCATTTATAGACTTTTTTCTTTTGCATATTGTAAGTGTGAATTTTGACATTGCAATAAAAAATGGTGATACCCACACTATCTGACATTCTCCATAGACAAGTAGGATAAGGCTGCCACATACAGGTGGTGTCGTCATGTGACTGTGCCAGCTCGGACTTGCTTCCCTAGAGTTCAGAAAAGTCTGGAAGACTTTCTGAGCATGTGTTAGTGTGTGCCCTACTAAAGGTAACTGCCACCCTTGCCAGTCTTGTACATCCACTCTGTGATCTCAGATGAATACTGTTGCCCTCTCTTTTAGATTTCACCTTAAACTCATTACTTCTGAATTCAACCTAGCATCAATCCTGTCCTAGATGAGTGACAACAAAGTCAAAAAAGCACTGCACAAAGAAAAAGTCTAAAGACAAAACAAAAAGCGTGGATTCAAAAAATGCTCATAGTGCTCAAAAACTATTGTTTTGTCTGACGCACACAACGTGTGCATTCACTGCTTAGCGTCCAACCATGATGTAATGGCCTGCAGTAAGTGCACCCAGATATCTCCTAGTCATGTGCAGTCCATCAACACAGTATAGCCTCTTGCTCCTCCTGTTTGAGTGGAGGAGTGACCTAGTGGTTAGGGGAGCAGCATAGAGCCAGAAAGACCAGGGTTCAAATCCCACTGGCACTCCTTGTGGCCTTCGGCAAGCCACTTAACCCTCCATTGTCTCAGGTACAAACCTAGATTGTGAGCCCTTTGGGGACAGGGAAATACATACTGTACCTGAATGTAGCTCATCTTGATCTTCTCCTGGAAAGACGTGAGCTAAATACTACTAAATAAATAAATCCATTGCCCCAGTTGCCTATATATGTAAATCCTTCTTGTTTACACCAGGTTTGGAGCCACCTATTAAAGTTGGTTATGTGATGCAGCCTCTTTCTTCTTATCTTAGAAGCCCTAGATATCTTGGGATATACCCAATTGGTACAAGAACCAACACATACAAAAGGCAACATTCTCGACCTCATATTCGCCCCACAAACAGTGCTTCAACAAGCACAAAATATCACGCTATCACTAACAGCAGTACCATGGTCGGATCACAAGCTCATCACTTTCCAGATTCCGACCCCCATCAAGCCACAAAGTCCCATTGTGGACACAAGTATGAACTCGAACTCAACTACCAGAAGCTTTCACCCGTTTAACAAAGAACATATCCTAGCCGAAACGAACATACTCCTTGATAAGAATCCACAAAACCTAGAGGACCTAATCACCACATGGAACAGCAAACTCAGCGCAATCGCAGTCCGTCCCCCAACAACTAAAGCCCCAAACAAAAGATCATCTGCACCATGGTTCACAGCTGATTTAAGGGCATCCTTAACCCACCTACGGAGATTGGAAAAGCGCTGGAGGAAGTCACACACCACCAGTGACCAAGCAGCATACACCCAGCACTTACACACACATCGCAGGGCTGTCACAGACAGGATGAAACAACACCACAAAGACACCCTGAAACGGTCATTAAACAAGCCGCACGACCTCTTCAACCTGGTCAAATCTCTTGCCAAAGAACCCATCTCGGAGCACCCCGGAACCATACACCCGCAGGACTACGCCGTCTTTATGCAATCTAAACTGTGCAAGACCGACAAAGTGGTATTACCGGACCCCTCCAACGAACAAGAGTTCTCAGCATCCCTAACTACCTTTGTCACACCATCAAAGAGAACTATTGAAGACACCATCGCAACCCTAAATACCTCCACTGCATACTCAGACCCCTGTCCAGCATTCTGGATAAAAGATCTGCGTTGTGACCTCGCCCCGATCTTAGCTAAAATGATAGACCTATCTTTTAGCACTGGGTCTTTCCCCTCCACGCTCAAACAGACCTCCATTAGACCGCTCCTGAAGAACGCCAAATTAGACCCTCAAAAGGTGGAGTCATACAGACCCATTTCCAGCATCCTGATGCTCGCTAAAATCATTGAAAAGATAGTCTACAAACAGTTACAAGATCATATTGATACCAACGCCCCTCTAGATTTATCTCAACATGGATTCAGAGAGTCACACGGAGTTGAAACACTACTCACAACTCTTTTCGATACCATAATCTCAGGCATTGACAACCTACGTCAAGGTTTTGCACTCGTATTTTTGGATATAGCGGCAGCTTTCGACTCGGTCTGCCACGAGATTCTCCTAGGTCGGCTAAGAGAGAAAGGCATTGGTGGAAGAGCTCTCGAGTGGTGCAGATCCTACCTGTCTGGCAGATGGCAATACGTCCGAGCAAACGGGTCCACTTCCGAGCCATTCTTACAAAGTCAAGGAGTTCCTCAAGGATCTTCCCTATCATCACTTATGTTTAACATCTATATCCAACCTATCTGTAATATCATCAGATCATTCAATGTGAGTTGTATGATATACGCAGATGATATCTTACTGTACCTTCCAATATCCCTGGACTGCCCAGACCTTACCCCCTTGACTGAGTGTTTCAACGCCATATCCAAATGGCTCCTCTCTCAGAATCTGCGCATCCAACACAAGAAAACGGAGGTCCTGTTCATCTCCAGAAATCCTGAGTTTACACCACCCAGCTACTTGGAAGTGGACAACGCCAAACTGCAAGTAAAATCAGCTATACGTTACCTCGGAGTCACATTGGATCAGAACCTCAACATGAAGCAACACATAACCAACACTGTAAGAGCGATCTACTTCAAGATTAAATCCCTTAGACACCTACGCCCTTTACTCGAACCAGGCGACTTCTGCACCATTTATCAAGCCCTCATCATTCCTCATTTTGATTACTCAAACGCCATCCTACAAGGACTCCCTCAGGCCACCTTACATCCCCTGCAACTTGCCATGAACAGTGCAGCGCGGATTCTCCTCGGAACGCCAAGAAGAGAGCATATCACACCCCTCCTGAAACAGCTTCACTGGCTCCCCATTCAAGCCAGGTTAAGCTTCAAAACCCTAGTGATGACATTCAAGGCCATCAAGGGGCTCTCCTCCTCTTCACTATGTGACCTCATCCAACCACCCATACCCAACAGGCTAAGAAGAACCTCTGTAGCCAACATGCTAGTGATACCGAGAGACATGACAAAATGCTCCAAAGCAACATCGAACAGAGCCTTTAGACTATGCGCCCCAAGTCTCTGGAACTCCCTACCACCACACATCAGAGCAATCCCTAACTTGAGCCAGTTCAGGAAGGCCTTAAAACACTTCCTCTTTATCAAATACCTCACTGACTGCCCCGAACCCCAGCCACCAAGTATGATCAATACCCAATAACTCCATCTGACATGTATATAGTTACCTATTCAATGCTACGCATATGTATATAGTTTTCCCTGTTTTCCAAGTTACTTGTTCCTGTTCAATGTAATGACCTGACTTTTGTTCATTGTCGGATACCTTTTGTTTTATGTAAACCGCGCTGATCGCAAATAGTGCGGTATATAAGAAATGCAAATAAATAAATAAATCATGAACAGATAGAACTTCAGAGAATGCTATAGTGTTGACATTGGGTTTAGAAAACACCCACAAAATGGAACAGAAGTGACGGGGATCTTGAACAATTTTCAGAAGACTGTGTTCATGAAGAACTACCCAAACTAAAAGTAGACAAAGCGATGGGACCGGATGGGATTCATCCAAATATACTGAAGGAACTTGGGGACATTCTAGCTGCTCCACTGACTGACCTTTTCAGTGCTTCTTTGGAGTCAGTGGTCCCAGAGGACTGGAGAAAGGCACATGTGGTCCTGTTACACAAAAATGGAAGTAAGGATGAGATTGAAAAATACATATGTATATAGTTTCCCCGTGTGATCCAAGTTCCTTCCCTTGTTATCTGTAAACTCATGCATGTTGATTGTACTGAGATTTTGTTCGATGTGAACTGCGCTGATGCCGAATAGTGCGGTATATAAGAGAATGTAAATAAAATAAATAATAATAAATAAGCCAGTTATTCTAACATCTGTGGTGAGTAAATTATTGGAAACGCTACTAAAAGAAAGAATAGGGAGGTTTCTGGAGTCCAATGGATTGCAGGATCTGAGGCAGCATGGATTTACCAGAGGCAGGTCTTGTCAGACAAATCTGATTGATTTCTTTGACTGGGTGACCAGGGAGTTGGACCGAGGGAGAGCCCTAGATGTGGTGGACTTAGATTTCAGCAAAGCCTTTAACACCGTTCCACACTGGTGACTTATTAATAAACTGACCCTAAAGTGACTGACTGGGTTAGAAATTGGTTGAGTAGGAGGCGACAAAGGGTACAGGTAAATGGAGCTCACTCTGAGGAGAAGGAAATTACCAGTGCTGTGCCATAGGTATCTGTCCTTGGTCCGATTCTTTTTAACATTTTTGTTAGTGATATTGCAGACAGGTAAGTTTTGCCTGTTTGTGGATGATACCAAAATCTGCAATAGTGTAGACATCCAGGAAGGAGTAGATAACATGAGGGAGGGATCTAGCTAAGCTTGAGGAATGGTCAAGAATTTGGCAGCTGAGATTTAATGCTAAAAAATGCAGGGTCATGCACTTGGGCCTCAAAACTCCGAGGGAGTGGTACAGTGTAGGGGGCAAAGTACTTCTATCCATGAAAGAAGAGTGGGACCTGGCATGATTGTTTCTGATGATCTTAAAGTGGCTGAACAGGTAGAAAAGGCGACGGCGAAAGCCAGAAGGATGCTTGGGTGCATAGAGAGAGGAATGGCCAGCAGAAGAAAAGAGATGATAGTGCCTCTGTATAGGCGAGATATGAAAGAAATCTATAAATTAATGAATGGAGTGGAACGGGTTAATGTAGATTGATTTTTTACGCCATCAAAAAGTAGAAAGACTACGGGACATGCAATGAAGCTACAGTGTAACCTGTTTAAAACTAATAAGAAAAAATATGTTTTCACTCAACACGTAATCAAACTTTGGAATTCGTTACTACAGGATGTAGTAAAAGCTGTTAGTATAGCTATGTTTAAAAAAGGTTTGGACAAGTTCCTGGAGGAAAGGTCCATAAACCATTATTAAAGAGGACCCAGACAATCCACTGCTTGCCCCAATAAAAGCATTATGAAACCCGTGTGTCTTTTTGGGAAACTGCTAGGTACTTGTGACCTGGATTGGCCACTGTTGGAAACAGGATACTGGGCTTGATGGACCTTGGTCTGACCCATTATGGCATTCCTTATGTTCTTATGTCTTTGGTGTGAACTCATTTGGAATATTGTGTGCAATTACAGAGACCGCATCTTCAAAAGGATATAAACAGGTTGGAGTTGGTGCAGAGGGTGGCTACTAAAATGGTTAGAGGCCTTTGTTATAAAGTATATGAGGACAGACTTAAAGATCTTAATATGTATACATTAGAGGAAAGGCGGGATAGAGGAGATATGATAGAGACGTTTAAATTCCTTCATGGCATAAATGCACAGAGGAGAGCCTCTTTTGATTGAAAGCAAGCTCTGCTACAAGGGGACATATGATGAAGGGGAAAGGGGATAGACTCAGGAGTAATATGCGGAAATATTTCTTTATGGAAAGAGTGCTAGATTTGTGGAAGAGTCTCCCAGTGGAGGTAATAGAGTCAAGAACAGTATCTGAATTCTAAAAAGCATGGGACCAACACAGAAGATCTCTAAAGAAAAACAGGGACCATTGTAGTGGAAGAACAGACTAGATAGGCCATGTGGGTCATTCCAGAACACGAATAAGGGGTTTGTACGTGCAGTGGGGACATTTATGTACTGAAAACATCCCAGACCGTATTCTGAAACACTGCTAACATACAGCTAGCACGGGGATCTCAGACCGTGGATGGGAGAGGGTGGAATGAGAGCGTGATCAGACGTGGAGACATAGAAAATGTATTCAGTAAAGACCCTTGTACGTACTGTTTCCCAGAAACGTCCACGTTATTCCTGCTGAAACGTGGTATAAGGCTAATAAAAAATTCTGCTCTTCTCTGCAGTGCGACCCATATTGAAGAATGGTTGTGACAATTATGTCATGAACTGGTATGAAGAATCAACCCAGACCCTATGCAGTGAATGAATATCAATAATATAAAGAGATTCACCAACCAATTCCCCAACTACTGTTTTATAATTTTTGTCGGAGCGTGCCGAGGGAGGGTATGAATTGAAAATCAAACCCCCTCCAGATGACAAGCTACTTTTATTCTATAAGGTTCTCCACCTTTCAGTAAGATTAAAAAACGCATAACTTATCTGTCCATATATAGAAAACCGCCTTGTAAAGTTTCCACCGTTGCCGTATATACTAATTTTCATACAACGTGCACGTTTCGGGAATGATCCCTGTTTCAAATGTTTTCTTCTCAGTATATTAAGCCACCGCAACTGTGAACAAAAAAACGCCGTCTCGCAGCTTGAGGTAAACAGGGATCATTCCCGAAATGTGCACGTCGTGCGAAAATTAGTATATACGGCAATGGTGGAAACTTTACAGGGCGGTTTTCGATATATGGACAGATAAGTTATGCGTTTTTTAATCTTATTGAAAGGTGGAGAACCTTATAGAATAAAAGTAGCTTGTCGTCTGGAGGGAGTTTGATTTTCAATTCATACCCTCCCTCAGCACGCTCCGACAAAAATTATGAACTGGTATGATGCATTCTGGAAAAAACACAAGATGCAGTCGTAAGGTACTGGGAGCAGAGGTGAGGGAATGCTGTAAGGTATTGATACATTAATAAAACACCCTTACATCAATATTATGAGGAACAATAATGCAGGCTATGCACTAATGTGCTGTTTGTGCTAAAGGAGCCCATCTAGGGGATCCTAACAATTCCCATGGTCTGAAAAATGGGACTGCTGATGCAGGGATAGTATGGGCGTGAGCGTGGAAAGGATTCCTTTTTTTATAAGAATCTGAGATCATATTTGTAGTCCTGGTATCCCATGCAATTATATTACATCATAGCTGTTATGTATAGATTCAGAGCATATTTTTGGCAGAATCATGTTTTTGTGATAGAAAGGGAGAGAGAGTGTGTGTGTGTGTGTGTGTGTGTGTGTGTGTGTGTGTGTGTGGTTTGAGAGGTGCATGGGGGGGGATCTAGTGTGCTCATCCGCAATTTGGGGGGGACATGAAAGCCTGGCCAGTATCTGGACTGCATGGATTACCACAGCGTCACCAGATGCCAATGTGATTGGGCAGTCAAACTCAGAGAAGGTTCACCATAGCTAACTGTCAAAACATATCCCTGTGAATGCTAAGGGACCCTCAGAATAAGGGCACTCAACAGTGAAAACAGCACTAATGCTTGTCCATAATGCTAATTTTGTGGGACTAATGGTGTTGCTGTTGAGCATGTATTAGTGCTGTTTGCACTGCTGAATGCCCTTATTCTGAGGGTCCCTTATTGACAGGGATATGTTTTGACATTGAGCCATAAGGAACCTATGCTGATTGCTTCTGGATCATTTTACATAGGGTACTCTAATAAGATCAGATATTGTTGGCAGTGTGATAGGGCAGCCATACATCCGCTGTGCCTGGCACTGGGAGACGACTGATGTAGTGCCAACATTTCCCGGATTGTCCCATGTAGCCCACATCCCTACCCAGGCCACGATCAATGAGAGCTGCGAGAGTGGCGATATATCTGGAGTCTGGCTAATTGATGTGATGGCACAGGAATCTCCCCTCCTATGCCCACGCAGGCCTGACCAGGGGAGCAGTGCCACAAAGCAGACTGGGGGTAGGCAGACAGGGTTGCCCCACAGATAGTGGATGTATACAGACCGACATACGCCACAATGAGACAGATGTAACTGATGTGAGAAATGCCAATACCCAGATAGGTGGGCCTCAGAAGGCCCTACCACAGCTACTACTGATCATTTGTATAGCACTTCAAAATGTACGCAGCGGACACATGTAACAGATGGTCCCTGCTCAGTGGAGCTTACAATCCAGTTGAGACAGACAACACGGCAGCTGTGAATAGGATACATATAGGGGGAATGGTCAGGAAACACAAGGGAGCTTAGGCGGATCAGATCCAGCAGCGGCAACGATGAGGTGAGCACTCAGCCTGGATTTGAGAGGGGCCAGGGATGAAGCCTGACGTACAGACTCAGGTAGTTTGGGAAGGCATAAGGAGCAGCAAGGTGAAAGGAACGACATCTGGATTTGGCAGTAGGAGAGAAGGGCACAGATAGAAGCAATCTGACAGAAGAGTGGAGTTCACGGGAAGGGGCATGGGAGAGATAAGAGGGGAATGGTAGTGCAGAGCAAGAGAATGAGTACATTTGATGCGTATCAATATTATGCATCCTTTGGGGAACTGCAGTAATAGTTCTGGGTTTTGTGCACTTGGTGAGGGTCCATCCCTTGCAGTTTAAGGCATGTTTATAGAGATGACCAGGGCAGGAATCACTGGGGCCGGTTCCTAATGCCACACACTATTTGACGTACATGTTCACATTTACATTCTGGCATACCATATTGGGTGCACTGGGCTTACCTAGTACTTTTCAGGGCATGAGGGGGACTGGTATATGGTCTAGGTTGCAGCAGCTGTCATTTCTCATTCGTATTTATGTCTAATGGGCATCAGCAAACTACTGTCTGTGATGAACAGCTTAGGAGATGCACGTTTTTCCAGAGGGGCGTGGCATCTGCGAGTACATTGCAAGGACAGGTAGGATCCGAAACGTGTAACGTTTCAGAATATGGTGGGTGCGGGGAGGTCCAAACAATTTCCCTGCATCCGAGGCACAGGGACTGCCGAACACGTCTATCTCCCTGATTCCAGACCCGCGGGCACAACCAGACCCGCAGAAGCAAAATTAGGTTTAAAAGGGGCCCATTTTGTTTTAGATGTATCCGCTGGCCAGACATGCACTTTATGGAATCGTGCTCCATGTAGTCTTTTTCTGCTGTCATGTTTCTATGTTTCTCTCCCAAAATCTGGATGTCCTTTCATACTGTAGAGGTACTTTTTCCAGTCAGGTCATTTGTACCCAAGTGGCAAACATCATCCATTTTTGGATTGCTTACTTTCCACTCTGACTATACTAACAATTTGGTTTGTATTCCTGTTGGCTGAAGAACCTGGGAGGCATTTGACCACTTTTTGTCCATTGTACTCTGTGCCCAGAGTTAATCCCTCTGATGTTGGAGTCTCCAAGTAGTAACAGTTTCCTGTTTTATGATTTTTTGTTCATGTTTGGAGCATTAATCAGTAGATTGGTTGTTAACCTTCTCTTTAAAGGTCTCTTCAGTTTCCACTGGGCACTCTCATTATCCAAGGCAGAGAAGGCATTATGCAGGGATATCTCTTGATGGAAAGGGTGTCTCTGTATTGCAGGTTGCAGCCTAACAGAGCCCACTGTGATCCATTTGTTCCTGGGATGTCTGATTCTTTGTGGGAGTGGTGGTAGATTATTTTCAACTTGTATTCTAGGGGAGGTGTGTTCCATAGTAGCTAATTCTTCTCTTAATTGAGTCAATTCTTTATTCATAGGAGATACTCGTAGCTTCATGCATTTATTTTAAAAGATATATATACTGCAAATTTGGACCACTATTCAAAGCAGTTCACATATCTAAAATAATACAATACAAAATCAATCCATCAGGAACAATGTTCATACCACTCCCTTACACACACATCATAACCTTCATCGAACACTACGGGGGCGCCACATAAGCTGCTCGCCAGTCAGGACCACAGACTAACCTCCCCCTCCCCTTCCCCCATGTACAGTGGTGTGCAGAAGTCTGGAATCACTTGTGAGTTTTGTGTTTTTCGTACTTTCTAACTTTTTTTTTTTAAATTTTGTGTTAGCCCAGCATATTCATCTTTCTACCACATTAAAAGAGATACATTTGGCTATTAGAGTTAACTTTTTTGCATTCCTTGCTTCCAATTTAAATACTTTACAGACACTGGGAGATAGCTACTGCTATTTTTGTGGATCCTGCATCAAAACTGGATTGAGATTATCCAATATGCACACATTATTTCTGACCAATCAGGAGGCTGGTTTCACTAACCAATCACAATGCAGATATCTAGCCAACAGTGCAAGTATAAAAACGTGCGGAATTTTTGAATTTCATACGCTTTCTGGATCGACCATGAAGATGACTCGGACCCTGACGTTGGAGGAGCGTGTTTGTGTGTCCTTTATAAGCGAAGAAGGATTTTCAAGCCGTCAGATAGCCAGGAAAGTTGGCTGCAGTCAGAGCGCTGTTGTTAAGATTGTACAGAAGAAGAAAGAAATGGGTTCAGTGGTGGACAAGCCTTGTTCAGGTCGTCCACGTTGTGACGCTGTAGCAGTGCCAGAAGCCATGGAAACAGATAGTGACCCGGTGGAAGGTCCGGGTACTGCAGCTAAATGTAAGATTTTCCCTTCTCAGCACAAGATGCACATGGCTAATCAGCTAACACAGCTCACCTCGGGGGAGGGGAGAAGCAGAGTTGCTGATTGGGCACGCCCTAGCAGGAGGCGGGCTCCCCAGAGCAGAGGCAGCTTGTTAAACAGGAAGAAGGAAGACAGAAAGAGCACAGGAACAGGAACGAGAGACAGAACCAGCCGAGGAGGAGGAAGGAAATACAAGACACAGAAGAAGCAGATGTGTGCTTTAGAGACGGAGCAGAGCAAAGACAAAGGAAGCTACCTGGAAGGCAGGAAGTAGCCTTGGATGCCAGAACCTTTGACTTTGAAGGAGAAACGCTCCCCAGCTGCAATTCCAGGAGAACACTTGCCAAGCCAAGAAGCAGGTACCAGGGAGACTCAGTGCATGAAAGAACCTTCTGGGAGCAAGAGAAGGGTGAGGCACTGAGAGACCCAGGGATAAAGCCTATGCTTTTGGAACAGAGAGCTGACCCGTGGAAAGAATGGCAGACTGCTAAAGAACTTTCAGGCATTCCTCAACACAAGGTACAGGGTGTCTTTAATTCTGATAACAGCTTTTATGAGAAGCCAGACTGTGTGAGTGCTTATTTTAAAACCCAGGACAAACCCAGGTTTTATGAAGGCAGTTGGCTGCAAACTGAAGCTCATTCAGATAAACCCTGCTTTTCTCCTCAAACTGCTGACAGAGTTAGCAAGCAAGCTAGCTACAAGGACGTAGCAGATATATTTGCTAGAGATATATGCCAGAAGGCTTTAGGAGGTCCTAAGTTTGAATTGCTGTCTAAAAATGCTTCACCTGCAAATGAACTGACTTACCCAGCACTTGCTGACAGAGGCAAGTGGGGGAGGGGTAACTCCAGTGCTGTGAATGAGCATAGTAAGAGAGACGGCATTGTTTGTTTGCCAGAAGAAAAACCCACAAGCTATCACTCACCCCAGGAAGGAGCTGATTCTATCACTCACCCCAGGAAGGAGCTGATTCCCCGCCCAGCCCATATAGTAAGCAGGCTGAAGCACTCCTGAAAGAGTTTAAAGCTTTTCTAGACAAACAAACTATTCCTGGGCAGAAAGTAGTTGAATCAGTACAGAGCCCAGAAGCACAAGTGCCATTGGTTCATCCCTTACCAATGGTGGATTTGAATCAGCCAATGGACTGCTCAACCTGTCTCATAGACAAAGAATAGTCAAGCAAAGCTTGTGTGGTCATTCGTTATGATATGCTGAAATGTAGGCTGTTTAAGTTCCTTACCTGAAGAGCTTATGAAGAGATAAGAATAAGCTGAAGCATAACTTAGTTTCTCCAGGACCAAGCAGGAAGTCAGTCCTCACTTATGGGTGACGTCGGCGCCGACGGAGCCCTCGCGGAGCAATTTTCCCCAGCTTTCAAAGAAAGCCTTTGGGAATTGCAGCGCGCGCATGCTGCGGTCGTCTTTCCCGCCCGAGGGTGCCATCTTAGCCAGTCTTCTTTTTTCCGCGGAGCCCTACAGACGTCCCGTCTTGTCCCCGCGAAAAAGTTGATTTTCTTCATTATTTTATTCTTATTTCCTTCGGTTCGACGCCGATCTTTTTTCCCGCCCGGACTCGCGACGCCGGTCACGAGTCCTCTTACTTTTTTCGGTTTTTCTGACTTTGTCAGCTTTCGTTTTCGATTTTTCCCTGGCAGCCCGGTCCTTTGACCTCGCAGGGGCCCTTTTTCCCCCGATGGCTGCCAGTGGCTTTAAGCGGTGTGGTCAGTGTGACCGAAATATGTCCACTAACTGACACACACGACTTTTGCCTCCGCTGCCTGGGCCCGGATCATGAGGAACTGATCTGTGGGCCCTGCGGCAAAATGTCCTCAAAAGCGTTGAGAAGTCAGCGGCATCAGCGTGATCGAATCTTCGCTGACCCCAGCCGTACCCGGACCTCGTCGGAGGCCTCCGCGTCAAAAGGCTCCAGCTCGGACCGTCGCCGGAGTTCCTCCGACCGGGGTTCTCCCTCCGGGGACCATCGTCGGACGGTAAAACCCGCGAGGGCGGCGTCGGTTGACGCTCCTGGTTCCGCGAGGGCCAGGTCGCATAGCCCCGATAGCCGCCCCGGGTCCTTGGAGAAGGAACACCTCCCGAAGCGACCTCGCCTGGAGTCGGAGATGCCTGCTCGGGTAAGTCCTGTGGTCCTTCTGGACTCGCCTCCGCGACAGCAGACGTCGGGCCCGACGCCGTCGGGGCCCGAGTCGGGGGCTGCTGGGTCACCTGAGCTCGGACTCAGGTTGACGGCCTTGGAGAGCAGACTGTCTGCCTTCATGGACCAGCAGCGGGCACTGCTCGCTGGCCTCGCTGGCGCCGCTGCCCCGACCGCCGGGACGTCGACGTCCACGTCGACCCCGGAGACCGAGCCGATCCTCGAGTCGATGAGAACTCGAGTCGATCCTCGGTCGCGGTCACCCTCGGCCTCCCGTTCGGGACCGAGGTCGCCGACGCCGACTCCCTCGGCGTCGGGGCGGCAGGCGCCGCGCCCTGCCCGGGCCGACCCCACCGAGTCCTCGTCGAAGTCGGTCTGGGAGTCTGAAGAGGAAGAGAGTCGCCTGATTCTTTCCGGACTCGGTGTGTCCCCTCGGACTCACCGGAGTCCGAGCCTCGGAAGCAGTCCCCCCCGGAGGATGCCCGGTTTCTCTCGGACTTCGTTAGGGATATGGCCAAGGCTTTGGCCTTCCCTGCGGATCCCGAGGAGGAGCCTCGAGCCGAAGAGCTCGACGCCCTCCAGTATGACTCTCCCGTGAGGGAACACTTTACTGTACCGGTTCCTCCTATGCTGGAACGACTACTCTTCCGCATGTGGGAGAGTCCGGCCTCCTCGCCGGTCCTGAGCAAGCGGGTCGATTCTATCTATCGAGTCCGCAAGAGCCCTGGCTTCCAAAAGGCACAGCTACCACACCATTCCATGGTAGTGGAATCGGCCATGCATCGTCTTAAGAGCCAGAAGATGCACTCCTCGGTGCCCCCTGGCAGGGAGGCCCGTAACCTGGATGGCCTTGGTAAGAAGTGTTTCCAGGGCTCTATGCTCGCATGTCGTGTCCAGACTTACCAGCTATACATGGGCATGTATCTCCGGGATCTGGCTAAAGAGCTAGCCGGATTCTCCGCTGGTTTGTCCGAGGAACCCTTGCGGAGGTTCCTGGCCTTGTCCACTGGCATTCGGGAATGCTCAAAGTTCATGTCCCGGGCAGCCTATGATGGCTTTGAAGCGTCGGCTCGAGTGGCCGCAGCCGGCATCGGTGCCCGCCGACAGGCTTGGCTTCAGTCGTCAGACCTTGAGCCCTGGGTGCAGGACAAGTTGGTCGATGTCCCCTGCCAAGGCGAAAACCTCTTTGGCAAGCCCATGGCAGAAAAGGCTGCACAAATTGAGACTGAGACTCTCACCAGGACCAGGCTTTCTAGGAAGACCTCCACCCCTTCCCAGAAAAAGAAGGGCTCGGGGAAAAAGTCCTTTTACCCGAGGAAGGCGGCTGCCTACAAACAATACCCCCATTATCAGGCCCCTGCAGCTCCCCAACAGGGCCAGCAGGCCAAGGGACGGGGTAACGGGTCCCGTAGGCAGCAAGCCCCCAAGCCTGCACCACCAGCCCCTGCTCAGCAGGGTGGGGGTTTTTGACTCACAAAGCATAGCCTCTCCCCCCCCGCTGGTTCCTCCCAGCACCGGAGGCCGGCTGTTCACTTCGCCCACAGGTGGTCCAGCATCACCGCAGATGCCTGGGTGCTTCAAGTCGTGCGAGAAGGCTATCTTCTCCACTTCCACCAGGTCCCTCCCTCCTATTTTCCGGGAGAACCTCCGCGACCCCCTCTGCACAGGGAATTACTCCTTCAGGAGTTAGCAAGTCTTCTGCAGGAACAGGCGGTGGAACCGGTGCCACACCACCTGAGAGGTCAAGGCTTTTATTCCAGGTATTTTCTAATACCAAAGAGAACTGGGGGCCTCAGACCCATCCTGGACTTGCGCAACCTCAACAAGTTCCTTGTGCGGGAGAAGTTCAAAATGCTTACCCTTGGAATCCTTCTGCCCTACCTCCAGCAGGGAGATTGGCTATGCTCCTTGGATCTAAAGGATGCCCTCACGCACATCCTCATCCACCCAAGCCACCGCCAATACCTAAGGTTTGTGGTGGCAGGAAATCATTACCAGTACAGAGTACTGCCCTTTGGCCTGTCCTCCGCACCGCGAGTCTTCACAAAATGTCTCGCGGTCGTGGCGGCCCATCTCCGGCTTCACGGCCTCTATGTCTTCCGTACCTCGACGACTGGCTCATCAGAGCAGCGTCCGCTCGGGAGGTCGCCAACGCCACGCGCCGCACGGTGACTCTTCTGCAGCACTTGGGCTTTGTTATAAACTTCGCAAAGTCCACTTTGCTCCCCTCACGGGATCTCGAGTTCATCGGCGCAAGGCTGCACACTCCTCAGGCGCGAGCATAACCTACCGCTCGACAGGCTCAACGGCTCATGGACCTAGCCGACCGCTTTCGCAGCCAGCCCCTGGTCTCCGCCAGGCGCTTCCTGAGACTGCTCGGCCATATGGCTTCCACCGTCCATGTGACCCCCAATGCCCGCCTGAATATGCGGTCTGCTCAATGGTGTCTCCGCCAGCAGTGGCGACAAGCCACAGGCGGCCTAGCAGACCTAGTGCGCGTCTCCGAGCCGCTGATCTCGTCTCTCCGGTGGTGGCTCCGGCAGCCGAACCTGATATTCGGAATGCCTTTCCAGTCACCTCAGCCGACCCGGGTGCTGACAACCGATGCATCCCTCCTGGGCTGGGGAGTACATTGCCAAGAGGCACGTACTCAGGGCCTCTGGACCACGTGGGAGTCTGCACAGCAGATCAACTTCCTGGAGCTCAGGGCGATCCGCCTAGCTCTCAAGGCCTTCTCCCACCTGACTTCCCACCAGTCCGTCCTTGTCCAGACGGACAATCAAGTTGCCATGTTCTACGTGAACAAGCAGGGGGGCACGGCTCCTTCCTCCTCTGCCGGGAGGCACAGAAGCTCTGCTCTTGGGCCGTCAGTCACGGCATTCTCCTCAAGGCAGTTTATCTCCCGGGCCAAGAAAATTGCCTTGCGGACAAACTCAGCAGGGTCCTCCAGCCGCACGAGTGGCGTCTGGATCCCTTGGTAGTTCAGAAGCTCTTCCTCAAGTGGGGCCTCCCCACGGTGGATCTCTTTGCCAGTCCTCACAACCGGCAGCTTCCTCACTTCTGCTCTCGTCCGCCACACCCCCTTCGGGTTGCGGCGGACGCTTTTCTGATCTCATGGTCGGGGAGCCTTCTGTACGCTTTCCCTCCCATCCCGCTAGTCTCTCGGACTCTTTTCAAGGTTCTCCGAGACAAAGCCTTCATGATCCTGGTGGCCCCTCGCTGGCCCAGGCAGCCGTGGTTTCCGCTCCTACTGCAACTGGCGGTGGAGGATCCATCCCTCTGGGGGTACAACCGGATCTCCTCACTCAGGATCAGGGGTCCCTACTGCACCCCAACCTCAGGTCTCTCAACCTCATGGCCTGGGCTGCTGAGAGGGTAGTCCTTGCTCCCCTTCTCCTGCCGGCGGAGGTGGAGGAGGTCGTCTTGGCTTCGCGACGGCCTTCTACCCGCAAATGCTACGCCCTTAAATGGCGTCGCTTTGCAGTCTGGTGTACCCAACAGTCTCAGGATCCCTTCTCCTGCCCGGTGTCGGTGATCTTGCAGTACTTGCTACACCTCTCTAATCTGGGACTTAAGTCCAACTCCGTCAAAGTTCACCTCAGTGCTCTTTCGGCCCATCATGTGCCGGTGGACGGTAGACCTCTCTCCAGCGACCCTCTCGTAGCGAGGTTTCTCCGAGGTCTCCTTCTACTTAAACCACCTCTGCGCCCGCCAGCGCCTGACTGGGATCTGAATGTGGTTTTGCAGCGGATCACCTGTCCGCCTTTTGAACCTATGGCTACCTGTTCTCTCCGTCCGTTTTCTGTCTTGGAAAACACTGTTCTTGATAGCCCTCACTTCCGCTAGACGCGTAAGTGAATTGCAGGCCCTCGTGTCTGATCCCCCTTACACTCGGTTCTACAAAAATAGGGTAGTCCTACGGACTCACCCAAAATTTCTGCCTAAAGTGGTCTCCCCTTTTCACATCAATCAGGAGGTGGTACTTCCAACCTTCTTTCCCAGACCACACTCCAGCCGAGCTGAAACGGTCCTCCATACCCTGGACTGTAGAAGGGCTTTGAACTTCTACCTTGACCGTACGCGGGAGCACCGTAAAGCTGCTCAGCTTTTTGTGTCTTTTGACCCCAATAGATTGGGGCTCCCGGTCTCCAAGCGTACTCTGTCCATCTGGGTTGCGGACTGTATCTCTTGGGCTTATGGGGCAGCCGGACTCTCCTTAGAAAGCCGAGTCACGGCTCATTGCGTTCGGGCAAAGGCTACGTCAGTGGCTTACCTCCGCTCTGTTCCGCTGGCAGACATCTGCCGGGCCGCTACTTGGTCTTCGAGCCAGACTTTTGCGGTCCATTACTGTCTCGAGAGGGAGTCCCGCAGGGACAGTGCTTTCGGACAGGCAGTCCTCCGTAATCTCTTTGAGGTCTGAGCAACTCCTACCCTCCATCCCGGATGTGGGCTACCGGTGGGTGATAATTCAGCGAAGATTCTTTCCTTCTGTGCTGCTGAGCTAGAGGGAGCTCATTTTTGTGCTTAGGGTCTCCGGTAGCCTTGAGCTTGGGAGTCCCATAAGTGAGGACTGACTTCCTGCTTGGTCCTGGAGAACGCGTAGTACTCCACCTGTAACAGGTGTTCTCCAGGAGCAGCAGGAATCAGTCCTCACGACCCTCCATCGTCTGCTTATGTTCTTTTGCAAATTTTTATGCTGTCTTTTTTAGCTATGTCATCTGACTGGCTAAGATGGCACCCTCGGGCGGGAAGACGACCGCGCATGCGCGCTGCAATTCCCAAAGGCTTTCTTTGAAAGCTGGGGAAAATTGCTCCGCGAGGGCTCCGTCGGCGCCGACGTCACCCATAAGTGAGGACTGATTCCTGCTGCTCCTGGAGAACACCTGTTACAGGTGAGTAACTACGCTTACAGTGCATGAACTTTATTGTTTGCTCTTTGTTTAAAGTGATTTCAAGTAGAGGGCACATGACAGGAATGTGAACTCCTGTGTTGAAGCACAGTTTTGAACACAGTATTGGAAAAAGCCTGTTTTCCTTTTGTTCTTGTTTTGGCTATAAAATATATTCCTTTACGCCTGTTCCATTCCACCACGGAGCGGGAGAAATAAATCCTTATGTAAAAAAAATATTCTTTATACCTGCCTTGTCATTCGACCTTCACAACTACAACTTAACCTCAAGGCACACCCCTCCTCAAACCCTCAAGGTTAAGGAGCGGGTGCTGGCTATAACGTGCATCAACATCACACCAGGACCGCGCACTACGATGCATTTCACTGACTAATCGCAAGTTGACCTCTTCTCAGCTACTTCGAGAGTGGTCAGACAAGAGTGAGGTCAGTGTCAGCTCATCAACAGTTCTTCGCCGGTGCCTGCAGTTTGGTCTCCGGGGCTGCAAAGCACGGAATAAGCCACTGATGACTGACATACAAAGGCGCAACCGGATCATGTGGGCGAGAAAACACTCAACCTGGTCGACTGAAATGTGGGAAAATGTGCTATTCAGCGATGAAAGCACCTTCTGCCTGTTTGGTAACCAGGCCCACATGTATGTGAGGAGATTTCCTGGAGAGGAATTCAAGCCTGAGTATCTCAACCTCACTGTGAAGCATCCTTTGAAGGTCATGGTCTGGGGCTGCATGGCTTCCAGTGGCGTTGGACGTCTTCACATCATTGATGAAATGGTCAACGGGGCCAAGTACATCACCATACTGCAAAAGAGCATGGTGCCATCAGCACATCAGCTGTTTCCTGGCCAGTTCTTGTTCCAAGATGACAATGCACCCTGCCATCACTCCAGACAGGTGATCAGCTGGAAGCAGCGGAACAACATCAAGTCAATGGACTGGCCTGCCCAGTCTCCAGATCTGAATCTGATCAAGAACCTGGGCACAAGGTGACCTTGGAAATATTCAAGAGGCATCTGACATCAAAGCGTGAGCTGATTGAGTCACTCATTGCCTGGATACTTCTAGCAACCTTTCAGGCATTAGTTTTCTTTGGATATCAGCCACAGCCCCTTTTTCATTAACCTGCAAATGACACAAGAAACTAAACAAACCAACATTATTTTGCCTGCACACCTCTAAAAATAACTTCTCCTGGCCTGCACATGACAGGGAGCTGCAGCTTCTGAACCTGCCCATGGAGCACCACATCAAGTTGCATGCATGCCAGGGGACCCTGTTTTCCACATGTTTGCTCTTCTTATGGTCATGTAGTGCCATGCTGATTATGGAGCCATCAGGAGCCCTGCAGCTTCCCTGCTCAGGCTGCGCCTGCCCCAAACATCCGTATTAACATATCTCGGAGCCAGTATGGAGCCCTGAATCCACTGCTACTCATTTTCTGGGTCAGATCACTGCACTGCAGTACCAACTCTGATCAAACCATCATCCTCTGTTCCTTCCCTCTAAGCTGTAGTACCACTGCCTGCTAGAATCGGGGCAGCCCAGCTGGGCTAAAAAAGAGAGAGGCTGGATTATCACCATCACAGAAGTAGGAGAAGAAAGGACCTGTTAAGTTCAATGACCTTGTGTTGATTACCAGTGGGAGGCAGAAAAGGCGATGTAAGCAGCAAGAGGGTAAGAGAGAAGGGATGTGGCAGTGGAGCACATTGGTGAATGTGAGTGGGGTTGGGCCTTGCAAAGATGAGAAAGAAAGAAAGATTCAGGGGCAAAAGGAGAGAAGATGGAGGGAGAGATTGGGGTAGCAAGAGGGGAAGGGTGGGGGGCAGGATGGGAAGAGAATGGTGGAGTGGGATGTTGAAAGGGGAGGAGGGGATAGTGGAAGAGTAAAGGAATTTCAGAATACAAGAAGGGATTGAGCAGAGTAGGGATGTGGGGTGGGACCAGGCTGGGAACAGAAGGGGGACAGAAACAGGAGGGGAAGAGGAAAGAGGGGGGAAGTAAGAGGACAGCAGGAGAAGGGAGTATGGGGTGAAGGGATGGGAGACAAGTGTGTGAGAAAGCAGAAGGGGGACAGAAAGAGGAGGGGGAAGAGCTGGGAGTGGAGGGATGAGGGAAAGGGGGGAAGTAAGAGGACAGCAGGAGAAGGGAGTATGGGGTAAAGGGATGGAGTGTGTGAGGAAGCAGAAGGGGGGCAGAAACAGGAGGGGAAGAGCAGGGAGTGGGGGGATGAGGGAATGGGGGAAGTAAGATGACAGCAGGAGAAGGGAGTATGGGGTATAGGGATGAGAGACAAGTGTGTGAGAAAGCAGAAGGGGGCAGAAAGAGGAGGGGGAAGAGCGGGGAGTGGGGGATGGAGGGAGGGGGGGAAGTAAGAGGACAGCAGGAGAAGGGAGTATGGGGTAAAGGGATGGAGTGTGTGAGGAAGCAGAAGGGGGGCAGAAACAGGAGGGGAAGAGCAGGGAGTGGGGGGAGATGAGGGAAGGGGGGAAGTAAGATGAACAGCAGGAGAAGGGAGTATGGGGTATAGGGATGAGAGACAAGTGTGTGAGAAAGCAGAAGGGGGCAGAAAGAGGAGGGGGAAAGAGCTGGGAGTGGGGGATGAGGGGAAAGGGGGGAAGTAAGAGGACAGCAGGCGAAGGGAGTATGGGGTAAAGGGATGGAGTGTGTGAGAAAGCTGAAGGGGGGGGGACAGAAACAGGAGGGGATGAGCAGGGAGTGGGGGGATGAGGGAAAGGGGGGAAGTAAGAGGACAGCAGGAGAAGGGAGTATGGGGTAAAGGGATGGAGTGTGTGAGAAAGCTGAAGGGGGGGGACAGAAACAGGAGGGGATGAGCAGGGAGTGGGGGGATGAGGGAAAGGGGGGAAGTAAGAGGACAGCAGGAGAAGGGAGTATGGGGTAAAGGGATGGAGTGTGTGAGAAAGCAGAAGGGGGGGGCAGAAAGATGAGGGGGAAGAGCTGGGAATGAGGGGATGAGGGAATGGGGGAAGTAAGATGACAGCAGGAGAAGGGAGTATGGGGTAAAGGGATGGAGTGTGTGAGAAAGCAGAAGGGGGGGACAGAAAGATGAGGGGGAAGAGCTGGGAATGGGGGGATGAGGGAATGGGGGAAGTAAGAGGACAGCAGGAGAAGGGAGTATGGGGTATAGGGATGAGACAAGTGTGTGAGAAAGCAGAAGGGGGTGGAGGCAGAAAGAGGAGGAAGCTGTTGAGCACAGCATGCAGGGGATCTTTACTCAGCTGATCTCCTTTGTGTTTCTGTGCCATTCCTCGTAGATGTATTCCCTGTCTACAGCTACTTTGTCTGTCTTGACTAGATTTTAAGCTCCGGTGAGCAGGGACAGCCTTTTACATGTGTCTGTGGAGTGCTGTGTACGCCTTGTAGCGCTATATGAATGTTCAGTAGTAGTAGTAAAGATGATTAGGACAGGATATGGTGATGTTTTCACCGGGGTGGGAACTATTATGTTGTGGCCACCACGCCCCCCTTGTTGTGGCATAGCCGGCATAATTTCAGCAAACGTTGCAAGTGATTCTCAGAAAGAGACATTATTGTTAACTAGTTTTGTTTCAAGTAGTAAGCGCATTTTCATAATTCTTTCAAGAAGTTGTACAATCCATTTATTTATTTATTTAACTGCATTTATATCCCGCTTTTCACCGGGTCAAAGCGGTGTAACATATAACATGGGGGGGGGGGCAATTTTCAGGGTGAGGCCATCACCAAGGGGCAACAATTAATGATTTGGGTAGACATGGACATGTATACTTCTGCTGAATCTAAGCATTAGGTCATGCGGATGGGGTGGTATTTCTGTTCAGAGATGTTCACGGAAGAGGATTGTCTTCAGCTGTTTCTTAAATGATGTGATGTCAGCGTTGTTCCTGATGTGGTTTGGTAGAGAGTTCCAGAGGGATGGAGCATAAAGTTCGAAGGCTCTGTTGCAGGTCCGTTGTGTGGATTTGGTTCTTTTGTGGGGGACAACGATAGAGTTATTGGAGGAATGTCTGGTTGGTCTGTTGTGGGATGGGCGAGGCAGTAGGGAGTGGAGTGAGGTGTTCCTTGTTTGGTGGACAGTTTTGTGGATGAGTAGGATAGCCTTGTATTTGATTCTTGCTTGTATTGGAAGGAAGTGGAGGTCTCTTAGGATTGGGGTGATGTGATCCCGTTTTTTTGCATTCTGAATAATCCTTGCTGTGGTATTTAAGACAGTTTGGAGGGGGTTGGTGTGTGAGGCAGGAAGTCCATGATAGATTATGTTGCAGAAATCCAGATGAGGGAGTGTCACAGCTTGCATTACTGTCCTGAAGTCATGAGGTTCTAGGAGGGGTCGGAGGCGTTGAACAGTTTTGGCTTTGTGGAATATCGTCCCAGCGGTTTTGTTGATTTGTTGTTTAAAGGTGAGAGCTTGGTCGATGATGACGCCTAGATATCTTATTTGGGGCTGGATTTGGATTTGCGTGGTTCCCATGTTGAGGTGGGTAGGTGGTTTGAAGTCGGGTTCTTTTGTCACTATAAGGGCTTCGGTTTTCTTTATGTTGATGGATAGATTGTTCTCCTGTAGCCAGTTGGCCACATCGTTGAAGCAGGCTGATAGCTGGTCGTTTTTTGGGTTGGTGGTTGTAATCGGTGCATAGAGCATTATGTCGTCTGCGTAGATGTGGAAGTTGATGTTGTGGGTGCGTATGATTGAGCATAGTGGACGGAGATATATGTTGAACAACATGGCTGATAGGGTGGATCCTTGGGGAACTCCTTGGAGTTGTTGGTAGGGGGGCGAGGTTGTGGAGAGGGTGTGGATCCGTTGCTGTCTGTTGGTTAAATAGGATCTGAACCATTGGAGTACTGTGTCTTTGATTCCAATTGATTGTAGTCTGCGTATGAGGATTTCGTGGGAGATTGTGTCAAAGGCCGCTGATATATCTAGGAAGATCAGGATGTATCCTGATTGTTTCTCTTGGGTTCCAATGATGAGAGTGTTCATTAGAATGGTCATGAGGGTCTCGACTCCATGTAGTGGTCGGAAACCGTGTTGCTGCGGGTCAAGTATGTCGTTGGTGTCCAGATGATCTTGAAGCTGGCGTTGGACTATCTTTTCTATTATCTTGGTGGCAAGGGGGAGGCTTGCAACTGGTCTGTAGGAGGTGGGGTCCAGGGGGTCCAGGTTGTTCTTCTTTATGGTTGGTCGAATGATTGATGTTTTGAGGGCATCTGGTATGTATCCTTGTTTAAAGGATTCGTTTATGATGTGGGTTAATGGGGCACTCAGGTCTTCCTTGGTTTTCTTTATCCATTCCGCAGGGAGGTAGTGGTGTTCAGACAGGAGATGGTGGAGGATATCTCTTCTTTTGAGGTTTTATTGAATGTATTCCAGTCTGCGTTTCTGGTGGTGCTGGGATATGTCCTTGTGGTTGTAGCGCAGAGGTAAGGTTGTTGAGGTTGCTGAAATTGTTTGTATTGTCGGGCCAAGAGATCTGAGGGGATATCTGGGAGTTGATCAGAAGTGGTCGGTGCCTTTGTCAGTTTTTTGGCAATTTGGAAGAGTTTCTCGAGGTTTGTTTACGGCTGTCGTGATGATTTTGGTGTGGTAGTTTCTCTTCGCATTGTCGGTCTCCGAGTGGTAGGTAGTGAGTTCGTAGAAGGTATTGCTTTTTGTCTATTTCATTTTTGGTTTTCCTCCATTTTCTTTCTGCTCTTCTAAGTTTTGTTTTTAGTTTCCGTAGGTCAGGGGTGAACCAGCGGGCCCTTGAGGAGATGGGTTTGTTGCTGGTTTTGTTTAGAGTTGCACTGGATGCTGAGGAGATTGTGGTGTTCCAGTTGTTTATGAGGTCATCAAGGTTGTTGGAATTCGTAAGTAGGTTAGGTAGGGTTAGTGTCAGGAAGTCTTCTTTGTTGAATGCTTTGAATCTCCGTGTGTGTTGCGTGTTTCCTCTGTTTGTGTTTGGTTGATATGCGTGGGAAAGGTGGATGATGTAGTGGTCTGACCATGGGACTGGTGAGATTGTTGGACTGCTGCATGAGGAGGATGTTTGGGAGTTCAGAAATATGAGGTCCAGTGTGTTTCCTTTTTCATGCGTTGGTTCTTTTATGATCTGTGTCAGGTTCATTGCCCAAAATAGGGGAGTACATTAACTTTGGTTAAAGTTACACATTGTGCTAATATATAGCATATTTCGGGCTTGTTTACTAAGCCCCATGCTGGTAGCCTGTGCATGGGTCGTGTTCCCAGCAGGGGAGCTCCTTGCTAACTGCATGAGGGGCACGTATATCCATCTCCTTGAAATAGCTCAGGACAGATGCCCTGCACTGCACTCTTCGAGCTGGCATTAGTTGCAGCACACTACTGCTTAACCTTTTTTATGTATTCATTGAATTTTTCAAATTTCTCCTACACTTAGACCACATACACTTCAGTCGGCTGGAACAACTTGCACAAATATATAAAAAATGTGATCACAAATAGAATATTCCCCCCCCCCCCCTTTCCCCATAGTGGTTTAACACAGACGTTTAGGAAGGAGGTTGACATCCGACAAAAGGACCCAAACTTTGTCAAATTTAGGGATTCGATTATTACGCAAAGCAATCAAGCATTCCATAAGCATTACGTGGTGCATACGAGCCCGCCATGAGCGCAGCGTGGGTTAACCTTTACTTAGACCAACACGATTCTCCAAAGACGAAGTCAATTTCAGGCGACAGATTTCTTTTCAAGATCTCCCAGAAGATCTTATATATATCAGCTACAATCGGATAAGAAATAATCAGATCTTACCACCTCCAGCCAGTGAGTTACCCCAACTACAACTGCAGGTAGCTTTGTGACTCAGCTGATTGCCCACAGCTCCTTGGCGTGGGGGTTTCTCATCACTTTGCTCTTTTTCTTTCCGGGCTGCAGTTACTGCGTCAGCATCAGGAGAGTGAGGGTGCATCCCTGCGCAGCCTGCAGAAGCTTCAGGAGGAGAAGCAACTGCTGCAGGAGCGTCTGAGCAGCCTGCAGCGGGCCGTAGCACAACTGGAGAATGAGAAGCGAGAGATCGAGCGCTCCTCCCTGCGGCTGGAGAAGGATAAGACGGCTCTGAGGAAAACGCTAGACAAGGTCAAATGAAGGGGCTTAGGACTGGGAGGAATGGGATATGTGCAGTGGAGTGGAGGAGTAGCCTAATGGTTAGAGCACTGGCTTAGGAACCAAGAGACCAGGGTTCAATTCCCACTAGCTCTCCCTGTGACCTTGGGTAAGTCACTTAACCCTCCATTGCCTCAGAAGAATCCAAGTTATCAATGTCCCTGTTTAATGTACTTTATCACGTTTGAGGGGTATGTTTACAAAGCAGCAGTAGCAGCCTCCTTGCAATATCAATGGGGCCATGGCTCCGATATCACACAGAGGCCACTACCACTGCTTTGTAAACATACCCCTAAGTTACAACATAAACTGCTTTGACTAAAATGATAAAGAAGTATAAAAAACCTCTTAAATAAATAAATGTACAGTATGTAGAGATAGAGGCAGAGAATGGCCCATCCAACCTTAGTTGGTATAAGTTCTTTGTCAGATCAATTTTGGAGTATGGCATTAAGGTTTTGGTACCCATCCTAGAAAACTATCTCCAAATCTTAGAAGAGGTTGCAAGTCCACTAAACTAAAAACAATACTTGGTGCTTTGTCCGGTGGTAGTCTGGCCTGTTCACATTGAAGATTGTTTTGCTTTTCACCGGTAGCTGAATTTTTAGCATGCAGACTTGCACTGTTAAGATAGAGACAAAGATTCTAGTTTCATTGAAGAAGTGCTGCCCTCTCCTCAGATACTGTACTGCAGCTTTCACACTCATTGCTTCAGTTCTGCAGGTCTAGCAGTTTTCCCAGACCTCTCCTGGGGACCTCGACAGGTTTTCAGGTTATCCACAATGAATATACCTGAGATAAATTTGCATATACTAGGTTCCAGTACATATTTATTGTGAGTGTCCTGAAAACCTGACTGGCAGCAGGATCCCCAGGACATAGGTGGCTGAGTTCTTAGTTCTGAGGGTTCATTTTGCAGCTCTGGAAAATCATCCTTGTGGTGGCGGCGGCTTTGCTGGAACCTGCTTGCCCAGGAGTCCCCAAAGACTGACCTTTTCTAGCAATCTGTGAAGCACTAGACTTGCAGTGCTCTACCCCAAGGGCCCTTTATGATATGCAGGGCCGGAGTATTAGGTACCTTAGGTGAAACTGCAGCCTTCTGCCCTCTCACAATTAGCTTTTAGACCCCTAGCATCCTGCCCCCACAAGATTTTTATTATTAAACTCAATTGTAATCATAATCATCTCCACACCATCCCTCCCAGAACAATCTTAATTAAAAGTGCATAATGAGGGAGATTACAAGGGTAAATGGATTCTTTCCCTATTGCCTATGAGTCTTCCTGCATTGATGACTCTTCAAGCTTCTGTTGCTGCTTTGCTTTGGCTGTAACTTCTTTTTGCTGTCCCCCCTTCCTAGAAGCTGAGGCTCTAGGCAACCACCTAGTTTGCCTAGTGGCTGAGCCAGCCCTGATGATATGTAGGCTGTCTTATGTCAAAGGCTAGCTCCTCCTTAGGATTGTCCTTTCCATGCCTTGTCTGATCCTGGTTGTTTTCCCATCGGGAACCTTCGGAGGCATGTCCTGAAGTACCTTCTTCTTGCTGCTATGGTTGGCAGGTGGAACGTGAGAAGCTAAAAACCACTGAGGACACCGTGCGACTCTCTGTGGAGAAGGGACGGCTGGATCGTTCACTCACAACTGTGGAGCAGGAGCTGGTGGAGGCGCAGAGGCAGATTCAGCACTTAGAGGTACTCGGTGGACATAAAATCAGAACTGGTGGAGGCATTTAAGGTCAAGTATTAGGCGTTGTCAATTCTGTTCTTCACCTGCTCTTTCTGAGGTTGGGGGGGGGGCTCTGTCCACAGTTTCTACTTACTTACAATCTACTTTTGCTTGAATTTAGATTTTTTTACCCACCTTTCCAAAATAAAGCACTAGGGGAGTTACAAATCCAAGTACAGTTAGTAGTCTCTGCCCGAGAGGGTTTACTAATGTTTGCTAGGCTGAGTTAAGTCCATGCATAGTTAGTATAGAGGCTCCATTGAGAGTAATGGGATTTGCAGACTTTGCAGCTGGTCCAATCACATCATCCAAAGGGGCTCCGCCAAGCCAGCCACATCATTGGAGAGGGGCGTCCCCTTCCCTGAGCATAAGATATTTTGTCTGGTGGTGGTCTGGGCCGTCCCATTGAAGATTTTTTTGCCAAAGTGGTCTCACTTGAAAAAGAATGAACATCACCCCTTACGGGGTCTTGTATTGAAGCAACTATAGAAATTTTGGAGGTCTCTTTTAATATTTCCACACCTTCAAAAGAAGGGATCTCTACTTAGAGCTATGAAACAGTCAAATAGTTTGGTAACATAATTTGTTATTTATATAAACTTATAAATCATCTCCCCAAACTCATAATCGCTTAAGGCAGTGAACAATAACATAAAGTAATAATAGATTAAAACGACAGTACAACAATAGTTATAGGTAAAACGCTGATATTTATTTATATAGTGCTAATCTCAGCAGATTACAGAGTAGTGTGCACACTATAGTATGACAAACATACTAAATAATCAGTTTCAGATCGGAGTTGCCATGCAGTTTATTCCAGAAACCACTGCCGCCACTGTAAACACCCTAGCCCTGGTCTCTGCCTTCTTTACCAACATCCTTTGTCCAGCAGAGCACAAATCCTACGTTAGAACCACATTAAAATATACTGGACCTGTCTAATTCAAGACTTCAAACACCAGCATCACTGTTTTAAAATCAGCCCACTGATGTGAGTCTTCTGTCATACCTAGTTACATGCGCTAAATCACATTATCATCTGTTAATATGCACTTAAATACGATAAACTGGTTAACACACATTAGTAAATGAGGTCCCAAGCAGAGAATGAAGTAACTTTCTCACTGGGAGAAATGGGATTTGAATGCTGACTTCCCTGATTCTCAGCCCATTGCTTTGAGGGATCCCCATCTTGAGCCCCATTGTGCAGCCATGTATCAACTTTGTATGATCCATTACCCACATGATAAATAGGATAGAGCACAGGGGTATGAAGTGATCACCTAGCTGAGACATACTCTGCTTCAGCCTAGTCTTCTGGTTTTACCTGGTCATCATGGAGAAAGCCAATATCAGAATTACATACATCATAGCTTATCAAACAGTGATATCAAAAGCCACTTTTATTATGGAGGAAATCAGCGTTTAACTTATGTAGAAATGACCAAGCGATAACTTGGAGGATACTGACATTGGTAGGTTAGGCTAGTGCTGAATATTCCATTTATAGTTTCCCTATGCATGTTCATCAGTTATCACGGATTGGTACCAATTCCTCTTCCACTTTGGTGAGATCACCATCACTCCCTTTTTTCCTAATTCGCTGTGATTCTCTCTTTCCCTTTTTTAAAAAAAAGTATTAGCAACAAATACAAAAATTCCACTAAAAAAGTCTACATTTAATTCAATTGATGGACCTGAAACATTTTTGAAAAACAATTTTTTCTCCACACAAGAGGGGAGAAGACCTTGTGCAATAGCATTATACTTACAGTAATATTCTCAAATAGTCAACATCCACTTTGATTGAAGGATAAGGTGGTATACAAAACTGTCTAAATATATCACAAAAACCACTCTCATAAATGTTATCATTTATGTTTAAAACAATGAGAGAGAAAAATGTGGTAAAGGTTGTTAGTGTAGCTTTGGACAAGTTCCTGGAGGAAAAGTTCATCAACCATTATTAGAGGACCCCGGATAAGCATTGTGGAATCTGTGCACCTTTTTGGGAACCTGACAGGTTTTTGTGACCTGGATTGGCCACTGTTGGAAACAGGATACTGAGCTTGATGGACCTTTGGTCTGACCCAGTACGGCATCTCTTATGTTCTTAAGTGGATTTCAGTTATTTCAAATACTCATTTTTTTCTTATAATGCTCTATCAGTTCATATTGTAGCAGTTCATTTTCACATGATACTCCATCAATTCATACTAAAGCCAAAATTAATCCATTTATTACAGCATAGCACTTAAACTCATTGATGTTCAGTCCAAATATTTCATTATAAGAAATCTCGGGGATAAATTATACCTTACCTCCTCCAAACTTCCAATATCGATCGATTCGTTGTTCTTTGATGTCAGCAAGTCAGAGCTACCAAATTATCGTAAGCTAAGCCATGCTGTTACTTCTGTAAGCTGATGCCAATGACGCCAATCATCATTTTGCCTATCGCTGCATCAGGGCTAATGCTGTATTAAAAAATAACAAAATGCTGCTAAGATTTACCAAAAATCAATGTTTATTATACTACAAAAGGAAAGAAGATACTCATGTGAAACGCTTCCAGCTCTCCTTAATCCACAAAAAAGTTTTTAAATGACCGCGACAACATAAAACACCAACAGGCAATCACACTAATCAGAGAGCTCATCACTAACAGAACAAACTCAGTCCATCACATAAAGTGAATCTATTCCACGCATATATTCAGTCCTACGGGTTCAACAGAGTTTAAACAATACATCCAGCACTGCTCCAAATGAGACAACATCCTTTCTCTGATTCCTCCTCATCAATCCATTGCAACATTATCAGTAACTAAACATTGCAACATATTAACGGCATGACATTCTTGGATACAGTGTTTCACCAATGGCGATTCAACATGTCCATTCTTAAGGGCGTTACAGTGTTCAGCCACTCGAACATGAAAGGATCATGTAGTTTTTCCAACATATAACTTGTTACTTGTTACCTGCATTGTGTTATTTTTATTTCTCCATTGTTGTGTATGCATCATGTGTATACTATGTTCTCCATGGACAAACAGGAATGAGTCCTCGCATATGGGCGACGTCCCTGATGGAGCCCTGTGCAGGAATGCTCCCTAGCTTCTATTGGAAGCTTTTGGGAGGCTCCATTGTACCTGCGCGCCTCCTTCCCGCTTGCCGCCATCTTGATTCAATCTTTTATTTTCCACAGAGCCCCATAGACACTTTCCAGACACCTCCATTGATAAACTTATGTATTTCCCCTTATGGGGTCTTTTTACCTTGGGTTCTGCATCCCAAATGCCTGCTGTCATGGTTCTCTCCTCCCTTTTTACTTTTTTTCTCCTTCGATTGTTAATTTTATTCTTGCTGTGGCACCTCGGCCCTCCTGGTGCCGGTGTTCTCGCAGGCCTCGGTCCTCGTCATTGAACCATTTGACTTTATCACAACTATTTTTCCAGACGATATGTCCCTGAAACCCGCCAGCAGGTTGAAGAAGTGTTCCAGGTGCTAGGACCATATCAGTCACAGATACCCATAATTGGTGCCTATAGTACCCGGGACCCGATCATCAGCCCTCTTCTTGTAGTGTGTTCACATTTGACAAAAAAGAGGTTTAAAGGTCATGAGAAGCAGCGCAAATCGCTTTTTGCTGCTCAGAAATCCGATCCATCGTCATCGACTGCATCAGTCTCTATGGCTTCCAAGATTGTATCAGACTCTGGTGATGCTGAGGGGCTCTTATTTTTATTTATTTTTTTTATTTATTTTATTTAGTATACATTTGTATACCGCTACTTCCAGCGATCAGCAGCGGTTTGATTACAGATTGGAAATTGTCAAATCATGACAGGAAATTTTTGAGGTATAAACACATTGATTAGACAGGAAAGCACAGAGAACTATTTTACAGGGAACATGGGCTATGGAGGGTTAAGTGGCTTGCCCAAGACCACAAGGAACACCTGTGGGACTAGAAACCCCAGTCCTTCCAGCCCAAGGTTGCTGTCCTCTAGTGGGATTTGAACCTCCGGCCTGAAGTACCTTGCCCCAACCACTAGGCCACTCCTCCTCTTATGCTCAATCAGAACCAAGCACCCATAGTGCCCCAGGGTATTGGCCATCGTTCAGTCTCCACTCAAAGACAAGGAAGGATTTGACTGTGTGGTCTTCAAAATCGAGGGATGGCCACACCGAACATCGGGTGGTGCGTCTTCGTCGGAGCCCACTGAGGCATGGTGTCTGTATGAGTACCCCTCGAAGGTGCCCTGAAGCGAGGAGAACTTATCCTCCAGGATACTGGAGCATCACCTACAGCCTATTGACAGCCGAGACCCAGCCACTAATATCCCTGTACACCTACTGGGTACATCGGCTGAAGTTGCTCAGGCCCCGCAGCCTTTGGAATCAGCAGCCATGGAGAAGTGCTTTCTGTATCTGCTCGAGCAGAACATCGCAATGCTGTTGGCGACGCAGCATACTGAAACCTCCACATCAGCTGTTTAGACATCGGTCGCTGTACAGCCGATCCTCGAGATGAATGCACTGCCTGTGGGGGAACCATTGATATTGGGGCATCGAAGACCCCATCACTGGTGCATTCCTGCTGATATCACTATCTAGCGTCTCAAATCCAATGCACCCTCGAGTTCTAGAAGGGTATTGGTGCCTGAAGGAGCTCCTAATCCCTTGAAGCAGGAAAATGATCCAGGCAGAAACTCAGAAGTACTTTGACTTCCTCTCTGAGTCTGACTTAGAAGGCTGGGTCACCAACGTGAAATCGGAGGATTTGTCAGAGGGGAGGATGAGCCCAGGGCAGAAGAGTTGGAGATCCTACAGTACGCCTCGGCCCCTACAGAAGCGGTGACAGTGCCTGTGCACTGCATCCTGCAAAGGATACAGATGAGAATGTGGGAGAACCCCCTCACTGTACCTCCAGTTAGTAAAAGGCATGACTCCATGTACAGAATTAAAAATGCTCCCGGATTTGAGAAGCCTCAGCTTTCGTACCATTCCTTGGTGGTCGAATCCGCCCTGAAGGGAATCAAGAGTACCAAGATGCATTCCTCGGTGCCCCCAAAGAGGGAGGTTCAGACATTGGACTCTTTAGGGAGAAGATGTTTCCAGAGTTCCATGCTGGTTGCCTGCATGGCCTCTTACCAGCTCTACATGAACATGTTCTTGAAGAATATCATGTGCGACTTGGCTGATCTGGCCCAGTTCGTCCTTCCAAAGAAATTGGATCAGTATCGCTCCCTAGTGGTCCACGGCAAGGACTTTCTCGAAGTTCATGGTCCGAACGACCTATGATATCTTTGAGATGGCATCCAGGAATGCTGCCATCAATATTAATCTTTTATTGGGTTTGCCTTTCTGTACTCTTCAACCTTTGCAATCTGTTTAAAATGCAGCTGTCCGCTTGTTAATGGGCAGTAAACGCTTTGATGATATATCACAACATCTGTATGCCTTATATTGGCTTCCAATCAAATTTTGTGTATTATATAAAGCAATTATATTCAAATGCCTTCACCACCAAGCTCTCTTGAGCCTTTTGGCTCTATTGTGAATTTATTGTCCATTGTATTTTTACTGGATGTAGCTTTATTCTGGAAAACACACTTTCAAACACTAAGGAATAGGATCTTCTTAATGATTGCTTCTAGCATTTGGAACTCCTTACCACATGACTTGTGTTGCCTGTCTGAAATGTTGATATTCCACAAAACATTAAAAGTGCACGTTTCAACAGGCTCTTCCCATGGTTGTTTTATAAAGTGATCTTTGGGTAATCTAATTCAGCGGCTGATGTAGTCAAGATTATTTGTTTTTGTTTTTATAATTTATGTATGTTTTTTGTGATCTGCCTAGGTTATAGAGCGGAATGCAAAGTTTTTAAAATAAATAAATAAAATTAATTGGCGCCCGGAGACTCACTTGGCACCAGTCGTGAGATCTGGTATGGTCAATGCAAGACAAGCTGGCAGACATCCCTTGCCACAGAGAGACCAACATCAACATGGCTTTTGTCCCTATCACAGTGCTGAAACTTTGTGACCTCCTTATTATCAACACTCATCACTGGAAGAGAAAGAATCACCAATGCCTTCATACTGTTTTTTTCTCTGTGGCGTTCAACATAGTGTCTCACCAAATAGTACTAAACCAGCTCCATGATATTGGAGTACAAGGCAAGCTTCTTGGATGGATTCACTCATACTTCTCTTAGCGCCAACAGATAAAAATTAGATACTGCACATCATCCCCTTACATTCTGCCACAAGGAGTTCCCCGAGAATCGGCACTTTCCTCTCTACTTTTCAATATTTTGGCCCCTATGCATTGCAGCCCTATGCACAACTATCCAGAATTTCAATGTCGACTACCAAATCTACGCTGACGACATAATGATATATACGCCATTCTCCACAATTGCTCAAGTCTCACAGCCTGCTTTAAAGAGTCTTCGCCGCCGGTCTCTGCCTCCTCCCGACTGCTTCCCACACCCGGGGTGACCGCTTTCCACCTCTGGGGGGCTGCGCTGTCCTCCCGATGGCTGGGTTGGTGCCGGGGCAGCTCTCTTAAGCCGCCATCGGCTCCAGTGATGTCACTTCCTCCTCATCCTCGCTTGGTTTTAAGGGCTCTGTGCTATCCTGGTTCTCTTCTTATCTCTCCCATCGCTCCTTTAGTGTTTGTTCTGGTGGATCCTCCTCTGCTGCTATCCCACTCTCAGTTGGTGTACCCCAAGGATCTGTCCATTCCTTTTCTCTCTCTATACCCAGTCCCTTGGTGCACTCATCTCTTCCCATGGCTTTCTGTACCATCTTTACGCTGATGACTCCCAGCTATACCTCTCTACACCTGAAGTCTCTCCAGCAAGCCAGACCCGGTTCTCTGCCTACCTTTCTGATATTGCTGTTTGAATGGCTCACCTCCAGGACAGTACCAAGTCAGAATCGTACCCTGTGCGACTTGCACATCAGGCGCGCGTCCCCTTCCTCCCCATACCTCGGTCTAGCCACTGCCTGCTGTTGCTGCCCTCTGTTTTCTCCACAGCGGCGTCAGCAGTAGCGCAAGAGCAGGCGGCGGCTGGACGGAGGTATGGGGGGGTTGTGCCTGATGTGCAAGTCACCAGAAGCAGCAGCAGATCTGTTCCCCCCCCCCTGCAAAAAGACCCGCGAAAAGGCTTAGGGGCGCATTTTATCTGCCTGCTGTTGCCCTGCCACCACTGAGAGAACAAAAAGTGGTGGCGGCAAGGCAACAGCAGGCAGCCGAAATGCGCCCCCTAAGTCTCTGCACCCTGTGCGGCTGCAACACTTGCACAGAGCTAGTTACGGTACTGCTCACCGCTGCTTGAAACTGAACATGCCAAAACAGCTTCTTATGTTTCCCCCTCAATCCTCCTCTTCCTTTCCTCTTTTCTCAGTCTCTGTGGATAACTCTCTACTCCTCCCTGTTTCCTCAGCTCACAACTTCGGGATTGTCTTTGACCCCTCTCTGTCCTTCACATACATCCAACTGATAGCTAAAACCTGCCTTTTCTTTCTCTGTAACATCAACAAAATCTGCCCATTCCTATCTGAACACACTATTAAGACACTTATCCATTCTTTAGTCACCTCCCGTCTAGACTATTGTAACCTCCTCCTTGCTGGTCTCCCTCTGAACCATCTCTCTCCCCTTCAATCTGTTCAACACTCTGCTGCGTGTCTAATCTTCGGCCAGCCTCGTCATGCTCATATTACTCCTCTTCTCACATTACTTCATTGGCTCCCTCTCCATTTCCGCATCCAGTTCAAACTTCTGCTGACCTATAAATGCATTCACTCTGCAGCTCCTCACTATCTTTCCTCTTTTATCTCTCCCTACACCCCTCTCGGAAATTCTGCTCTTCTGGCAAATTACTTCTATCTGTGCCCTTCTCTTCTATTGCTAACTCCAGACTTTGCTCCTTTCACCTTGCTGCTCCTTATGCCTGGAACAAACTACCTGTATCTGTACGTCAGGTGCCTTCTCTGGCCCTTTTCAAATCCAGGCTGAAAACTCACCTCTTCGCTGCTGCTTTCGGATCTTGACTCACCTGTCTCCTTTGTGTTTCCTTACCATTCCCCCTAGATGTATCCCATGTCTACAACTACTGTATTGTCTGTCTTTAGACTGTAAGCTCTAATAAGAAGGGACGGTCTTTTACATGTGTCTGTGTAGCACTGCATATGTCTTGTACCGCTATACAAATGCTTAGTAGCAGTAGTAGCAGGGCTCTAGTAGTTCATCTGCCATACACCAAATTCCACCATAATAGAGTGGTTCTTTGTACTCATCCTAAATTCCTTCCAAAAGTGGTATCGGATTTCCACCTTAATCAGTCAATTGTTCTTCCATCATCTTTCCCAAGACCACATGCACACAAAAGGGAAGCTAATTTTCACATGTTGGACTGCAAGCGAGCCTTAGTCTTCTACTTGGAGTTAACAAAAGTCCATCCAACTTTTTTTGTTTCTTTTGACCCCAGCAAGCTAGGGGCTGCCATTTCCAAATGCTCTCTTTCAATTTATTTATTTATTTTATTTTATTTAGCTGTATTTATATCCTGCTTTTCACCGGGTCAAAGCGGTCAATTGGGAGATACATTTAACACGAGGGGGTATGACACACATACGCTAATACTTACAGGGAACATGGGCAATGGAGGGTTAAGTGGCTTGCCCAAGACCACAAGGAGCACCTATAGGACTAGAAATCCCAGTCCCTCCGGCCTGAGATTGCTGTCCCCAGGTGGGACTTGAACCCCCAGCCCTCCGGCCTGAAGTACCTTGTCCTAACCACTAGGCCACTCCTCCCACTTGGCTAGCAGACTGCTTCTCTTTCGCTTATACCAGGCAGGCCTGAGCCTTGATGGTCATGTTATAGTGTCAGGGCTTTGGCTGTGTCAGTGACCAACTTATGCTCAGTCCCCATGGAAGAGATCTGCAGGGCTGCAACATGGTCTTCAGTCCACACATTCACATCGCGCTACTGTCTAGAAGGGGATTCCCGATGCGACAACTTCAGCTAGTCTGTACTCCAGAATCTGTATGGAGATTAGAATCCAACTCTTTCCCTCCTAGGCACATTCTAATTTGTCCAGGCTACAAAAAAAACGGGAAGAAAAAATTACTGCTATTGTATGTAGTTGGCCATCCGGCCGGTATCCATACCGCAGTTGAGTTTTGCCCCTGTTGGGCTTCTCGGTAGTTTCCTCAGTTTTCAATAGCCTGTAGCTTGGAAGTCCCATATGTGAGGATTCATTCCTGCTTGTCCACAGAGAAGAGGTAGTTACTCACCTGTAGCAGGTGTTCTCCATAGACAGCAGGAATTAATCCTCACAACACTTCCACTTCCCCAGGGAGTTGTCTTCTGCTACATCTATGTTATCAGACTGAATCAAGATAGCACCGAGACAGCAGACGGGAAGACAGACACTCAGGTGCAGTGGAGCCTCTCAAAAACTTCCAATAGAAGCTGGGGAGCGTTCCCGCACAAGGCTCCGTCAGGGACATCACCCATACGTGAGGACTTATTCCTGTTTTCCACGGAAAACACCTGCTATAGTTGAGTAACTACCTTTTACCTCCTCTCTCCCATCATTATTTATTACACTCTTTTTAATCTGTACCCCCTCCCCTTTTATTGAATTCATTTATATCCAAACATCTAGGACCTTTGCATTTAGTTTATTATGTTCCCCCATTTGTGCTGTTACTTAAATATTTGTTGCTCCTATATGTCTTCCTTTTCCTTTTTAGACATTACATGTCCTGTTATTACAATTGTTCACTGTAAACTCTTTTATGATTAGTATTGTGGCGCCCACTACCCCAGGCGGACGCCTAGGGTAGGGACGTACCTTTATTTAGTCCAGAGCCGGGGCTGCTGGGGTTTGTAGTTGTGGGTTTCAAAAGAAATTGAGGCCCGAGGGTTGTAAGGCAAACACAGGAATATTTATTTATTTTGGTTTTCTACTCCTCCAAAAAGAGCCTTTAGAAAGCTCAACGCATGGTAAATTAAACAAAATAGGATTCTTTTTCCCAAACCATATTTTCCATTACTTCCAGGATTCAAACTAAGACTTTCATTGCTTCCTTCAGCATTAAACACACATAGAGGTTTCTGTTTTACAACTTTCAACATTCAGGATAAAGCTTTACTTGCTTCATTCAGCGTGAAACATTTTTAAAGGCAAACGGGATTCTTAAAACAATGTCCAGCCTGTTTCCTTTTGCTTTGCCAGAGAAATGAAATTCTTTAAGCTTTTCTCTTTCTACTGCTTAGACATTTATAAGGTCCTATGAGAGAGAGAACAATCCATCACAGAAGATTCTGAGTCCTGATCAGAACCATAGCCTTCTGTTTGCATTTCTTCTGACGCTGTGCTTTCAGTATCGTGGTCTAAGCCTCCCTGTGTAAACTCAGGCTTTGCACTTTCCAGCAACTCTAATAATTTTCTCCAACAAGACTTTTCCTTATCTAGAGGGTTTTCAGCAGACACTGGCAACCTCTTCTTTCTCATTAAGTGGCTCAGTGCTTCTAGCTGACCTAATCTACTGTTAGTCACAGAGTTACTCACAGTCCTCTTTGTAGCAGGCAAGTTTCCAGCAAGTTCCTGGATTGCTGCTGAAGGGCCTGGCTCCTCGTCAGGGCTTCTCTCAGCTAGCAGTCTCCTATCTCCAGTGCCCAAAACAGTTCCTCTGCAACATTGGCTCCTCTCTGGATTATGGCTTTTACCCCTGGGGATTCCAATGCATTTCTCAGCTGTGAAAGAATTGAAGGAATATCGATACATCGGGAAGATGTTGAAGAGTAGCAAATCGGATGGTATACATCCAAGGGTGTTGAAAGAAACTGAAATTTGAGATTGAGGACCTGCTATCAGTAATCTGTGAACTATCATTAAAATCATCTCTAATACCTGAGGATTGAGGATCGCCAATGTAACACCAATTTTTTAAAAGGGTTCGAGGGGTGATCCGGAAACTACAGACCGGTGAGCCTGACATCAGTACCGGGAAAAATGGTAGAAACCATCATAAAGAATGGGAGACAGCCAACATGGCTTTAGACAAGGAAGATCTTGTCTTACTAATCTGTTATGGTTTTTTTGAAGGAGTGAATAAACAGGTGGACAAAGGTGAGTTGTATCTGGACTTTCAGAAAGCCTTTGACAAGGTCCCTCATGAGAGACTTTTGGCAAAACTAAAGAGTCATGGGATAGGAGGCAGTGTACTACTGTGGATCAGGAATGGTTAAAAGATAGAAAGCAGAGGGTAGGGCTAAATGGCCAATTTTCCCAATGGAGAAAGGTGAATAGTGGTGTACCCCAGGGATCTGTGCTGGGTCCGCTGCTTTTGACATATTCATAAATGACCTCGAAAGTCTAATAACGAGAGAGGTTATCAAATTTGCTGATGACACAAAACTATTTAAAGTTGTTAAAACCCAGGAGGATTGTGGAAAATTGCAAGAGGATCTTGATAAATTGGAAGACTGGGCATCAAAATGGCAGATGAAATTTAATGTGGAGAAGTGCAAGGTTATGCACCTAGGGAAGAACAACCCAAACTATGGTTACACGATGCAAGGTTCCACATTAGGAACCACCACCCAAGAAAAAGATTTAGGCGTCCTTGTGGATACCATGTTAAAACCCTCGGCCCAGTGTGCAGCGGCGGCCAAGAGAGCAAATAGAATGCTAGGTATGATAAGGAAAGGAATGGAAAATAAAACAAAAGATATTATAATGCCTCTATATCGTTCCATGGTGAGACCGCACCTTGAATATTGTGTGCAATTCTGGTCGCCATATCTTAAAAAGGATATAGCGATTTTAGAAAAGGTTCAGAGAAGAGCCACCAAAATGGTAAAGGGGATGGAAGGCTACTCCTATGAAGAAAGGCTAAAAAGGTTGGGCTCTTTAACCTGGAAAAGAGACGAACGGAGTGGAACGGGTAAACGTAGATCGAGTTTACCTTATCAATATAGAAAGACTAGGGGACATGCAATGAAGCTACAGGGTAAACTATTTAAGACTAATAAAAGAAAAATATTTTTTCACTCAACGTGTAATCAAACTCTGGAATTTGTTACCGGAGGATGTAGTAAAGGCTGTTAGTGTAGCTGGGTTTAAAAAAGGTTTGGACAAGTTCCTGGAGGAAAGGTCCATAAACCATTATTAAGAAGGGACCCAGGATATCAATGCTTGAACCAATACAAGCATTGTGGAACCTGTGTCCCTTGGGGAAACTGCTAGGTACGTATGACCTAGATTGGCCACTGTTGGAAACAGAATACTGGGCTTGATGGACCTTGGTCTGACCCAGTATGGCATATCTTATGTTCTTATGTTCAGTGTTCTCTGAGGCTGAGCTTTTCTTATGGCTCTGTCTCCCTGGTTCCTTCTCTCTGGAACCCTCCCTTGGGCTGCCTTTGGAAACTCCTTTTTCTTCTGCTGCTCTGAAGGTCTTCCTTCCTTCCAACTCCTTAGGACTCCTGCTGCCTTCTGCTTCCCTGGTAACTCCTCCCCCTTCTGTTTCCCTCTTGACTGTATTTGAATGTGCCTGAAGTGTAGCCTCGTGCTCCTCCCCCAGCTGGCTCTCATTAGCTTTACAGCTTGCTTCAGAGCTAGGGCGTGGCTTGCAGCTAGGAACTAGATGAGTTCTTTTCTGCTTAGCTGCAGTTTGAAATCTACAAGCCTCCTGCCCGTTTCTCTCCCTACAGGTAAATGTGTGTCTTTCTCCTATTTCCATAGGCTCAGAAACGCTTTGGGCATCACAGTATGCATCTTTATTACAGATATTGCTTCTCATATTTGTTCATTGTTTTAGCTCTTTTGTTTTTAAAATTTTCCTTTTAATATTTGTTTCAAGCATATACAATTAACGATTTTTCATCTCCATCATTTGTGCACAATTGTTTAAATAACACCTCTTCTCATTTCATTTAAATTATTTAAATTAATTTTATTGTGGTTTAGTCTCCTATTTTATAGGTTTTTTATTATTTATATAATTCTCTATTTATATGGTTTTACCACATATTTATATGCTCTTTTTCTGTTTAAATATGATTTGAGAGCACCATATCCCTGATGAAGGTATCAACCAAAACACAGCCATATAGGGTGGGATCTTATATTCTGCAATAAAGATCCATGTACTTATTCTACTTTCCTCTTGGTACTGTCCTGTTGGTTATGCATGTGAGTGCTTCCCTTCAAAAGCATTGTTCTCTCCTTCAAACCACTCTTCAAAAACAATTCTCTGTCATTGTGTAGGGCTCTTTTACAAGCATTCTTTAACACTGAAACAAACTATCCATTGTCAAGTAATCTGTCCGTTATTTGTTTAGATTCTTATTTAAAATCTTGTTTCGTAGAATAATTTCTCCTTGGTTGGGTACATGGCAAGGGCTTGCCTAAGATGGACTCAGCAGCTTTTGAGGGATCATTGTTTACATCCTCTGAAGGCATTTCAGAAGCAGCATGCTTAGAATCAGGGTCTGCATATTTAATGGATGCACTGTATGATCTCATACAGACATCAGCGAAGATCATGACAACAGTAGTCACGATTCATCACCTACTTTGGTTGAGAAATTGGCCAGCAGATGTTGCATCTAAGTCACAGCTTAGTAAGCTTCCCTTTAAGGGAAAACTTTCATTCAGAGAGGATCTAGTAAGCTGCTAAAAGACTTGGGAGAGCCTAAATTGCAGAAACTTCCAGAGGATAAGCCTCATGGATCAGGTCATTGTGTATCTGTGAGAGGATGTTTTAGGAGGCTTGGAAGTATCGGCCAAGATGGATAGTATAGTCACAGCAAAGTAGGCTTCTCCCTAGAGTGCAGTCCTTTTGGAACATCAGAAAAGGAGATTGAGAAAGTGGTTCCAAGGAGAACTAGAGGTTTCCAGGGTCACATTGAGGGTTGGGGGTCCATCCTTTGGATCTGCCGGTAGGCAGTTGGCTGGGGCAGTTTTATTTGTATTTTGCCCATATCACTTCAGACGAATGAGTTCTGGACATTTTTCAAGAAGGCTGTGCTCTCCAGTTGGTCCAATCCCTTTCTTATTCTTTTCTAGAGTACCCCTGCTGGTCATCTTCAGGTGTGGGCAGTAAGAGGGACCCCAAAAAAAAGACTATTGCTTTCTCTGCCTTGTGTAATAGGAAAGTGGAAGGTATTCCATTTACTTTGTGGTCCTAAAGGAGAGTATCTTTCGGCCTGTCCTGGACTTGAAATAGGTCAGCAAGGCCTTAAGAGTTCTAACGTTTTCTTATGGAAACCCTCAGATCAGTGATGATGGCTTCCTTGGATCTCACAGAGGCCTATCTGTATATTCCCTTCTGACTGGACTACCAGAGATGCCTGGACTTTACAGTCCTGGAGAAACATTACCAGTTCCAATCCCTCCTATTTGATCTGGTAACAGCACTCCAGAGAAAGAAATATTGGTACACCCAATCTGGATGACTGCCAATTTGGGCAAAATCCTATATGGAGAGTGAGGAGATAATAGTTCAAGTAGGATGTTTCCTGCAGAAGTTGGGCTGGGCCATCAACTTTGCCAAAAGCAAGTTGGTTCTAACTCAGTCTCTGGAATACTCGAATACCGTATTCAATACCCAGAGGAAAGGTGTTCCTGTCCACTGGCAGAATATTGAAGTTGTGGGCACAGATCTGGGTCTTGATCTGGGAAAGTTGACTCAGGATTTGGGATTATGCCCAGGTTCTGGGTTCAATGGTGCAGTCTTGGATTTAGTACCATGGACCAGGGTCCATGTGCACCCTCTGCAGAGGTCTCTCATTTCCCAGTGGTCAGATCAATCTCAGGGACTTCAAGATGAGGTTTTCCCTTCAGGGGCAGGCAAGATGGGTCTCTATTCCCTCTGTGGCTACTGCTAGGCCAGGCGATTTTGAAATTGGAATATCACCCAGGCTTGATAATCCTGGTGGCTCCAGACTGGTCAAGAAGACATGGTACATGGAACTCATCAGGTTCAAGGTAGAGGATCCAATGCCTTTTCCCAGGTCATGCAGTTTCCTGTTTCAGGGTCCAATGCAAATACTGGATGTATCTTGATTCTGTCATATTGCTTGGCCCTTACGAGGACCATACTTTGGAAAGGAGGATATTCCAGTCAGTTGGTTTTGATCCTGTTACAGTCAGGGAACAGGTTCACCTCACTGGGGTACATCCAAATATGGAGGATTCTTGAGTCTTGGTGCCAGATCAGGGGTTGTACTCCCTGTGATCGGCTCTTCCAGATATTCTAGCCTTCCTCATTGTCCCTCCAGTCTGATCCAGACGTGTGGGTTATGCACGCCTACCAGCAGATGGAGACTGAAAACCACAAGTATAATTTTGACATGGCATAAAGGGGTCTGTGCAGCCTTGATCTCACCAGTATTTCTCGGTCTCCAGCAGATGGAGGTGGTTTTCATACTGTGCAATCTGAATTTGCTTGGAAAGGCTATTAAGGAGAAGGGCATTTTGTTGGTGGTTTGCTGACAGTTAGCCCTGGGGTGCAGAACCTGGTGGGACTCCCCCCGCTCTCGCTGGTTTCCATAACTCAGGAGAGTTTTTGTGGAAGTCAGCTTAGTCAACGCTTGCTGCTTTCCTTTTCATTGTCATGCAGTTACCAGGGGCAGTAAGGACATTGAAGGTAGCTTTACTTTTCTTCTGGTAAGTGGAGTTGTCTGGTAGCAGTTTATCAAAAGAACAAAAAAATACATAAATAAATACAATAAATTAAAATAAAGCACTGGAGCGGGGGTGCTTATGCCGACGTCCCCTTCAGTGAAGAGAAGGCTATTCTGCAAGCACTGCTTCTCCTGGTGCAGGATCTGCAACTTGCTCTTCTGCCACAGAGATTGGTTTCAGTGACCTTTTGGCAGCCTTCTCGCTCAGTGGGGTTCTTTCAGCCTCTTTCTTTTTGAGGGGATTATTTTGGGGTCTGTTTGAACCGGTGGCACTTCAAGCAGTTTGGCTTGCGGTGCCTCAGTTAAAGTAATGCTTAAGGAACCAGGTGGACATTTTTATGTGGTAAAGCAGCATAGATGACTGCGCTGCGAGCTGGTTTAGCGTTGTTTTCGTCAGGCAGCCACGCGTTCCTTAAGCATGGGTTTTTGGCGCAAACCTCCACCATTTTCTTCCTCTCAGCTCCCTTTGGGTCCTGGATGGTGCTTGATAGCATTTAGGAGATCTTGCAGCTCTCTTCCATTTCTTGGGGACTGCGGTATCATTCTAACAGGTAAATTGAAGTTATGCTGAGCACTTCACTTTTTTGGGACATGTATTTGGATATGCGCCTTGTGCGGAGGACTGCTGTCTTTGGTGGGACTCGGTGTTCTCTTGCCATATCACTGACATACTTGCCCAAGAGGGGGGGGGGCATCACATATGGCCCAGAAGAGGCATTTTCCACCAGTTCCCTGCCCATTTTCCACCAGTTGTCTAAATCCCGAGGCGGGGCTGGACTGATGTAGTCAAGCTGAAGGCTTTAGCCGCAATCAGGGGACATCTTTGGGACATGATTTGCCTACATGTGTTTCCCGTGTGGGTTTTTTTTCTTTGTAACAGCTATTAGTCCTACTGAGGACGGCCTTGCCTTCCCCTCTGGCTTTTTTTGGGACTTGTGTTTATGAGGGACAAAGTCTTCCTCTTTTCTTTGCCAGGCAAATATTTCTTTGTTCCTGATCGTCCCTCCAATCTAATCCCGGAATCCTTGGGGTTGTCAACCTCATCTAGCAGCTTTGGAGACTGAGAAACTTCACTGTTGTGATGTCACTGGTATATAAGCACTGGCTCCTCCTCTTCTCACCAGTTATCAGTCTCCAAAGCAGCTAGAGAGGTGGTGAGCCCAAGAGTTAAGGGCTCACTTGAGGAACAATTAAAAAGAGTTTACTTGAAAAAAAAAGGGGGTTTAGTTGGTTGGAGTTTAGTTAGGAGTAATTGGTTTTGATCTGTCTTTTGGGCATATTTCAGGTTTAGACCGTCGGTGCCTCTGGGGTCCTCAGATCCTCCCTCTTTTGAGTTCTTTATTAATTTCTTCTGTCCCTTTGGAGTAGCATCGGGACCTGCGGTGGAATAGAAGCAGGCCAGGGCTGGGAGGATCCGAGTCTGATTACCTGCTCTCACTGCCCAGACGCAGGAGTCAGCGAGGTCGTGAGGCTCCGCGTGCAGATGCATTGCCTGCTAACGCTTGGAGCCGTCCTGCCCTTTGAAGGCTGGGGGTGCAGTTATTAAAGGGCAACGATTTCAACGTTTGAGAGGCTTCCGTGGGACAGAAGCAGAAAACCACAGATTGAGAGCAGGTGGTCAAACGCCTGAGAGGTAAGGGTGTATAATTTTCACTGCTTGCATTTTCTAGCGGGGCAAGCCGCACTGCATGTAATTCGCGCGGGAAACTGCAGTTTGGAACTTCGGGGGCTTGTAGGGCGCTCCAGAAGCTTTGTTTTTTGCCAATTTTCTTGAGGTTGAGATCTGGGGAGGCAGCTGAGTATTCGGTGACTAAAAAAAAAAAAAAAGAATAAATAAATTTTGGTTTTGGTTTTGAATCTTGGGGTTCCCGCAGTCAAGGCATGCCAGCTAAGTAGCTTTGTCTCTTTTGTGGGACAAGGAAGAGCTCAGTATCCCCGGAGGGTGTGTGTAGGGGATGTAGCCATGAGTCTGGCGCTAGAGATCTACCGTCAGAGGTAGGGCCAGACGGAGAAGAGGGTTTGCTGGTGGGGGTTGAGCAGTCTCTTCCCCTCCCCTACCAGTGCCTGAAGCGGGGCCCAGTACTTCGGGGGTTCAAGATACTCCGCAGTCTCAGCTCCCGGCCTCCGGATCTTTGGCGGCTATCTTTTCCTCAGAATTTTTATCTTTAATCCAGAAGGCGTTAGGGAGCCCGCAAGGGGTTCTGGTAATAGGGCCTTCAGGGGATGGCCTTAGAGCGAAAAGGCCAGGTTCTCCATTGCCGGCGGACGTGGCTGGCAGGTTGGTGAAGAAGGCCAAGGTTGATAGGGAGCGGCTGGACCAGTCAGTCCTGTCTGAGGACATGCGAGAAGAGGAAGCAGACCTTGAAGAGGGCCTCGAGAAGGACCTGGAGGAAGGTGAGATTAAGGATCAGGAAGAGCAAGCTAGAGTGGTCCGGGTGTTTCGTAGGGAGGAGTTGCCGGCCCTCATTACTGAGTCTCTTAAGACTCTTAACATGCCGACTGGTGGTCCGGCTGAGGACGCTACTTTGGAAGACCCTTTGCTGCAGGCTTTTCGTAAGTCGCAGAGGGCTTTCCCGGTGCACAGAGTGTTTAAGGAGATGATTCAGGAAGAATGGGATATGCCGGAGACGTGCTCAAGGGCTCTAGAGTGATGTCCCGGCTTTACCCACTAATGGATCAGGATCGGGAGCTATTTAAAGCTCCAAAGGTAGATTCGGCCGTCTCAGCGGTAACAAAGAAAACTACCATACCAGTGGAAGGAGCAGCGGTGCTCAAGGATGTGCAGGATCGTAAACTAGAGACTTTGCTGAAACAAGTTTTTGAGGCAAATGCGTTATCCCTACAGGTGTCTATCTGTGGGTCTTGGGTAGCCAGAGCCTGTTTGCGATGGGTGCAGCGGATTCAGGGGGCGAACTCCATAGAGGAGACCGAGGAGGCGTACAGGTTAGAGTCCGGCGCGGCGTATTTGGCTGATATCCATTATGATCTGATCAGGGAGTTAGCGAAGAGTATGGCCTCGGTGGTAGCGGGAAGGAGGTGTCTGTGGCTCCGTAATTGGGCGGCAGATGGTTCTTCTAAGGCTAGGTTGAGTAAACTTCCTTTTCGCGTCAAGTTACTTTTTGGTGAGGACTTGGAAAAGTTGGTCAAGGAGTTAGGGGACTCCAAGGGCGGTAGGTTGCCAGAGGATAAGCAAAAGCCAGGGAGGTCCGGGCCCGGGCTTCGGGGACAGCAGCGGGATTTTTGCCGTTTGCGGACCCCGAGGTTTGGTCAGGGGCAACGGGGACGGTTTCCTGCTCGTAACCAAGGTTTTCGAGGGGCGAGCAGGGGATTTGCGCCTGCGTCCTCTTCCTCCACTTTCAGAAAAGCACAATGAAGTCAGGAAGGCCTAGGGAGAGTTGGTTCCCGTGGGAGGTCGGTTGCGGGAATTTTACCCTGCCTGGGTCCGACTCACTTCCAATCAGTGGGTGTTAGAGGTGATTTGGGAAGGTTATGCGTTGGAGATGCAGCGGCCGGTTTCCGATTCTTTCGTTCAGTCCCTGTGCAAGTCAAGCACAAAGTGCAAGGCGGTGCAGGAGACGGTGCAGTGGCTTCTAGATTTGAGGGCGGTTGTACCGGTTCCTGCCAGCCAGGTAGGAAGCGGTCGATACTCCATTTACTTTGTTGTCCCAAAGAAAGAAAGGTCTTGGCGTCCCATTCTAGTTCTAAAGAGGGTAAATCGCTGTCTTCGGGTGTCACATTTTCGGATGGAGACCCTCAGGCCAGTTATCGTAGCCATGAGAAAAGGGGAGTTTTTGACATCGCTAGATCTGTCCGAGGCGTACCTTCATATTCCAATAAGGCAGGAGCATCAGAAATTCCTCAGGTTTGCAGTCCCGATGGGGCATTTTCAGTTTCAGGTGCTTCCGTTTGGCCTGGCAACGGCGCCGCGTACCTTCACCAAGGTGATGGTGGTGGTGGCGGCGGCCTTGCGAAAGGACAGGGTGTTAGTGCACCCGTATTTGGACGATTGGTTGATAAGGGCAAAGTCCCGAGAGGAGAGTGTGTCGGCTAGGGCCAAAGTGGTGTCATTGCTGCAGAGTCTCGGTTGGGTGGTGAACGTAGCAAAGAGCAAGTTGGAGCCAACCCAGAATCTAGAGTATCTGGGGGCTCGATTTGACACCGGCATCGGTCGAGTGTTTCTCCCTCCACAGCGGAGTTTGGCGCTGCAACAGTTGATTGTTTGGTTTCTCGGCATGCGGAGTCCCAGCGCCTGGGAGTACCTGAGGGTGCTGGGGACCATGGCGGCAACTCTGGAATTGGTGCCATGGGCGCGGGCCCACATGAGACCGTTGCAGAGGGCATTGCTGCGGAGGTGGTCGCATCAAAGGGATGCCCTGTCTCAGAAGTTGGTGTGTCTGCCTCAGACTCACCAAGCCCTGTAATGGTGGTTAAGTCTGGGAAATCTGGAAAGGGGCATGCCGCTAGAAGTGCCATCTTGGGTAGCACTCACTACAGATGCCAGTCTTCTGGGCTGGGGAGCCCATTGCCAGGGTCAAATAACGCAAGGGGAGTGGTCCGCCCAAGAAAGGTCGTGGTCGATCAACAGGTTGGAATTGAGAGTGGTGGCGTTGGCGTTACAGGAGTTTCGTCCCTTTCTGCAGAGGAAGGCCGTTCGCGTGTTCTCGGACAATGCGACTGCGGTGGCTTACATCAATCGGCAGGGAGGCACCAGCAGTCGGTCCCTGGAAGCCGAGGCAGAAAGCTTGTTCGAATGGGCAGAGCAGAATCTGGGGGCCGTGTCGGCAGCGCACGTGGCGGGGGTGGACAATGTGCAGGCTGACTTCATGAGTCGAGTGAAGGTAGACCCCGGGGAGTGGGTTCTTCATCCGGATGTTTTCGCAATGCTGGTTCAGCGCTGGGTTACGCCGGTCATGGATCTCATGGCGACCTTTCAGTCGGCAAAGGTCGACCGCTTCTTCAGCAGGAGAAGGGAAAGAATGTCCGAGGGTCTAGACGTGTTGGTTCAAGCTTGGCCGCAGGAGCAACTTCTGTATGTGTTTCCTCCGTGGGTGTTAATCGGAAGAGTGTTGCAGCGCATCGAGTGTCACAAGGGGCGAGTGATCCTCATTGCTCCGGATTGGTTTCGGAGGCCGTGATACGCGGACTTGGTGAGGCTGCTAGTGGCGGTCCCCTGGAGGCTTCCAGTGCGAATGGACCTTTTGACGCAGGGTCCTCTGTGCATGCCCCAAGTGGATCGATTCTCGCTTACGGCCTGGCTATTGAACGGGCTAGGTTGAAATCGAAAGGTTATTCAAGCGCGGTGATAGCGACCCTGCTGAAAGCGAGACGGAAGTCTACTTCGCTAGCGTATGTTAGAGTGTGGCGTATTTTTGAGGCCTGGTGTGTGGTGCCCTTAAAAGCGTCAGTGGCACAAATGATGGCCTTCTTACAGGACGGGTTTCAGAAGGGCTTAGCGGCAGCGGCGTTGAAAGTGCATTTGGCAGCTCTGGCCTGTTACAGGGGGAAAGTGCAAGGCACTTCCCTGGGTAGTCATGCGGATGTTAAGCAATTTCTGAAGGCAGTGGCGTTGCTGAGGCCGCCGCAGAGGTGAGTAGTTCCATCCTGGGATCTGCCTTTGGTCTTGGAGGTGTTGCGGAAAGCGCCTTTTGAGCCGTTGGCAAGGGCGACGTTGAAGGATTTGACCCTAAAGGTAATGTTTCTGGTGGCTATGGCATCGGCGCGGCGAGTGTCGGAGTTGCAGGCTCTGTCCTGTAGGAAGCCCTTTCTGTCCTTCTCAGAGTCTAAGGTGGTTTTGAGGACGGTACCTTCATTCTTACCGAAGGTGGTATCGGGATTTCATGTGAACCAGTGTGGTGACGAAGCTACCCCAGTGCCTATGGAAATAGGGAAAACACTATCAGTCTCCTCCAGGCAGAAGGAAAGTGCAGGGAACTGTCACTTTAAAAGTTCAGCTAGGAAAGAAAAAAACCTGTCTAAAGCTGCTGTCCTAAGGCCACGCCCCAGCTCTATGGCAACTGAGGGAGGCAATCTGAGACAGCTGGGGGCGGGGTGGAAAGATACAGGCCAGCCCCACTCATTTAAGCCCCAGAGAACAGGGAGGGAGGAGCATCATAGAAGGAAGAGAAACGGAAGCAGGAACCGAGACAGAGACGGAAGGGCTAATGTGTGCAGGAGCAAGCATGGCCAAGAAAGTGGCAGTGAAACAGTGGTGGAAGGAATCCTAAAAGAAACTGCAAGTAAGGATTCTAGCCGGGAGTCCAGAGAAAGGTACTCAGACAACAGCTCGAGGGAAGAGTCTCCTCATAGCCAGCTCCAGAGTTTGGACCGGTGCCAGTGCTATAGAAAGCCTGCAGTGGGTCCAAAAACCAGGAGGTTTAAGCCAGGAGAGATTGCTGGGTGTGACTCAGTTATAGGGACTTCCCAGGAAACGCTGAGTCCAAGAATCTCACCTCGGGGAAAGCTGGTAAGGAAACCTGTTGATAGAGAAAACCTGAATTCTTTAAAACTGTTAAAGAGCTTGCTAAGAGATAAGGATCTCCCCTGCTTTGATAACAGCCCTAAGTCAAGAGAGAGGTCTCGAGGGGAACAGCTGGTTAAGTTGCTCAAGGAAGCTGCAGAGCCTGATTGCCCTGAATGTGAGTCAATGGAGGTTGAAGATTGTAACCTTGAATCAGATCAATCTGATTCTGAAATGGAATGCGCTTTATCCAGAAGGGTAGAGTGAGAATCCTGTGAGCTATAAGCCTGAAGAAATTCCAGCCTTGTTGTACGTGAATGTATGCTGTGAAAAGGATAAGAAAGTTTTAATTAGTGTGGCTGCTGTCTTTAAAATGCAGGAGACTTTTAAGGTAGAATGCTAAAGGTCTCTAGAGCAACTAATTAAAACCTGACTAAGTTAAAGTAAAGAAGAAAAGTTCATTATATTAGTATTGCTGCCTGAAAGCCTTTAATGGACAACCAATTGCAGTAAAGGACTGCGAAGTGACTTTTGCTGTTGAGGGATGAAAGAATTGTCTGACTGAGGAAAGTAAAGGCAATAGCAGCAAAGGACTGTAAAGTGAGACCTTTATTTTGAATGAAGCAATCATTGCCTTGTTGAAGCAAGCAAAGGCAATTTGTACCTGTGGAAAAGTTTATACCAAAATTAATTTCTTGTGGGAAAAGTCTTTACATATGTTGTGCCAAGCTTCCTTAGAAGTTCCTTTAAACAAAGGAGGCAAATAAAAGTTCCTGTGTTGCTTTCAAACCTCGGCTGAATCATTTTATTACAACTACAACTAAGTGCTCAAGCAACTACAACTCCCAGGGGCCTTTGCCCTAGGAGCCCATATTAAAGGGATATTGAAAGTGAAGCCCCCTCCCCTCGACAGGCAACCGCCAAGGCGGGGGGAAGGAGGCGACAGGTGGCATAGTATTTAGGATTTTGCCTTGGCCACGTATACCCAAGACACCTGGAACTGCAAGGAATAAGAAAAACTTCTACAGTTACTGAGGATACAGATAGCCTGCTGGAAAGAAGGACCCGGATTGACAGCAGAAGGACCGGACTGGAGCGGATTGCTAAGGCCGTGACCTGCTGGCTGATAAACCCGAGTCTACACCTGCCTAAGGTAATCCGTATATATAAAGGGGTATAAACGGATACCAATGCCGGGTGGGGCTACAGCAGTGCGCCAGGAGAGCAGAGGAGAGAGGGTGTATATTTTGGGAGCCGCACTTGGTGGTTTCTCTCTCTGTTTTGTCATTTCAGCTTCTACCAAGGATGGAGCGGACCGAGCTTTTGGGATGGATGGCCGAACAATTCCAGAAACAGCAAGAGATGTCGGCACGGACACTGGAACACACGGCGGCCATGCTCCAGGCCCAGCAGAAGCCGCTTCTCGAGATGATGGGTGCTTGGCTGGGAGCACAGAAGCAAGCAGCAGAGTCCCCAAGGACAGTACCAGGTTCCTTAGGAGCTATACCAGGGCTTGGGATACCTGGGACTGGGACATTCTCCTTTGGTCAATTAGCAAAAGGGGATGATGTGGACGATTTCTTGGCAGCCTTTGAGAGGGTAGCTCTTCTAACCGGCTGGCATAAAGACCAATGGGCCGTATGCCTTGCCGCCTCCTTGACGGGAGAAGCGCTAGCAGCCTATAGGGCTATGCCTGTGGAATTAGCCGCCGATTATGAAGAGCTGCAAAAGGCAATACGAGACCGTTTGGGCCTAAACCCCATGGTCTACCGCCGCCTTTTGCGGAGCTCTAGATTAAAACCTGGTGAAACACCGCGTGCCTTGTGCCAGCGGATTAGAGGGTTGGCATTAAAATGGCTGACGCCTGAGACTCGAACGAAGGAGTCATTGTTAGATTGTATTATCCTGGAGCAGTTCATGGACGCTGTTCCAAAGGATATGAGGTCCTTCCTGATCCTACAGGACTGCAAGACCACCGAGACAGCGACCTCACTGGCTGAGCATTTCCTAGAGGCCATTGTGGTAAGCCAGGCTAAGGTTGGTGGTCTAACTCAGGCAGTCGAAGTAGCCTCAGAAAGGAAAGGAAAAGCCATGTGGGGAGAAGGGATGAAGGTAATGCATCTAGATAAATCCCGGTATATGCAAAGAAAATGTTTTTCTTGTGGGGAAGAGGGACACATGAAAAAGGAGTGCAGAGCTAGGACAGCCCTTAAGACCTCCCATTCTGAAGAGAGGGGAGAGGGATTCCTCCTAGGTGTAGAAGTGGAGGGTGTCCAAGTGGAAGCTTTGCTGGACTCCGGAGCGGACCAGTCTATGATCTCGAGAAAGCTCTGGAAGGAGATAACATCCCAGATTGGTCCGGTCTCCGAGTCACAAGAAAGCAGTATAAGGATAAGGTGCATTCACGGGGCAACCTCGTCCTACCCAGTTTATACTGTCTCAGTGAAAGGTTTGGGGCTAAAGCGGAAAATACCTGTTGCTGTAGTACCAAGGCTCCCACAAGCGTTAGTCCTGGGAAGGGACTGGCCCCAGTTTAGGCGTGGGTTAGCAGAGGGTCTCCAGAATAGAACGGGAGGGACATCCACCTTAGCGCCACTAAGAGACTTGGAAGACAAGAAAGAAGCTCCACCAGGGGATTCACCCCACTTGGAGAGTGGGAAATTTCCCCGGGGGAATGAGTGTAGGGGAGAGCAGGCAACATCTTCACATACAAGGAAGGCTAAGGCTAGGCCGGTGCCCCCTCCTTTGTTTGGGACTGAACAACGACAGGCCCAAGGGAGGATAGCTAATAAGGAGGACATCCCCAAAAAGTCCCAGTTTGTCCTTAGATTTTGCCGCACCACTCCCAATGCAAAGGTTCCTAAGCGGGCTACGGAAATGGCAGCCGACTTTGATGTATGTAGTGCGGAGGAGACAATCATCCCCCATCAGGGAAAAGCCTTAGTGGAGACAGGGATACAGGTAGAAATACCCCCAGGCTGCTATGACACCTTGCCCCTCGTTCGGGTTTGGCCTGGAACAATTTTATTGATGTAGGCGCCGGGGTAATCGACCCCGACTATCGAGGGACGATCAAGGTGCTGTTATTTAATTTTGCACGAGAGGTATTATATCGGGAGAGTTTAGATCCTGGGACGGGGATCAGCAGGAAACAATTAGTGGTCCCCACTGCATTTAAAATGCTGGTCCTACGGTTGGCCCATGACCACCCCATAGGCGGTCATAAAGGGGTTCACGGTACCCTGGACCAAATTTTGGCTCGTTTCTACTGGCCAGGCATTTATAAAGAAACCGCCAGATTCTGCGAGTCATGTGCTGCTTGTCAACGGGTATCCTCAAACCACCCCCCAAAGGTACCCCTGGTTCCCATACCTGTCGTATCAGAACCCATACACAGGTTAGCAATGGATATTGTGGGGCCACTTACGAGAATGCCCCAGGGGTTCCAGTATATTCTGGTGATTGTGGACCAAGCCACCCGGTTCCCTTGGGCGATTCCCCTTCGCAACATATCCACCAGAAATATAGCGATTGAACTGGTGAAATTATTTTGTGAAGTCGGTTTTCCCCGGGAGGTTCTATCAGATAGGGGCAGTAATTTTATGTCGCGGTACCTGGCCCAAGTATGGGATGCGTTTGGCAATCGCCATGTCAGAACTGCAGCATATCATCCCCAATCTAATGGGTTAGTTGAACGTCAGAATCAGACCCTAAAGAAGATGCTTAGGCGAAGTTTAGAGGGGGATATGAAAGATTGGGATGTCATACTTCCCTTTGTATTGTATGCGTGCAGGGAGAGAAAGCAGACCTCTACGGGCATCGCCCCGTATGAATTACTATATGGACGGACCCCTCGAGGCGTCCTAGATATATTAAGAGAGCAGTGGGTGGAGCCGGACATCGAAGAAGTAGGTATACCCCACTTCCTAAAAGATTTAAAAGGATGGTTACGTCGCACCTCCCAAGTGGCAGAAGCAAATATGGCAGCTAGCCAGTTACGCCAAAAGGCCTACTATGACAGGCGCGCAAAGCCCCGTCAGCTTGAAGTGGGAGAGAAGGTGATTGTCATGGTAGCCGGACCTAGTCCAAAGTTTGAGAGCGAGTGGAAGGGGCCCTACCGGGTGATAAGACAGGTAGGCCCTGTATCATATTCTGTACAGAACAGAAGGGGGCGCCAGCAAATCTATCATATTAACGTCTTACGCCCATGGCATGAGCGAATAGCCTTGGCTCGGCTGGCCATAGTAAAGGATAGGGTAGGTAATAATCGGGTTACACAGGACGCCCTTTCGCGTATTACGGGCTGTGCGGAGGTTAGTACGCCAGCCCGTAATATCTTAAGCGGGGGGATGTGTGGTGACGAAGCTACCCCAGTGCCTATGGAAATAGGGAAAACACTAGCAGTCTCCTCCAGGCAGAAGGAAAGTGCAGGGAACTATCACTTTAAAAGTTCAGCTAGGAAAGAAAAAACCTGTCTAAAGCTGCTGTCCTAAGGCCACGCCCCAGCTCTATGGCAACTGAGGGAGGCAATCTGAGACAGCTGGGGGCGGGGTGGAAAGATACAGGCCAGCCACACTCATTTAAGCCCCAGAGAACAGGGAGGGAGGAGCATCATAGGAGGAAGAGAAACGGAAGCAGGAACCGAGACAGAGACGGAAGGGCTAATGTGTGCAGGAGCAAGCATGGCCAAGAAAGTGGCAGTGAAACAGTGGTGGAAGGAATCCTAAAAGAAACTGTAAGTAAGGATTCTAGCTGGGAGTCCAGAGAAAGGTACTCAGACAACAGCTCGAGGGAAGAGTCTCCTCATAGCCAGCTCCAGAGTTTGGACCGGTGCCAGTGCTATAGAAAGCCTGCGGTGGGTCCAGAAACCAGGAGGTTTAAGCCAGGAGAGATTGCTGGGTGTGACTCAGTTATAGGGACTTCCCAGGAAACGCTGAGTCCAAGAATCTCACCTCGGGGAAAGCTGGTAAGGAAACCTGTTGATAGAGAAAACCTGAATTCTTTAAAACTGTTAAAGAGCTTGCTAAGAGATAAGGATCTCCCCTGCTTTGATAACAGCCCTAAGTCCAGAGAGAGGTCTCGAGGGGAACAGCTGGTTAAGTTGCTCAAGGAAGCTGCAGAGCCTGATTGCCCTGAATGTGAGTCAATGGAGGTTGAAGATTGTAACCTTGACTCAGATCAATCTGATTCTGAAATGGAATGTGCTTTATCCAGAAGGGTAGAGTGAGAATCCTGTGAGCTATAAGCCTGAAGAAATTCCAGCCTTGTTGTACGTGAATGTATGCTGTGAAAAGGATAAGAAAGTTTTAATTAGTGTGGCTGCTGTCTTTAAAATGCAAGAGACTTTTAAGGTAGAATGCTAAAGGTCTCTAGAGCAACTAATTAAAACCTGACTAAGTTAAAGTAAAGAAGAAAAGTTCATTATATTAGTATTGCTGCCTGAAAGCCTTTAATGGACAACCAATTGCAGTAAAGGACTGCGAAGTGACTTTTGCTGTTGAGGGATGAAAGAATTGTCTGACTGAGGAAAGTAAAGGCAATAGCAGCAAAGGACTGTAAAGTGAGACCTTTATTTTGAATGAAGCAATCATTGCCTTGTTGAAGCAAGCAAAGGCAATTTGTACCTGTGGAAAAGTTTATACCAAAATTAATTTCTTGTGGGAAAAGTCTTTACATATGTTATGCCAAGCTTCCTTAGAAGTTCCTTTAAACAAAGGAGGCAAATAAAATTTCCTGTGTTGCTTTCAAACCTCGGCTGAATCATTTTATTACAACTACAACTAAGTGCTCAAGCAACTACAACTCCCAGGGGCCTTTGCCCTAGGAGCCCATATTAAAGGGACATTGAAAGTGAAGCCCCCTCCCCACGACAGGCAACCGCCTAGGTGGAAAGGAGGCGACACCAGGTGGTGTCATTACCGGTTTTCACGTCTAAAGGATCAGATCAAGTCACGGAGCAGCTGCATCGCTTGGACATTAAGCGGGCCTTGCAGAGGTATCTCGCTAGGACAGCTAGTTTTCGTAAGTCGGACAGATTGTTTGTTCTGTTTGCAGGTGCTAGAAAGGGTAAGGCAGCTTCTAAAGGTTCGCTTGCTCTGTGGTTGAAGGGGCCGTTTGGTTCCAGCCGAGCTGAGGGCTCATTCCACTAGGGCGCAAGCCGCATCTTGGGTGGAGTGTAGCTTGGTGCCAGTGGAGGAGATATGTAAAGCAGCGACTTGGGCTTCGTCTCACTCTTTTGTAAAGCATTACTGCCTTGATGTGCAGGCGGAAAGAGATACCTGGCTTGGTTCAGCAGTGCTTCAGGCGGGGCTAGCAGAGCCCTCCCGTTGATTGTTTCACTGCTCTGTTACATCCCCAAGGATTCCGGGACTAGACTGGAGGGACGATCAGGAAGGTTAAATTAGACTTACCTGCTAATTGTAGTTCCTGGAGGAACTCCAGTCTAGTCCCGGGTCCCACCCGCGTTGGATGGTGCTAAGTGGCCTGAAGCAAGCGCATGGTTACAGGTAAGCAAGGTTTTGGATTAGGGTAGTTCGGTCACAGGTCACGCTAGGGCGCTCATATCTGGGGAGTAGGGAGGTCATCCTTCTTTGCATGGGGAGGGAGGATCTTGTGGCGCAGTCGGTGAGGTAAGATTTCTGTGTATAGTTGGATCTTGGATCCTTTATTGTTAGGGCGGCACGTTTGCTCTGGTGTTTTTATATAGCTACTTACTTGTTGCTCCGGTGAATCTGCTTTGTCAATAGGTTAACTGGTGAGAAGAAGAGGAGCCAGTGCTTATATACCAGTGACATCACAACAGTGAAGTTTCTCAGTCTCCAAAGCTGCTAGATGAGGTTGACAACCCCAAGGATTCCGGGACTAGACTGGAGTTCCTCCAGGAACTACAATTAGCAGGTAAGTCTAATTTAACCTTTTGGTACCCTTCCCTGAGTTGGTTGGGGTTTCCCATCTGGGTATGGAGTGGGGTTTGGGCATTTGTTGCATGAAGTCATCCATTCCCATGGGTTAAGTCATCGACAGGGGCTCAGGTACAAACTTCTGAACAATTGTTTCACAACAATTTTCCATATATATATACATAATTTAAAAATAAAAGCAACGGTCCTGATGGTTTTCAGAGTCACTGCATCGCCATGGGTTGCTCCAGATTCTATTGTCTGGTGATACATTCGTGGGGAGCCTTGCTCAAGTTGAGTCTGGTCAGCCCTGCGTTCAGGTACATTTTGGTGGAAAGTCTTCAGACTTTCCTGGTTGGGGTCTTGTGTGTTTCATTGGCAGTCCCTGGATGTGTGAAACATTCAGGGGCTAGGATGCTTCCTCCTAAACTGCTGTTATGGTTCTCGATCGAGTCGGGGTCGGTTTGCGGTTTCATGTGACCTTACTAGCGCTTGTGTGCATGTGCGGTATGCTTGTTTTAGGTTGCTCTCCTTCGAAGAACATAAGATATGCCATGCTGGGTCTGGGTGAGGTCTTTCAAATCCATCATTCTGTATCCAGCACCAGCCAATCTAGGTCAAGCTTCCGGTCGGTATCCCAGCAGGGGTGCGCAGGATTTTGGGGGCTTGTTTCAAGTTAGGTGGTGGTGCCCCTCATCCACTTATAGAATGACTTCTGGAGGTTTTTCCTTCAACTATGGACACTTAGTTACTCCCGCCATAGGTTCGTTTTTCGGTACCCTTGTCGTGGAAGAAGTGAGATCATCTGGAGGAGGGAGTCGGTTTGGCTTCCGTCTTAGTTTCTGCAAGTCGGCTTCAAGAAACATAAGTAAATAGATAAATAAAATAAAAAAGGATCTTATATGGAGTGTAAGCGACTTGTTCCCTTCCTGTCCACTCTCTGGTTCCCTCAGGAGAGAGTTTAGCAGTGCTGGTTTTCCCAGGGCTCTGTAGGCCCCGGTATAGGTCATCGTAGCAGGGTAGCTTGTTACCCAGAGACTGAGCTGGAGGGCTATGTCTCATCCATGTCTTGTCGCCATAGAGACTGGTCTGTGCTCCCATAGTCTCCTCTCATTCGCTGAAGGTGAAAGTCATTGTGTGCTTCAGTAAGTTCTGATTCCCTGGTTGGGGGCAGGTGGCCTAGCCACTACTGCACTAGTGGGGGGGCTTCTTTTTCTAGCAGGAGGGCTGCTCAGTTGATTTCCTTTCAATTTAGAGATATCGGTTACTGCGTCTTGACAAGGAGTCGCAGGCATTGGGTGTTCCATGCTGCTGTGCTACCTTGTGGAACCCCAGTCACCCACTCATTCTCAGCATTTTGGGGAGCTGGAATGCTACGCTTGGCAGTTCGTTTTTCAGCGTCAATGTCCTGAGCGCCCATGAGATTGGCCACGCTCTTGGGTTTCTTCAGTCCTAACCAGCTGCAGTGGTTTTGAGTTAGGGGGCCCACAGTCGAATAGGGCTCACTTGCTACGTTCACTTGGTTGGGTTTTCTGTAGGATTTCAGGGCTCCTGACTCCACAGCCAAGTCTGTACTAGAGGTTTTTTTTCTTGGAAGGTTTTTCGATGTTTTGGCCTCATTAGGTGGTCTGGACTGTGGTCAGCACCTTCGGGGCATTGCATCTTCTGATCCGCTTATGCTTGCCAGCTGGCTTTGAGAGTGATCTTTATCTTGGGCATCCATGGATGTTTATTTTCTCCGGGAACAAGCAGGAAGTCAGTCCTCACATATGGGTGATGTCGGCGCCGACGGAGCCCTCATGCGGAGCAAATCCCCAGCTTTCAGAGAAAGCCTTTGGGAATTGCGTCACGCATGCGCGGTCCCCTTCCCGCCCAAGGGTGCCGTCTTGCTCAGTCTCCTTTTTTCCATGGAGCCCTTCGGAAGTTGTCCAATAGTCGCCGTGAAAATTTTTTTAAAAATAGTTACAATTTGTTTCTTTCCTTCCGGATCGAAACCGGAACCCCTTCCCTCCTTTGGCTCGGTACACCGGTATCAAGTCCAGCTTGATTTTTCGTTTTTTCACTGGCACCCTGGGTCTTCGACCTTGCAGGGGCCCTTTTTCCCCCGATGGCTGCGAGCGGGTTTAAAAAAATGTGATCGGTGCACAAAACTAATGTCCCTCACCAATACACATGACTGCTGTCTCCAGTGCCTCGGGCCTGCCACGACCCGAAGGTCTGTGGCCTGTGTAGGAAGATGTCATTGAAGGCCCTGAGAAGCCACCATGATAGGATTTTTGCTGAGTCCGTACCTTTGCGGGCCCGGACCTCGTCTGAGACCTCTACGTCTCGGGAGGAACACTCCAAGCCCAAGTGCCATAGAGGTTCCTCGGAGAGGAGGTCTCCCTCACGGGAACATTGAAGGAAGAAAAAATCCTCGAAGGCGGGGTCGTTGGAAGGCTCTGAACGGCAGGGTCCAGCCCGGGACCGATCGCGGAGCCCCGAGCGCTGGCCCGGATCCTCGGAGATGGAGCGTCCAGCAAAGCTTCTTTGATGGGATATGGAGCAGCTGAGGCAGGTAACGGTCCTCGTCGAGGACTCCCCCCCCTCCCCCAAGAGAACCAGCGTCGGGACCTGACCCGGTGGCTGCGGAGCCTTCTGAACTCAGTCTCAGAATGGTGGCCCTGGAGCGCAGTATGTCTGCCTTCATGGAGCAGCAGCGGGCGCTGATTGCTGATCTCACCGGTCCTTCTGCCTCGACCACCGGGCCACGTCCAAGTCGACCCTGGAGGCCGAGCCGATCCTCGAGACCATGTGTACTTGAGTCGATCCTCGGCCGAGGTCTCCCTCGACCTCCCGCTCGGGGCCAAGGTCGTCACCGCCTGTTCCACCAGTGTTGGGGTGGTCGAGGCCGGGGCCCTTGAGGCCGGAGTCCCTCAATTCCTCCTCAGAGGCATCGGGATGGGAAACGGAGGAGGAAGAGTCCCCGGACACCTGCCGGCACAGGGACGTCCCGTCAGATTCCCTGGTGTCCGAGCCTCGGAGAAGGTCCCCCCTGGAGGACACTATGTTCTTGGACTTTGTCAGGGACATATCAAAGGCTTTGACATTCCCTGCGGAGTCCAAGGAGGATCCTTGAGCCAAAGAGCTTGAGATCCTCCAATATGACTCTCTCCCTCAGGAGTCCCTTACTGTATCCATGCCTCTGATCCTGGAATGACTGATGCTCCGCATGTGGGAGACACCGGCGTCGGCGGTGGTGATCAGCAGACGGATCGACTCGATGTATCGAGTCCGTAAGAGCCCTGGGTTTCAAAAAGCACAATTACAGCACAACTCCATGGTTGTGGAATCGGCCATGCGCAGGCTGAAGAGCCAGAAGATGCAGTCCTCTGTGCCTTCTGGCAGGGAGGCTCGCAACTTGGACGCCCTCGGCAAGAAGTGCTTCCAGGGTTCTATGTTGACATGTTGGATCCAAGCCTATCAGCTGTACATGGGCATGTACCTGAGGGACCTGGTGAAGGAACTGGCCGGGTTCTCGGCTGGTCTCTCCGAGGGACCTTTGCTGCGCTTCAAGAGCCTGTCCACCGGTGTCCGTGAGTGCTCGAAGTTCATGACTCGAGCAGACTATGACGGCTTCGAGTTGGTGGCCCGGGTAGCTGCAGCGGGCATCGGTGCACACTGCCAAGCATGGCTACAGTCGTCCGACCTCGAGCAATGGGTTCAGGACAAGTTGGTCGATGTCCCATGCCAGGGAGAGAAACACTTTGGCAAACCCATGACTGACAAGGCTGCTGAGATCGAGTCCGAGTACATGACCAGGATGCGGCTCTCAAAGAAGACCTCTGCCCCTTTTAAGAAGAAGGGCTCGGGTAAGAAGCCCTTTTATCCGAGGAAGGGTGTTGCTTACCGAAGCTACCCCCCGTTTCAGGCCTCCCCGGCTCCCCAACAGGGGCAGCAGGCCAAGGGACAGGGGCATGACCCGCGTAAGCAGAAAGCCCCCAAGCCCCAGGCACCGGCTGCAGCCCAGCCTGGGAGCGGCTTTTGACTCTCAAAGCATAGCCCCTCTCACCACAGGAGACAGGCAGAGCATCAGGAGGAAGGCTTGCCCTGTATGCTCACAGATGGACAGCCATCACCACCGATGCCTGGGTCCTACAGATACTCCATCAGGGCTATCTCCTTCATTTGACCCAGGTTCCTCCTCCTTAATTTCCAGGAGAGCCCCTCAGGTCTCCCCTTCACCGGGACCTTCTTCTGAAGGAGTTAGCAGGTCTTCTTGAGGATCAGGCGGTAGAACCGGTGCCCCACCACCTACAGGGCAAGGGCTTCTACTCCAGGTACTTTCTGATACCAAAAACGACAGGAGGCCTCAGACCCATCCTTGACCTGCGCAGCTTAAACAAATTCCTGGTGAGGGAGAAGTTCAAGATGCTCTCACTTGGAATATTGCTGCCTTAACTCTGCCAGGGAGACTGGCTATGCTCCTTAGACCTAAAGGAAGCGTATACACATATCCTGATACACCCAGACCACAGACAATATCTACGCTTTGTGGTGGGAGGCAATCACTACCAGTCAGGGTACTTCCATTTGGCATGGCCTCCGCCCCCAGGGTATTCACAAAATGCCTGGCGGTGGTGGCCGCCTTCCTCAGACTCCAAGGAGTTTTTGTCTTCCCCTACCTAGACGACTGGCTCATAAGAGCCACTTCAGCCATGTAGGTCCAACAGGCCACATCTCACACCATCCAGGTGCTCCAGCATCTGGGGTTTGTAATCAATTACCCCAAGTCCAGCCTAGTGCCCACTCAACAACTAGAGTTCATGGGGGCCAGACTAGATACCCTTCAAGCAAGGGCCTACCTGCCAGCAGACAAGGCAAAAAGGCTTCTGGCCCTGGCACACCAAGTGAGTCGCAGCTCCCAGGTATCAGCAAGGCACTTTCTGCACCTCCTCGGGCACATGGCCTCCACCGTCCATGTAACACCGGATGCCCGCCTCCACATGCGCACAGCTCAGTGGTGCTTCAGAGACCAGTGGACACAGGTCACAGGCGGCCTCCAAGACAGAGTCTAAGTGTCCAGAAGACTGGTACAGTCCTTGGACTGGTGGCTTCAACCATTACACTTGGAGGCGGGGAAGCCCTTCCAGGCTCCTCGACACATGAGGATCCTGACCATGGATGCATCCCTGCTGGGCTGGGGAGTCCATTGCCAGGGGCTTTGTACTCAGGGTGTGTGGTCTCCGGACAAGAGCACACAACAAATCAATTTCTTGGAACTTTGTGCCATCCGCCTGGCTCTACGAGTTTTCTGTCAGACTTTGACTCATCAGCCTGTCTTGGTGCAGACAGACAACCAAGTAGCCATGTTCTATGTGAACAAACAGGGTGGCACGGGGTCCCGCCTACTGTGTCAGGAAACCCTGGATCTGTGCTCCTTTGCAGTCCGACATGGCAGTCCAGGATTTCTTGAGCAAACTGTTGCACTATGCCAAAATACATAACAGTTTGCTCAAGAAATCTGTTTGGTTAAGGTGGATTGAGAAGTTAAAAGTTACAATATAATATTAAGCGACGTGTCTAGAGGTCACTGATGCAAAAAGGGTGCACACTTATCAGATATGTTAAAGTCTGACTAAAAGCACCCACATAAGTCTGAGACCTTGTTGCTTTCAATTATAGTAATTCTTATCTCAAATTTTGGTTAAGTGACTATCATAAGTCATTGATATAACATCACAATCTTGTAGATAACATTGGAGCGTGGAACCTGAAAAATTAACTTATACAAAGTCAGCCTTTGTCCACTCCACCTGGATGTCAGGCTGTTTTTAAGAGGCGTGAAGCATCTGTGACCCCCAAGTGTCAAATAGTGGGTCCTTAATCTCATCCCCACTGCCTTGAGCACCGTTTGAACCTCTTCTGAATGCTTCCTTAAGAATGTGACATTGAAGGTAGCGTTTCTCATTGTCGTTTGTTCAGCCAGGGAAGTCCGGGAGCTATAGGGTGTGTGTTGCCATGAACTCTTTCTGATGTTGATAGAGTAGAGATAAGTGGTGCAACTTGTATCTCCTTTTCATTTTAATCAGGTGGCATCTCTTCCAGTGCTTCAGAAAGCATTAAATTATGGTGACTTGATAGAGTTACATTGGCTAGATCTCCAAAGGGCGCTGTGAAGGAATTTGTAGGTCACAGAGTTTTTGTAGCTCCGATTATCTCTGTCTTGTTTGGAGGGCCTAGAAAGGGAGAGGCAACTTTGAAACTGATGACTACCCAGTGTCCTGTACATAAGAACATAAGTACCGCCACACTTCAGACCTTCCCCCCCCACCCCCAGCAATGTTCCCTCTAATTTTCTGTAGGCTGTGTGCGCATAAAATATCAGCTGTGCAGCTTTTGAAGGAAGGTTAAATTTTTGTGCGCCACATAATGACACTCGGAGTTATATACTTTAAAAGTTGACTACACATCAGAATACAGTATGAACACCACATTGATTGAACTAGAAAATATTGGAGAACTTGTGAAAACAGGAAAGACACAACAATTTTTAAATTTTAAGACGTCTGTGTTGCTATCAGAGAGCACACGCACACAGCTTAGAGGGAACAGTGACCCCCAGTCCAGTGCCCTGTACATAAGAACATAAATACCGCCACACTTCAGACCCACCCCCACCCCCAGTCCAGTGCCCTCTACATAAGAACATAAGTACCGCCACACTTCAGACCTTCCCCCCCCACCCCCAGTCCAGTTCCCTGTACATAAGAACAGAAATACCGCCACACTTCAGACCCACCCCCCCCCACCCCAACCCCCCAGACCAGTGCCCTGTACATACGAACATAACTACCGCCACACTTCAGACCCACTCCCAGTCCAGTGCCCTGTACATAAGAACATAAGTACCGCCACACTTCAGAACCACCCCCACCCCCAGTCCAGGGCCCTGTACATAAGAAACATAAGTACCGCCACACTTCAGACCTTCCCCCCCCCACCACCAGTCCAGGGCCCTGTACATAAGAACATAAATACCGCCACACTTCAGACCTCCCCCCCCCCCACCCCCAGTCCAGTGCCCTGTACATAAGAACATAAATACCGCCACACTTCAGACCCACCCCCAGTCCAGTGCCCTGTACATAAGAACGTAAATACCGCCACACTTCAGACACACCCCCACCCCCAGTCCAGTGCTCTGTACATAAGAACATAAATACCGCCACACTTCAGACCTTCCCCCCCACTCCCAGTCCTCCTTTCATTGTGACCACGCTGTTCTTATATCCAGCACATTGTTGTTATTTCGAGTACATTTTTGAACGTTCTGCACAGGATTGATTAATGCCATATCATTGTATAATAGTTCGACCAAACTGTCTTAATGAGACACCTCAGTTGACACAGCACTGCTGTATGTCCCCCGAGGAAGGCGTTTGCCGAAACGCGTAGGGACCATCATCAATAAAGCAGTCTATTACCAACCTACGTCTCTTGCTCCTCTTGTTCCCCCCCTGTACATAAGAACATAAATACCGCCACACTTCAGACCCACCCCCAGTCCAGTGCCCTGTACATAAGAACATAAATACCGCCACACTTCAGACCCACCCCCAGTCCAGTGCCCTGTACATAAGAACATAAATACCGCCACACTTCAGACCCCCCCCAGTCCAGTGCCCTGTACATAAGAACATAAATACCGCCACACTTCAGACCTTCCCCCCACCCCCCAGTCCAGTGCCCTCTACATAAGAACATAAATACCGCCAAACGTCAGACCTTCCCCCCCACCCCCAGTCCAGTGCCCTGTACATAAGAACATAAATATTTATTTATTTATTTAATGTACCGTCACACTTCAGACCCACCCCCAGTCCAGTGCCCTGTACGTAAGAACATAAATACCGCCACACTTCAGACCTTCCCCCCCACCCCCAGTCCAGTGCCCTGTACATAAGCCACATAAATACCACCACACTTCAGACCTTCCCCACCCCACCCCCAGTCCAGTGCCCTGTTCATAAGAACATAAATACCGCCACACTTCACACCCACCCCCAGTCCAGTGCCCTGTACATAAGAACATAAATACAGCCACACTTCAGACCTTCCCCCCCACCCCCAGTCCAGGTGCCCAGTACATAAGAACATAAATACCGCCACACTTCAGACCCACCCCCAGTCCAGTGCCCTGTACGTAAGAACATAAAGTACCGCCACACTTCAGACCCACCCCCCCCCCACCCCCAGTCCGGTGCCCTGTACATAAGAACATAAAAACCGCCACACTTCAGACCCCCCCCACCCCCAGTCCAGTGCCCTGTACATAAGAACATAAATACCGCCACACTTCAGACCCCCCCCCCCCCAGTCCAGTGCCCTGTACATAAGAAACATAAATACCGCCACACTTCAGACCTTCCCCCCCCACCCCAGTCCAGTGCCCTGTACATAAGAACATAAATGCCGCCACACTTCATACCCCCCCCACCCCCCAGTCCAGTGCCCTGTACATAAGAACATAAATACCGCCACACTTCAGACCCCCCCCACCCCCAGTCCGGTGCCCTGTACATAAGAACATAAATACCGCCACACTTCAGACCCCCACCCCCAGTCCGGTGCCCTGTACATTAGAACATAAATACTGCCACACTTCAGACCCCCCCCCAGTCCAGTGCCCTGTTCCTAAGAACCTAAATACCGCCACACTTCAGATCCACCCCCAGTCCAGTGCCCTGTACATAAGAACATAAATACCGCCACACTTCAGACCCACCCCCACCCCCCAGTCCAGTGCCCTGTACATAAGTAACCCGCCACACTTCAGACCCACCCCCACCCCAGTCCAGTGCCCTGTACATAAGAACATAAATACCGCCACACTTCAGACCCTCCCCTCCCACCCCCAGTCCAGTGCCCTGTACATAAGAACACAAATACCGCCACACTTCAGACCTTCCCCCAGTCCAGTGCCCTGTACATAAGAACATCAATACCGCCACACTTCAGACCCCCCCCCCCACCCCCAGTCCAGTGCCCTGTACATAAGAAACAAATACCGCCACACTTCATACCTTCCCCCCCCACCCCCAGCCCAGTGCCCTGTACATAAGAACATAAATACCGCCACACTTCAGACCTTCCCCCAGTCCAGTGCCCTGTACATAAGAACATAAATACCGCCACACTTCAGACCTTCCCCCCCCCCACCCTAGTCCAGTGCCCTGTACATAAGAACATAAATACCGCAACACTTCAGACCTTCCCCCCCCCAACCCCCAGTCCAGTGCTCTGTACATAAGAACATAAATACCGCAACACTTCAGACCTTCCCCCCCGACCCCCAGTCCAGTGCCCTGTCCATAAGAACATAAATACCGCCACACTTCAGACCTTCCCCCCCCACCCCCAGTCCAGGGCCCGGTACCTTAGTACATTAATACCGCCACACTTCAGACCTTCCCACCCCACCCCCAGTCCTGTGCCCTGTACATAAGAACATAAATACCGCCACACTTCAGACCTTCCCCCCCCCACCCCCAGTCCAGTGCCCTGTACATAAGAACATAAATACCGCCACACTTCAGAACTTCCCCCCCCACCCCCAGTCCATTGCCCTGTACATAAGAACATAAATACCGCCACACTTCAGATCCACCCCCAACCCCAGTCCAGTGCCCTGTACATAAGAACATAAATACCGCCACACTTCAGACCTTCCCCCCCCAGTCCAGTGCCCTGTACATAAGAACATAAATACCGCCACACTTCAGACCTTCCCCCCCACCCCCAGTCCAGTGCCCTGTACATAAGAACATAAATACCGCCACACTTCAGACCTTCCCCCCCCCCCACCCCAGTCCAGTGCCCTGTCCATAAGAACATAAATACCGCCACACTTCAGACCTTCCCCCCCCACCCCCAGTCCAGTGCCCTGTACATAAGAACATAAATACCGCCACACTTCAGACCTACCACCCCCAGTACAGTGCCCTGTACATAAGAACAGAACTACCGCCAGACTTCAGACCTTCCCCCCCCACCCCCAGTCCAGTGCCCTGTACATAAGAACATAAATACCGCAACACTTCAGACCTTCCCACCCCACCCCCAGTCCAGTGCCCTGTACATAACAACAAAAATACCGCCACACTTCAGACCTTCCCCCCACCCCCCTGTCCAGTGCCCTGTACATAAGAACATAAATACCACCCCACTTCAGAACTTCCCCCCCCACCCCCAGTCCAGTGCCCTGTACATAAGAACATAAATACCGCCACGCTTCAGATCCACCCCCACCCCAAGTCCAGAGAACCTGTACATAAGAACATAAATACCGCCACACTTCAGACCACCCCCCCACCCCCAGTCCAGTGCCCTGTACATAAGAACATAAATACCGCCACACTTCAGACCTTCCCCCCCCCCCCAGTCCAGTGCCCTGTACATAAGAACATAAATACTGCCACACTTCAGACCTTCCCCCCCCACCCCCAGTCCAGTGCCCTGTACATAAGAACATAAATACCGCCACACTTCAGACCTTCCCCCCCCCCACCCCCAGTCCAGTGCCCTGTACATAAGAACATAAATACCGCCACACTTCAGACCTTCCCCCCCCCCAGTCCAGTGCCCTGTACATAAGAACATAAATACCGCCACACTTCAGACCCACCCCCACCCCCAGTCCAGTGCCCTGTACATAAGAACATAAATACCGCCACACTTCAGACCCCCCCCCCCCCAGTCCAGTGCCCTGTACATAAGCAGTGTCTCTCTTGTTCTCTATTCTACAGAGTCAGCACCTTGTCTCTGACAGCAGTAAATCCAGGTTACAGATAGATAGTTGTTAATTCACAGAATTTTTAGTCTAATTATTTTATTTTGTTTTATTGTAAGTAGCTAAGTTTTGCGATTTTTATTTTGTAATCGGCCCTGAGCTTAAAAATGTTAGGTTTGTGCAGACTATAAGAACTGAATAAAATTAAATCAAGTTACAGGTGGCGATCCTCCCCCTTTTTAAAATTTTTATTTATTAATTTTTCAAAATACACACAAGAATAAAGCTTGCTATAAAAAAAGAATTCTTCCAAATAAACAATGAAGCACAGAAAGAAAAGGAAAAATTAATGAGAGGCAAGCCCCACTATTTCTCAGCGATGCTTAGAGAGTTAGTGTTTCTCAGGAGGGAAGTTAGAAGAGCTATAGATGACGGCAGAGAAAAGAGCGTTGCTGACGGAGAGGACAGGACCTCAGCAGGAGGCAGAGAGAAGAAAAACACAAATCTTATCTTTTAGAGAATTACAGGAAATATCTGCTGGAGTTTGGCAAAAAATGGACAACATACACCTGATCATATTGTCCCCTACATTCTGTCACCAGAAGCCTCAAGTCCCCTCCCGCCCTCTCCCTTCTATATGTGTGGTAGGAGCTTTGGTCACCTGAGATTACCCACTGCATCTGTGGTTGAGAAGAAATTCACTCTGGACCTCTGCAGTGATCAAAGGCTTGTCTCATTCTGTTGGCTCTTTCTGTGGAAGTGTTTGTTAAACCCTACCATATCCTGCCCATCTCAGCGATGGTCCCATCTTAGCTCACTGGTTCGCTGATTGGGTTCTCTCTTTTGATTGGGCTGCTGTTCCTTGAAGGAGGACTTAAGCATGGTTAGGAGGATGATAACATACAGTCTGGTAAGTTTTTCGGTGAGTTTGGGGCTTGTAACTTTGATCTTAAAGAGAGTACAGTGTTTACGGCTGGTCTCCTGCCTCCCCAACAGAAAGTTTTACAGGGGATGTCAAAAAAGTAATAATCTCTCATTGCTAAAAAGCTTACAACTAGCTTCCCATAATATAATTAAGAAAATATTCATCCAGTATGTTTGAGGATGGGTTTAAGAATACCGTCATAAGAACATAAGATATGCCATACTGGGTCAGACCAAGGTCCATCAAGCCCAGTATCCTGTTTCCAACAGTGGCCAATCTAGGTCATACGTACCTAGCAGTTTCCCCAAAAGACACAGGTTCTGCAATGCTTGTATTGGGTCAAGCACTGATATCCTGGGTCCCTTCTTAATAATGGTTTATTATTATGTCAGTGTAGCAGAATTTAGCATTGCTCTTATTCTTTTTCTGCATCCCCTAAATTTAACCTCAGTCATTTGGGTTCCTTGGCCTTGTAATCTCCTCCTGCTCCTTTGTACTCTCTCTTACACTAGAGTTGCAGCACCCCGAGGCAGCCCTACCTGTGTTTTCCCCTGTTTTAACCTTTTATCTTCCAGTCCTGCCAGTGCAGTGACAGGCCTTGGCCAGGACCATAGAGTGTTGCCTCCTTTAGACCCTGGTATGCATGAGATGTCGCCATTAGCCAATAGTGGAAACTTCCTTTAAGCCCTGGCGCTGTGAGCACTACCTGCACAGCAGGGTGGCAGAATGAATCTCAGATGCAAGCAATTCCGTAGCTGTAAGATGAGGCACTTCTTAATTCTTGTGATCGTTGTATGTTTCTTTCTTTCTCAGGCCCAGATAGCAGATATGGAGCAGACACATTCACAGAGTCTAATTGAAGCAGCTGCCCGCCATCGTCAGGAGCTCCAGCAGGAGATAGAGCGTCTGCGGGCATCCCAAGGACAGGCTGAGCGCACGCTGGATGCGCGAGAGAGAGCACACAGGCAACGTGTGAAGGGGCTTGAGGAGCAGGTGAGACTTACAAGTGGTCAGTAACACCTCTTGCATCAGGCCATTAAAAAGTCATACGATGGGAGACAATGTGCTAAGGAGCTTGGCAGTGATAAGAAACCGAAGGTTTGACTAAATATTAATTTTTCCCAGTGGATTTGTACTGGGACTAGTGTTCTTCAACTTGCTTATTAGCAATCTAGGAAAGGGAGCAATGAATGAGATGATCACATTTGCGGCCGACATAATAAATTCACTATTTAGAATATATTTTAGACTTCATATCCGCATCCTATCAAAAACAGCCCGGTCTCCTTCTGTTAAAACACAAGAGACTTGGTTCAGCAGCGGCATGGCTCTATAACTTTAAATGGAGAAGAGTCTTTGGATAACAGGAAGTCTGTACTGAAGGAGAGAGAGGGAACACATCATGACCGTGAGTCTTGCAGCGGCTTCTTTTTTACTTCCATGCTGCAGCTGGACTGCAGGGAGTTTTGGGCCACTGGAGGGGGGAGGTAAAAGAAACAGATGAACCCTGAGCCAGTATCCTGTTACAATCCACACCTGCCATGGGGTGAAATACAGCTATTTCTTAATAGATTTTTATTTTTGTATTTTTATTTTCATGCGTTCCACTTCTAAAGCAGGTGTAATCATGGCCAGTGCAAGGAATTGGCTACCCAAGGCGAACCTTCAGCCTTACTCCTCCCCCCTGAGATATTGATAACACTGGTCAACATTGAAATCGTTACTGACTTTAAAAGGCCCTACTCTGTAGTATCTTGGTGAGCTGAACACGAATATAACATTAAAAACATTTTGTTGGCTCTCGTTTTGAAGATATTGCATGTAGTTCATTTTTGACGTTTCACCGTGTAAATTTATCCAGTAGGACATCAACAACATCCCAAATAAGCCTTGAATGATGTAATATTGCATCACATTGCATAATACCAGCATGCACACATCATCCAGAGTTGATTGCATCATTTTCTGATGCAATGCAATACTACTGCCAGACGGCTGCTGAAGCCATCTGACGTCAGCAGTGTACTATACGCAGTCGGAAAGGTTGAGCATTTAAAATATTTCAGACTGTGTGTGAGACAGTTTAAGATACTGTTACATGTAACTTTTATTAATCATATAATTTTAGCCATTTAGGTACAATACAGAACAGTAATGCCGCGAAAGTGCGTTAATACCGTTGACAATTTCTGCTACATTTGTGGGGAAGTAACATTTGCCAACCAGAAGAAAAGTATCACTTCCCAACTGAAGAAGGCATATCATCTTTACTTTGGATGCAAGATTGGTGACCAAGACAAGCCTTGGGCCCCGCAAATATGCTGCACTATATGTACAACGCAGCTTTCACAGTGGTTGAATTGCAAAAGACCATCAATGCCGTTGGCAGTCCCCATGGTGTTGAGAGAGCCAAGCAACCACATAAATGACTGTTACTTCTGCTTGGTTCCTCCTCTTTCCAGCAGAATAACGAAGCAAAAGTAGTCAAACATAGTCTACCCAAACATTCCATCTGCATTGAGACCAGTTCCACATGGTGAGGGACTTCCTATTCCAGAACCTCCATCAGAATATTCTCTTGATTCATCTGATGAGGACAAGGGTGAGCCGACCTGTTCTTCTCCTGGTCTGTCAGCATGCAGTGACCCAGATTTTCTCTGGGATGCACTATCAACTCCACACAGAATAACACAGGAAGAACTAAATGACCTGGTTCGTGATTTGGACTTATCCAAGAACAAGGCAGAATTGCTAGGATCAAGACTCCAACAATGGAATCTTCTAGAAGAAGATGTCAACATTACTTCATATCGAAAGCACCACCAGCAGTTGGAGCCTTTCTTCAGAAAGGAAAGTAATCTGCTATTCTGTTCTGATATTGAAAGCTTCATAAATGCCTTAAAAATTACTCACGACCCACAAGACTGGAGACTATTTATAGACTCTTCGAAACTGAGTCTGAAGACTGTGTTTTGAACAATGGAAACCGTCTTCCTTCTATTCCAGTAGCGCATGCCGTCCACATGAAAGAGACATATGATAACTTAAAGCATCTACTGACTTCCATTAACTATAACAAGTAAAGCTGGCACTGGTGACTTGAAGGTAGTTGCCCTTTTAATGGGACTGCAGCAGGGATATATAAAATACATGTGTTTCTTATGTGAGTGGGATAGCCAAGCAAGGGATTGGCACTACTTGCGGAAGGAATGGAATCACAGAGAAAATGTAACAGTTGGAGAGAAGAGTATCTAGCACCCAGCTCTGGTTGAGGCTCTCAAAATCCTGCTACCACCCCTTCACATCAAACTAGGTTTGATGAAAAACTTTGTGAAAACCATGGACTGCACTTCTCCAGCTTTCCGATACCTGCATGAAAAATTCCCTCAACTCAGCGAAGCAAAGATTAAAGAGGGAGTTTTTGTGGGTCCTCAGATTTGAGAGCTCTTCATAGATGACCGGTTCAACAACTTGCTGCAGGGTGATGCGAAACAAGCACGGAATGCTTTTCGCCTAGTGTCAACAATTTTCTCGGGAATGTTAGGGCAGAAAACTACAAGGAACTAGTAGAAAACATGCTGATGCAGTAGCAGAAACTTGGCTGCAATATGTCTCTAAAGATCCATTTCCTTGATTCCCATCTCGATTTCTTTCCTGAGAACTGTGGTATGGTTAGTGATGAACAGGGCGAACGTTTTCACCAGGATATCGCAACGATGGAGCAAAGATACCAGGGAAAATGGTCCACTACAATGCTGGCTGACTACTGCTGGACACTCCCCAGAGAAGCTCCCGAACAGCTGTACAAGAGACAGGCGAAAAAATCTAAGAAGTAGTCTATGACTTGGTGTTTTACAGGTATTATATTTACTATTGACATGCATTTCGTGATGTAAACATTAATTCTTGTAGATAACAAAAAAACTAGAGCCAACTTTGCAATTTCACTGTCATATTCGTGTTCAGCTTTTAAAAATTGATAAGAAATGACTATTTTTATTTCAGTAACATGACTTTTGTAAAAATGTGTTGACCAGTGTAATTAAACTCAACAATCATGATCATCCCAGCACCTCCCCTCTCATAACAATCCTGTAAAAATGTATAATTGGACATCACCCTTGTAAACCCTGAGCATTGCTTGGTATGCATGTATGCGCCCACTGGCCCTGCAGGGAAAAGAATTTGCTGAGGGCTCTTTAGGTGTCCACCACACACAAACACAGGAACCCCACCTCACACTCCACACACACACACACACACGAACCCCACCTCACACTCTACACACACACACACACACTAACCTCTCTACACACACACACACACAGGAACCCCACCTCACACTCTACACACACACACACGAACCCCACCTCATACTCTATACACACACACACACACACAGTAACCCCACCTCACACTCTATACACACACACACACACAGTAACCCCACCTCACACTCCACACACACACAGGAACCCCACCTCACACTCCACACACACACACACAGGAACCCCACCTCACAATCCACACACACACACACTAACCTTTCTACACACACACACACAGGAACCCCACCTCACACTCTACACACACACACACACGAACCCCACCACACACTCTATACACACACACACAAACACAGGAACCCCACCACACACACACACACACAGTAACCCCACCTCACACTCCACACACACACACAGGAACCCCACCTCACACTCCACACACATACACACACACACACGAACCCCACCTCACACTCTACACACACACACACAGGAACCCCACCTCACACTCTACACACACACACACACACACACGAACCCCACCTCACACTCTACACACACACACACACACAGGAACCCCACCTCACACTCTACACACACACACTAACCTCTCCTCACACTCTACACACACACACACACACACACACACACACACACTAACCTCTCCTCACACTCTACACACACACAAACACAGGAACCCCACCTCACACTCCACACACGCACACACACGAACCCCACCTCACACTCCACACACATGCACACACACACGAATGTGAACAGGATGGAGTCGGTGCAGAGGGTGGCTACTAAAATGATTAATGGGCTTCATTATAAAGCATATGAGGACAGACTGAAGGATCTTAATATGTACACCTTAGAGGAAAGGCAGGATAGAGGTGATATGATTGAGATGTTTAAATACCTCCGTGGCATAAATGTTCAGGGAGAGAGCCTCTTTCAATTGAAAGCAAGTTCTGCTACGAGGGGACATGGGATGAGGGTGAAGGGAGATAGATTCAGGAGTGATATGCGGAAATATTTCTTTACGGAAAGAGTAGTGGATCCAGGGAATAGTCTCCCAGTGGAGGTGGTAGAGATGAGGACAGTAACTGAATTCAAAAAAGCATGGGACCAACACAGAGGATCTCTAAAGGAAAAAAGTGCACTGTTGTAGTTGTTGATATGGAAGGACAGACTAGATAGGCCATGTGGTCTTTTTCTGTCATCATGTTTCTATGAACCCCACCTCACACTCTACACACACACACACACGAACCTCTCCTCACACTCTACACACACCTCACACTCTATACACACACACACAGAGGAACCCCACCTCACACTCTACACACACACACACACACACACACAGGAACCCCACCTCACACTCTATACACACACACACAAACAAAGGAACCCACCACACACACACACATACACACACACACACCACACCACCACACACACACACATACACACACACACACAAACACAGGAACCCCACCACACACACATACACACACACCCACACAAACACAGGAACCCCACCACACACACACACACACAGTAACCCCACCTCACACTCCACACACACACACAGGAACCCCACCCCACACACACACACACAGGAACCCCACCTCACACTCCACACACACACACAGGAACCCCACCACACACACACACACAGGAACCCCACCTCACACTCCACACACACACACAGGAACCCCACCACACACACACACACACACACACACACGAACACCACCTCACACACCACACACACACACACACACACACAAAGGAACCCCACCACACACTCCACACACATACGAACCCCACCTCACACTCTATATACACACACACACACACACACAGGAACCCCACCACACAAACACAGGAACCCCACCACACACACACACACAGGAACCCCACCTCACACTCTACACACACACACACAGGAACCCCACCTCACACGTCACACACACACAGGAACCCCACCTCACACTCCACATACACACACACACCCCACCTCACACTCCACACACACACACACACACAGGAACCCCCCCACACATTCCACACACACACACCGACAGCAACCCCACCACACAAACACACACACACAGGAACCACACCTCACACTCCACACACACACACACCCCACACACACACACACGAACCCCACCCACCACACACACACACACACACACAGGAACCCCACCTCACACTCCACACACACACACACACACGAACCCCACCTCACACTCCACACACACACATAGGAACCCCACCTCACACTCCACACACACACACACACCACCACACACAGGAACCCCACCTCACACTCAACACACACACACACACACACACACACACGAACCCCACCTCACACACACACACCCCACCACACACACACACTGGAACCCCACTTCACACACACACACACACCCCACCACACACACACACAGGAACCCCGCCTCATACTCCACACACACACACACACACAGGAACCCCACCTCACACTCTATACACACACACACAGAGGAACCCCACCTCACACTCCACACACACACCCACTTCACACTCCCACACACACACACACACACACAACCCCCACCACACACTCCACACACATAGGATCCCCACCTCACACTCCACACACACACACACCCCACCACACACACACACAGGAACCCCACCTCACACTCCACACACACACACCACACACACACAACACCCCACACACACACCCCCACCACCACACACACACACCCCCACCTCACACTCCACACACACACACACCACACCCCACCACACACACACACACACAGGAACCCCCCCCTCACACTCTACACACACACAGGAACCCCACCACACACGAACACACACACACACACACACACACAGAGGAACCCCACCTCACACTCCACACACACTCATAGGAACACCACTTCACACTCCACACCCCACCACACACACACACAGGAACCCCACCTCACTCCACACACACACACAGGAACCCCACCACACAAACACACACACACATGACCCTCACCTCACACTCCACACACACACACACACACACACAGGAACCCCACCTCACACTCCACACACACACAGGAACCCCACCACACACGCCACACACACACACACAACACCCCCAGCACAAACACCACACACACCAACACACACACGAACCCCAACTCATAACACACACACACACGAACCCCACCTCACATTCCACACACACATACACAGGAACCCCACCTCACACTCCACACACACTCATAGGAACCCCACCTCACACACACACAGGAACCCCACCTCAAACTCCCCACCCACACACACACAGGCACACACATAGGAACCACCTCACACTCCACACACGAAACACACACACAAAACACACACACACACACACACACTCCACACACACCAGGAAACCCCACTTCACACTCTACACACACCCACACACCACACACACACAGGAACCCCACCTCACACTCTATACACACACATACAGAGGAACCCCACCTCACACTCTATATACACACACACACAGAGGAACCCCACCTCACACTCCATACACACACATAGGATCCCCACCTCACACTCCACACACACACACCCCACCACACACACACACAGGACCCCCACCTCACACATACACGAACCCCACCTCACACTCAACACACACACACACACACAGGAACCCCACCTCACACTCCACACACACACACACACACACACGAACCCCACCTCACACTCAATCCACAAACACACACACACGAACCCCCCCTCACGCACACACACACACACATACACGAACCCGACCTCACACTCTACACACACACACACATACCCCACCACACACACACACAGGAACCCCACCTCACACTCTACACCACACACACACACACACCAGGAACCCCACCTCACACTCCACACACCACACACACAACACCCCACCACACACTACACACACAAACCCCACCCACACACACACACACACACCACCACACACACCCCACACCTACACACACAGGAACCCCACCTCACACTCCACACACACACACAAAAACACACACACACCCCACCTCACACTCCAACACACACACAGGAACCCCACCTCACACACACACACACACACAGGAACCCCACCTCACACACACACACAAACACGAACACCACCTCACACTCCACCCACCCACACACACCCACACACACACACACACACACCCACAGAACCCCACCTCACACTCCACACACACACACACGAACCCCACCTCACACTATATACACACACACACACACACACACACACACAGGAACCCGAACTCACACACACACACACACAGGAACCCCACCTCACACTCCACACACACACACACACACACACACGAACACCACCTCACACTCCACACACACACAGGAACCCCATCTCACACTCCACACACACACACACAAGAACCCCACCTCACACTCCACACACACACAAGAACCCCACCTCACACTCCACACACACACACACACACCCACACACACCCACCACACACACAGAACCCCACTCACACACACCACACACACCCACCACATACACAGGAACCCCACCTCACACTCCACACCCACACACACGAACCCCACCTCACACACACACAGGAACCCCACCTCATACTCCACACCCACACACACACAGGAACCCCACCTCACACTCCACACACACACACACACACACACAAAGGCACCCCACCACACACACCACACACAAACGAACCCCACCGCACACACTATAGACACACACACACACACACACAGTAACCCCACCTCATACTCCACACACACCCACAGGAACCCCACCTCATACTCCACACACACACACAGGAACCCGACCTCACACTCCACACACACACACACACACACACACACACAGGAACCCGACCTCACACACACACACATACACGAACCCCACCTCACACTCCACACACACACACACACACACACAGGAACCCCACCTCATACTCCACACCCACACACACACATAGGAACCCCACCTCACACTCCACACACACACATAGGAACCCCACCTCACACTCCACACACGCCCCACCACACACACACACTGGAACCCCACTTCACACACACACACACCCCACCACACACACACACAGGAACCCCACTTCACACACACACAGGAACCCCACCTCACACACACACACATAGGAACCCCACCTCACACTCTATACACACACACACAGAGGAACCCCACCTCACACTCCACACACAAACACACAGAGGAACCCCACCTCACACTCCACACACACTCATAGGAACCCCACTTCACACTCTACACACACACACACCCCACCACACACAGGAACCCCACCTCATACTCCACACACACACACAGGAACCCGACCTCACACTCCACACACACACACACAGGAACCCAACCTCACACACACACAGGAACCCGACCTCACACACACACATACACGAACCCGACCTCACACTCTACACACACACACACGAACCCCACCTCACACTCTACACACACACACACACACACACAGGAACCCCACCTCACACTCTATACACACACACACAGAGGAACCCCACCTCACACTCTATATACACACACACACACAGAGGAACCCCACCTCACACTCCATACACACACATAGGATCCCCACCTCACACTCCACACACACACACACAAACACGAACCCCACCTCACACTCCACACACACACACACCCCACCACACACACACACACCGGAACCCCACCTCATACTCCACACACACACACGAACCCCACCTCACACTCTATACACACACACACAGAGGAACCCCACCTCACACTCTATACACACACACACAGAGGAACCCCACCTCACACTCCACACACAAACACACACACATAGGAACCCCTCCACACACACACACACCCCACACAGGAACCCCACCTCACACTCCACACACACACACACACACACACACAACACACACACACACAGAGGAACCCCACCTCACACTCTATACACACACACACACACAGGAACCCCACCTCACACTCTTTACACACACACAGGAACCCCACCTCACACTCTACACACACACACAAACCCCACCTTACACTCCACACACACACGAACCCCACCTCACACTCTACACACACACAGGAACCCCACCACACACACACACACAGGAACCCCACCTCACACACTACACACACACAGGAACCCCACCTCACACGAACACACACACACAGGAACCCCACCTCACACGAACACACACACACACACAGGAACCCCACCACACCCACACACACACAGGAACCCCATCTCACACTCCACACACACACACACACACACACAGGAACCCCACCACACCCACACACACACACAGGAACCCCACCTCACACTGTATACACACACACACACAGAGGAACCCCACCTCATACTCCACACACAAACACACACACATAGGAACCCCACCTCACACTCCACACACACACACACACAGGAACCCGACCTCACACACACACACATACACGAACCCCACCTCACACTCCACACACACACACACACACACACACACAGGAACCCCACCTCACACACACACACATACACGAACCCCACCTCACACTCCACACACACACACACGAACCCCACCTCACACTCCACACACACACACACACACACACCCCACCTCACACTCCACACACACACACATACATGAACCCCACCTCACACGCCACACACACACACACATACATGAACCCCACCTCACATGCCACACACACACAGGATCCCCACCTCACACGCCACACACACACACACACACACACACACAGGAACCCCACCACACACACACACAGAGGAACCCCACCTCACACTCCACACACACACACACAATTCGTTTTGTCTTTCTGGCCACCTGTTTGTGCTTTTTGCTGGTCCCTGGAAGGGGGCGGCTGCTTCCAAAGTGACGATAGCGCGCTGGATCAAACAGGCCATTGAATCAGCTTACATCCTTCAGAATGTACCCGTGCCTGTTGGACTTCAGGCTCATTCCACTCGGGCTCAGGCCACCTCCTGGGCTGAAAGGCCTTGGGTCCACCTGCTCGAAATCTGCAGGGTAGCAACATGGTCATCCTTGTCTACTTTGCATGTCTTTATCACTTAGATTTCCAAGCCAGGAAAGCAGCTTGCTTCGGAGCCACTGTTTTGGCTGCAGCGGTGTCTTCCCGCCCTAGGGTGGAGTAGCTTTGGTACTTCCCACTAGTCTGAACTGGTCTAGCAGGATGATTGGGAAGGTGAAATTTTACTTACCATTAATTTCCTTTCCTGGAATCTTGCTAGACCAGTCCAGGACTCGCCCTGATCTGATCTGTCCATTTTGCCGCCCCCAAGAAAAATGACGACACATGGCAGCGACAGTCGTCCTCTCCTTGTACATGCTCGTCTTCAGACACTTCATAGTTGGTAGCTGTTTAGTGATGGAGCCTCATTGTGGTTGTGCTTACTGTCTGTTTTCTATTGTGTGACTTTCCAGTCTGGTTCTCTTAGTCTTCCACTGTTGTGAAGTTCTACTGCTTAACGTAGTTATACGGGAGCACTACCCACTAGTCTGGACTGGTCTGGCAGGATTCCAGGAAAGAAAATTAACGGTAAATAAAATTTCACCTTCAGTGATTTGCATTTCATTTTGATAGCTTTTAGCACAGTGGGTTTATCACTTATTTCTTATGCTAAAAATTCTTACTGCATTGGGAAAACCTTGAAGATAGTGTGGTTTATTGCATCAGGACCTGTGTTTGTAATGTCATCTCTCATGAATTTTAGTGTTAATGTCCTGAAAATCCAACTATTTGGGGGCCTTTGAGGACAGGTTTGGGAATGACTGATCTATTGATGCTAAAAATAATGGACTAAATCAAGAAGGTGGCATTCTAACTCTCTGGCTGATTGCGAGAGTCTTATTCTCAGTCACTCCTGATGAAGTACTACCATGATGCCCTGTTCATCAACTTTCTAACCCTTCTAGTGCTGATACTAATTAATCTCTGCCTGCTGCCTCCTGAAGTCCTTTACTGTAGGAGCTTCCACTGCACACAGTCTCCAGCTAGTAATGCTTCCTCCCTTTGGCCAAAGTGCTTTCAAACATTTCTATACATCATCAGCGTTTTTTTGAGTAAAACTTAGAAAGCTTCCATTCACTGAATGAAAAGCATCCCAGGATGCTCTGTGAGTACCTTGAGTTCTTATACTTCCTAGTGTTAACTCTGGCCTTTCTCTTACAGATCTCAACCTTGAAAGATCAGCTGCAGCAGGAGATGCGGAGATGCCAGTCCCACTATTCTCACTCCTCCGTCCTCTCAGGAAACTAAAACCGCCCTTGCTGTACCAGGGTGTGCCCTGTCCTCAGCTTTCCTTGATGCTCACTTTTTTATATTTTCTATTGGTTTTTTTTAGAGATTCATCCATTTCTACATTTTTCACATGGAACTTTAAGTGGAGGAACTATCAGTATGATATTAAACCCTTGTATCACTGTGAATTATCTCCATAGGTTTGACACGTTGGTATCCCAGTGCAGAGGCCTAATGTGATATTAAACCGTTGTAGCACTGTGAATTATCTCCATAGGTTTGACACGTTGGTATCCCAGTGCAGAGGCCTAATGTGATATTAAACCCTTGTAGCACTGTGAACTATCTCCATAGGTTTGACACGTTGGTATCCCAGTGCAGAGGCCTAATGTGATATTAAACCCTTGTAGCACTGTGAATTATCTCCATGGGATTTACATGTTGGTATCCCAATGCAGAGGCCTGATACATTCGACGTCAGAGACAAAGGGGCACAGAAGAAGGGAACTAGGATCATAAAAGCAAGACAATTAAGTATGTGTTTTCAGCTCGTGTTTGAAAGTATCCTGAACATGAAAAACTAAAATGGAGGAATTGGAAAACAAAGACAGACTCCCTTATTCCTTCTGGCTACAGCTTGCAGGGCCCCCTGTGGTGAAGCTATATAATAATCTTGAACAATTGGTAAGTGCTGCACAGTTTCTGTAGATTTCACAAGTTCAATCCGTCCTCATCAGTGGGCAGAGGAAAAAAAAAAAAGCCCTGTTTTTCACTGGAGCTACACCACAGTGTGTGAAACTGAGATTGTAACCCAAGGATGCATATCTCAGTCCCCAGGAACAAGCAAGAGTGTAATCTTCACATACGGGTGACGTCGGTACCAACAGCCCACACGAGAACGCTCCCAGCATCCAATAGAAAAGCCTTTGAGAGCATTCCACTGTGCCTGTGTAGCTGCCTTCCCGCCTTTCCGGCTCTCCCTCCTCAGTTCTTCATTTTCTGCGGAGCTGACAGGAAGCAAATCCTGACACCGCAGAAAATTCCCGTTTTTCATATTTTTTGTGGTTTGCATCTGCCTTCCCGTTGACGCTGGTACCAACTTCCATCGGTACTTTCTTCCTTTCTCTTTTTCTTCTTTCAAAAAAAACCCAAAACCTATGAAGAAGAAAGCTCCACTTTCTTCAAGCGCATCAACGCCATCTTAGGCCTAGGCCTTCCATTTGTCTCTGACACAATGAAAAAACCATCCAGTGGTTTTAAGAAATGTTCCAAGTGTGGCAGTATTATCTTGGCCACCAACACCCATGACTGGTGACTAAAATGCCTAAGGCCTGATAGCCAACTGTCAGAATGTCCTCTCTGCAGAAAGATGACGAAGAGAGGCCTACAGAATCAAGCTGCAAAACTGGGCACCCTCTTTGCCTCCGACGCTATCTCTTTAGCATCGACATCATTGAGTACTTCATCTTCCTCCCATGGATTTCAGGTATCGAAATCTAAGTCTTCATTGAAGACTGGCCACCCCCCCCAAGGGTAGATCTCCTAAGCATTGAGATGCCTCGGGTGTTGCCCTGGAGGGGGACACACTGGCCAAACAACCCTGGCGGGAGGACCTTCCCTCCAAAGCCTTAGTGGGGTCCCAGGATGCTCTCGAGACCTCCACCTCCGGAGAGTTCCTGGTGCCATGCTCAGAGATCATGGCCCGCAATTCTGCTACTGATACCCAAGCATCAAAAAGCTCCATGGATCAACCCATCCTTGCCATCTAGCGGAGCTTAGCAGCCTTACTGGCGGCCTCATTTCCAGTAAAACCCTTACAGTTGGTTCCGCAAATGTCAATACCGATACAGACTGCAACTTTCCTACCACTTCCATGCTACCACCCATGCCAACCCTTGAATCCGTTTCCAGTACCGAGGTTTCAACTACACAAATTCCAGGTACTGGCTTTGACTGGTACCAAGTTTGTACGGAGCGGGAACACCCTGCCTTTTGATACTTTTTCGGATTCCGATTCCTCAGATGATGAATTGGCCGATACTCGAGACATGCAAACTCTACTGGAAGACCCGTCTCCACAACACCGCATGTCCCCACCAGAGGACATGTCTTTCCAAGATTTGATTTACGATGTTGCCAGGGACCTGTCCATAACAGTAACATCGGAGAAAGAACTCGCCAGCTCGATACTATGTACCGGGTACCGGAGTGTCCCAGTTTTCAAAAGACAATTGCCGCACCATTCTGTGGAAGTGGAATCGGCAATGCGTCGAATCAAGAGCACGAAAACACATTCCTCTAATCCTCCAGGTAGGGAATCGAGAACCTTCGATGCTTTTGGTCGACATTGCTTCAGGCCTCCATACTATTAGCCTGAATCAGCTCCTACGTACTCTATATGAGTATGTTCCTCAAAGAGGTGACTACGGATTTGGAGTTAATGGCTCTTCTCCCCGATGACAAGAGGGCAGATTATCTCACCCTTGTAAAGCATGCTGAGAATGTCTCAAAATTTGTCAACAGAGCAACTTTTGATTGCTTTGAGTGCATCAGCAGAACTACATCTATCTGCATTGGTGCATGCAGAATTGCTTGGCTCCAGACATCGGATCTTGAACACTGGGTTCAAGATAAGCTGAGTAATATCCATTGCACTGGTGAAAACCTTTTTGACAAAGATTGGCAAGACAAGGCTTCTCAGTTGGAGTCTGAGAACATTACCCTGCATAGGCTCTAGATCTACGCCAACCCAGCTAGGAAGAAGGCAGCAGCAAAGAAAGCCACCTTCAATAAAAAACGAAGTACTATCCTTCTTATACTCCTGCTGTTCAATGTCAACATCATGCTCCTCAGAAGGGACAATAACCTCCAAAACAGCAAAAGAAGGCTCAGACTCCCAAGTCTCAGCCACTTCAGCAGCCTCAGGCTGCTCCAGGTTTTTGACTCCTTTCTAGAGAACATATCTGTCCTGCCTCTGAAGTATCCCGACCCTATTCATATTCCTGGCAGACTCTGCCATTATGCCCACAGATGGCATCTCATCACCTCAGAGCAGTGGACATTAATAATAGTACGGGAGGGATACAGACTTCATCTACAAAGCCTACCCCCCCCCCCCCCGGCTTCACCAAGAGAATTCCATTCTTAACCTCCTCTCACTGCTCTATTACCACAAGAGGTCATCTCCCTTCTACTGCAGGACACAATAGAGGAGATTCCAGCAAGGAATGGGCTTCTATTCTCCTTACTTTCTTATTCCAAAGAAAATGGGGATACAGGCCCATTCTGGACCTCAGGGACCTAAACAAGTATCTCGTACGGGAGAAGTTCAAGATGGTCTCCCCGAGGACCCTTCTTCCCTACCTCCAGAGTCAGGACTGGCTCTGTTCTCTAGATCTAAAGGAAGCATACACTCATATTCTTATCCATCCAGAACACAGAAAATTCCTGCGCTTCATACAATACAGAGTCCTACCTTTTGGCCTCGCCTCTGCCCCAAGAGTCTTCACAAAATGCATGGCAGTAGTAACTGCATTTCTAAAGACTCTAGGGATATTTGTCTTCCCTTACTTAGATGACTGGCTCATAAGAACAAGCACCTCTCAAGAGGCCAGTCTGTCCCTCTCACGCACCATGCAGGTGTAACAACACTTGGGATTTGTCATAAATCTTCCAGTCCTAACTCGTTCCCTCTCAAACTCTAGAGTTCATAGGGGCCCATTTCTGCCCCAACTCCACTGGCCTCAATCAGTTAGCATCTCAGGCGTGTCTTAAGAACTATCTTACTGCTCAAGAAATACTACAACTTCTGGGTCACATAGCATCAACAGTGCATGTAGTTCCATATGCCTGTCTACACATGTGCACAGTGGACACTGACATCCCAGTGGTCTCAAGTTTCAGGTCGCCTAGGAAACAAGATAAAAGTCTCTACCCTTCTGGTCTCGTCTCTCCAGTGGTGTGTTACCCAGAAAATCTCCTTGTACATCAATGTACCCTGATAACGGACGCATCCAAACTGGGCTGGGGAGCCCATCTGAGATCTCTCTCCACTCAGGGCCTCTGGTCTCAGCAGGAGTCACAAATCCACATAAATCTGCTAGAGCTCAGAGCCATTCTCAGTGCTCTCAAAGTGTTCCAGGACCATCTTCGTTGCCGCAGAATCCTAGTCCAAACCAACAATCAAGTGGCCATGTTCTAGATGAACAAGCAGGGCGGAACAGGTTCTTGGATCCTCTGCAGCGAGGCTCTACATCTCTGGTCCTTTGCCATACATCATCACATTCACCTCCAAGCAGTGTATCTCCCAGGCAAGCACAATGTTTTAGCGGACAGATTAAGTCGAAACCTTCTCCCCCATGAATGGTCTTTTCATGTGGACACACTCCTGCATTTTTCAGATCTGGAGGACTCCAGAGATAGACCTTTTCACAAGTCCTCAGAATGTCAAGCTCCCTCGCTTCTGTACCAGGATTCCTGCATTGGACAGCCAACAGGTGGATGCTTTTCACCTTCACTGGGAATACAGCTTCCTGTATTTATTTTTATTTTATTTATTTATTACATTTTCTTTTATACCGCGCTATTTAAGATCAGTGCGGTTTACAATAAACATTAAATCTACACATCTCAGTTTAGTGATTTGTGCTTACAATAAACAGGTAAAAATAACTTGGGTATACAATAAACAAGTTTCTTAACAGGGAGAACATGATAACTATATACAACTGTATGCCTGTCTTCCCTCCCATTCCCCTAATTCCCAAGACTCTCTCTTCAAATTCCAAGCGGACAGGGGCTTTATGATTCTTATAGCCCCATGCTGGCCATGTCAGCCGTGGTACCCTCTTCTGCTACGTCTGTCTCAGACTCAACCCATAGATCTGGGGTCTGCTCCAGATCGCCTCTCTCAGGAGGAGGGGATGCTGCTCCATCCCAATCCGCAGTTCTCTCCATCTCACAACCTGGCTGCTGAAGGCATAGCCTTCCAAAGTATTAATCTTCCCCAGGAGATTAAGGACGTCTTCTTAGCTTCTAGAAATCCATCCACCAGACAGTCCTATGCTTTCAAGTGGCATAGGTTTTCTATCTGGTGTTCTCAGAACATAAGAACATAAGATATGCCATACTGGGTCAGACCAAGGTCCATCAAGCCCAGTATCCTGTTTCCAACAGTGGCCAATCTAGGTCATATGTACCTAGCAATTTCCCCAAAGAATCTTAGAAGAATCTTAAACCCTTCTCAGCTGCGGTGGAGGCGCTGCTTGAGTATCTCCTCCACCTATCTTCTCTGGACTCGAAACCAATTCGGTAAGAGTACACCTAAGTGCAATTGCAGCCTCTCACGTGCCCTTAGATGGCCAACCCATCTCCTCTAAGCCACTCGTAGCACGCTTCATGAGGGGTCTTCTATTAACCAAGCCTCCCATTAAGCCGCCACCAGTGGCATGGGACCTCAATATTGTTCTAGGACAGCTTCTCAAGCCGCCCTTTGAACCTCTAGCCACTGCGTCACTTAAGTTTCTCACATGGAAGGTCATCTTCCTCCTTGCCCTCACTTCAGCAAGGCATTTTAGTAAGCTCCAGGCCTTGGTGGCTGACCCACCTTACGCACGGTTCTACCATGATAAGATAGTCCTTAGGACTCATCCTCACTTCATGCCGAAGGTGGTCTTGCCCTTCCATTTGAACCAGTCGGTCTACCTTCCTGTGTTTTTCCATAGACCACATTCATATAGGGCAGAAGCATGTAAACGTACCTTTGCTTTTTATCTTCAGAGGACTCGAGAAGCACCAAAAGGCTTCTCAGCAGTTCATCTCCTTTGACTCTAGTCACCTCGGGTTGCCAGTCTCCAAACGTACTCTCTCCAAGTGGATAGCAGACTGCATCACTTTTGCTTATGAGAAGGCAGGACTCTTCCTCGAGGGTCATGTCACTGCCCGTAATGATCGAACTATGGCTACCTCAATGGCAAATCTACGATCTGTAGCTATTGACGAGATCTGCAAAGCAGCAACTTGGTTTTCGGTCCATACTTTTGCTGCTTACTACTGTCTGGACAAGGACTCCCACCGGGATGCCAAGCATCTCTTTCAGGCTTAGAGCAACTGCTACCCTCCGTCCCGGACTTCGATACCAGACATCCATGCAGGATACATGACCTCTTTAGGCATACCTGAGGCAAACCACGCCTATTCTGAGGCCATATCTCTGGCATCTTCTAGCTATGGAGTCCCATATGTGAAGACTACATTCCTGCTTGTTCCTGGAGATAGCATAGTTACTCACCTGTAACAAGTGATCTCCGAGAACATCAGGAATTTAGTCTTCACAACCCACCCTCCTCCCCTAGGAGTTGTAGATTTTCTTTTTCTTTCTCTTCCTTCATCTCAGCTACATACTCAACTGAGAAGGGAGAGCTGGAAAGGCGAGAAGGCAGCAATGCAGGTGTAGTGGGATGCTTCCAAAGGCTTTCCTATTGGATGTTGGGGAGCGTTCCTGCATGGGCTCCGTCGGTACCGATATCACCCATATGTGAAGACTAAATTCCTGTTCCCGGAGATCACCTGTTAAAAGTGAGTAACTACGCGTTCTAGTCCTTGGTAAACACTGCTTCACAACAGCAGGGGAAATGGATATGCTTGCACTCTTCATGTTATTACTGGATTTAAGGTGCCCTGTAGCCTTCATTGACAATGTGTAGTTCCTAACTTTAAGGGCAGTTTCCAAGCACTCACTGGTGCCAATTAGCCCCAATTTGAATGGATTCTAATGCTGTGTAACTTTACAAGTACCTTATTGCAGAGTGAAGCTGCCTCACTCATGAATGCAGGTCCACAGGCTCTGTTTTTATATGTTTGAAGCACTAGTCCTCAGTGCCATCATGAAGATCTGGAGCTGCTTTCTCTGATGTCGCCCAAGGGGCCGCTCCATATTTGTATTGTCTGCTAATGGTTACATCTCAGCTTAGTTCCCAGCAGTGCCTCCTGCATGAGGGACACTAGGGGCAGCCAAAGAAAGCTGGAGAGGGCGCACCCTTCCTTGCAAAGGACGTGTGAAAACCAGTCTGGTTTATAGTTTATTACCGCCTTTTAGAATAAAAGCAAAATGCTTTACGGTAAAATAAAATTAAAAAGGAGAAGAACTCCGATGATTACAACTGGAGAGAGAGAGAGAAAAAAAAGAGGTTTTGCTGCAGATGCAGTTGCTGCAAGTCCCAGGCTTAAGCCCCAGTTGAAAAGATGAGTTTTTAAACCACCTTATAAGACGGTTCGAGATGGAGATGTGGGGTAAACTGTTCCCTAGGACTGGACCCTTAAAGAGGAAGACGTATTGGCAGCTGGATTCTAACTTAGCTCTGGAAGGGGAAGGGCTGTGCAGATGGTTTCCAAGGATAGCATGAAGATGATGTGCGAGAGTATGCAAGGTGATATTACAGGATAGATACTCTGGTGTTCCACCTGTGCAATGCCTTATAAACTAACATCAGGATTTTGTAATTGATCCGCGAAGAGACTGGAGCCAGAGATGTATCAAGAGTCAAATTTCCAAACATGAGAGAAAATCCTAAGTACAGTATTTTGACTGGATTGTAGATATTTTAATTTGGAAGCATAAAGTCTGGCATTGATGAAATTGCAGCAGTCAAGTCAAGAGATAATTAAACTCAAGATTAAAGTTGTTTAAGCAGCAGTCTCAAGAACAGAGCGGATAGCACGGAACTGTCGGAACCTCTGACAACACCACTAATCTGGTTATGGAAGGAAAGCTCAGTATTAGTTACTGCAGGAAGCATGCGAGCTGACCTTCATGGACTTCCTCTGAGAGTCCGTTTCTGATATAGACAGGAGCAGTCATGAGGCCAGTGTAAAGCTGTGTAATCAGAAGAACAGGGGAGTTACACTAGAGCTAGCTGAAGGATTTGTGGTTTGTTGGCACTCTGTGATTATTATTCAGAGGGATTTATACATAGTAATGGTGCTGAAAATTCCCTCTAAAGTCCTTGGGGTAGAGCGAGAGCATGTCACCCAGCTCTCTGGATAGTGGCGATACTCAGCCACTATCTGTATAGATAAGCAGTTTAATGTGGGACACAGAAATACTGTCTGAAGTTAAGGTATCGTGGTATGAGGCCAGCCCTACTGAATATACATATTATTTTAAATGCTGCAGTCACAGCTGGGAGTTGTGCTACAGTTTAGGGGTCATTCAGGATGCCCTGAGGGTGATTCTCCAAAGCCATGGTGCCCCATACATATCGTGGGATCAGTTTGATAAGCCACATTCCTCATGCCCCCCTTACCCAACATGTCCAAAAATGTATTGGTAGTCCAATAAAAAGGTATCACCTTCTTTTATTTTAACTACCAGTACAGTAGACTAACAAGACAACCACATTGCTTTATCCAAACTATACAATCATTTTCTATAATCACTTGCAGTGACCCGTAAGAGGGAGCTGCTCTCATCTCTACCACTATCGCGCCCCTTTCTTTAATTTGCAGAGGGAGCTCTCATCTCTACCACTTCCTCCCCTCCCCCCCCCAACCTCTTCTGTAGCATTCCTGTATTTACCATTCCCATTCACTTGGTATGATTTTGGGGTCACTGTCCCACTTCTGCCTTCAGATTGTTTAGCCTGGAAGTTCGTTCATGTTTTCCCATTACAGACTAGGAAAATTGCTGCCTACCATGAGTGGCCATGTTTGAGAATTAGCTTTCCAAAGTACTCGCTGTTTGGCAGGGTTCCCAAGGATGCACTTGTCCTGCCTTGAATACAGGTACATTGAAGCAAATGGAATGCTGGTCTTTCTAACGGCACCTGCATCCTCATACCCAAGTGAATTAGAAAATTAGTCTGAAGCCAGTTTCAAATTGCATTATGGACAGCCATGATGGACTGCTTTTCAAACTCATCTGAAAGCAGTTGAAAGATAGCTGCAGACTGAGCTACAGTTTGCCATTGGTACGACAGCAGAAACAATGAGCACTAAGCAAGCTGCAAGGATGTTTCTTAGTTATAAAACTCCTGTTTTCCTGTCAAAGTGCTGCTGGTATGATAAACCCGTTAGTATGTCCCCTAAGGGAAAATGGAAGATAGCCCCGCAAATGACTTACCTATAGTGTGAGTATAGGGTAGACGTGAGCCGCGCCTTGCTGCTCATGTGTAATGAGACAACCCTTGATGGTAGGAGTCTCCTTGTTTTCAAAGGAGAGGAGCTGCCTTTTTCAAGAGCACTTTCTTTCAGGATAGTGTCTCCAAATGGGTTAATTCAGGTCTAGCAGAGAGATTTTGAACTAGTCCTGATGCACTGGGGGACAGTGTGTTTTTCAGTCTGTAGAATCCGGGAATACAAATCCAGTAGCACATCGTATTGGGGATGTAAAGTCTGGCTTTAAGGTCAGTGAGCTCTCTTAATTTTGTGCATGCCACAGTAAGAATGCACCTCACTCTTACATCAGGGTATGCTGGAGCTGATCTTAAATTCTCAGATTCACAGCTAATGCCGATTGCTCTAACGAGAGCTTCCTTCTGGCGTTCATAATGTCTAACATGGGCAGGCAACATATCGTTTCTCCTATCATGCCACAGCTTCTCCTCTGAGCTGCCGGCATAAGAGGTAAGTCTGTAAGACCAACACCACTTTTCCACCTCTTTCATTAGTGCCAGGACAAGGTGCACTGTGTACCCATTGCACCTGCAAATAGAGGAACTTACCATGTTCAAATGACCCAATAAAGTGCCCTTGACAAAGTCTCTTTGGGGAGAATCTTTGTAAGGATTTCGTAAATTAGTTTTCTCTGTTTGTATGTAGTGTGTTAATGTGTAAGTAACCTAGCTTTGTAAACAAGACCCTTTTACTTAATTCCAGCACTTGTTGCAAACACTACTTCTATTACATTTTTACATTTTGTGATTGAATGTTATTTTCCTATAGAAATGGCTTTACAGGGATGAGCATTGGGTACTGTGAGAAGCAGGAAAGGAGATAAGAACAATAAAATTATTTTCCATTAAACTGTTGCTTTCTTTGCTCTAGTCCAAGTTTCACTTAGGCATTATTTACCCCTGTGGCACCGAGTCCATGCCCCGCCCCTCCCTGTATTCAGACTCAGACTGTTCATTTTGTGCACACCAACTACTCGATCAGTTTGTCAAACTGATAAGTTTTGTTTTCGTTTCCTGAAAAAAAGCATTGTTACAGTAGAAGTCAAATCTATCTTCCAATTCATCCTGCTAGACCAGTCCAGACAATCGGGTCATGCCCCCCCCTGCCAGCAGATGCCGGAGACAGAGAAAAAACTGCACCAGAAGCTGATTGGCCAGGATCCGGTGCCCATATAGGTCTACCACTAGGGGTCACCCTCAGTATTTTCTCTCTCTCAGCAGATAACGGTGCTTTTCCTAAGTCTTGGTTAATTTTTCTTTTTCATTCCTTTCATTTCATTGCCTGGAGGTTGCAGGGCACACAAGAGGTGTTCCCCTGCATTTCCCAGCCTCACCGATCCTCAGCTGTAGGAGCTCCTGGTTTTGGAATCAGTCGAGCTCCTATCACCCCCGGGGATCTCTTTCCTGGCTCCAGGCCAGGAGGGCCTGACCTGCCAGACGCACAGGGTTGCCCTCACCAGCTCTGCAGCTTTGTTCTTTTATTGTGGCTCCCCTGCTCGACTTGCTTCGTCGAATTGTCAAACAGTGAGTGCTTAAGCTAGCTGGCTGTACTCCTTCCCTCCCTCCCCCCTACTGTTGCGATTGTTCTTGGGGCACTGTTTTGAGCCGCTGGATTCTCGGCTCTGGGGGACAAAGAGAGTGTTCCGACCACCGTGGGGATATTTTTATCAGCAAGACATATGCCGTAGGGACGTCCCATTGCCAAACAGCCGTTTTTGCGACGATTGTGCAACAGATCGCCGGGTCTTAACAGGCCTTACCTTTTTAAGCGCGGCTGCCTCCTCGGGCTCCGGAGCACTTCTCCCAGCCATATTTCACCTTTGTGCCTCCAGATCGCTGGTATTTTAGGCTGATTACGTATCCCCACGTTTTTTCAACACACCGATTTTTCGCTGGCTTTTTTAACGGCGGCCATTTTGTTCTTCCTTCCTCGTGACTGGCTTCGTCGGCCATCTTTGGCTGCAGCTTTCATTGCAGGTATCTTCACAATGCCATCCTCCTCACAGCACTGCATCGTCTGCAGCAAACAAGCTAAGGATCTTAAGGATAGGCTCTGTGTGACCTGTTCTGCCCACACAGGCAAATCTTCAGCTACATCTGCTCCTCCTGCTTTGTCAGTTTCTGCAGCCAGTCTGCACTCAGTGCAGGCAGCGGAGGGGCTTACTGATCCTCCCCTGTTGCTTCTTCAGACTACTAATTCGGCATGTCTAGCGGGGGAACAGCCTCTGCCATCTTCCGATGCACAGTTCTTGTCACTTTTTAAGCAGGCGTGGTCCATCTGGCGCTCGGAGCCCTCTATGTCTGGAGCAGCAACACAGGTTTTGCCTTCCAGCGTGGCTAGTGCACACTTGCCTTCCCGTAAGCGCTCCCGTGGTGAGTTGCTTTCTAAGACCACTGCCCGCCCCCCCAAGGACATCTGGTGGGATTTGGAGGCATCGCAAGCTGAACCAGAAGACAATATCTCTTTGGATGCTTCGGATTGGGAGGATGGGGAATACTACCCCTCAGTTGTCTCGGCTGGCAGCAGGGAGATGCCCAAGATCTCCATCTTTTCCATAAGGACGAGTTACCGGCGCTGATTGCCTACATCAGGGAAGCTTTATGTCTGTCGGATGCTCCTGCGTCTCAAGAGAGTCAACCTCATCCTCAATCGGACCCCATTTTGCAGGGTATCCAGAAACCCACAAAAGCTTTTCCTTTTCCAGCAGAGCTGCAACAGATGGTATCACAAGAATGGGAGGCACCAGATACCTCCTTGCGCACGGCACACCGTCTTGGCCAGTTTTATCTTTGGTCTCCCTCAGATCGAGATAAGTGGCTCGCCTATCCCAAGATGGATGCACTGGTGACCGGTGTCACGAAGCATACAACCATCCCGGTAGAGGGAGGTGCAGCTCTGCAAGACCAACAAGATAGGAAAGTTGAGAGTCTTCTCAAGATGGCCTTTTCTGCCTCGACATTAGCACTCCAAGCCACTGTCTGTGGTGGTCTCGGAGCTAGGGCCTTGCTGCACGGACTTCAGAGTTTGCCAGAAGACCTGGCCCTAGTTCGCCTAGAGTCTGTCACAACTTACTTAGCCGATGCCTTTTATGATTTGCTCAGACTCTCAGCTCGTTCTGTATCAGCAGTCACTGTGGCCCGACGATGGCTCTGGCTATGCCAGTGGTCTGCAGATGTCGCCTCAAAATGTGGCTTTCTAAGCTACCCTTTAAGGGTAGGCTACTTTTTGGCGATGACCTGGACAAGTTAGTTAAGTATCTCGGGGAAGTGAAGCCCCAACGTCTACTGGAGGACAAACCAAGGTCCTCCGCTCGCCGATCATCCCGTCCTTATATGGCTACTTTTTGGCAGACATCTCGATTCAGAGATACTCGCCGTTATCGATCAAATTGTCCAGCGCTTTCTGCCTCTTCCAACCAGTTTGGCCAGAGGACGCAGTCCTTTCGGGGAGCCCAAAAGAACAATGACTCGTACTTTACCTCAAACAAGTTCACCGGATCCATGCGCCCATCCCGCTGACGGGACATATCGCCCCCCCCCCGAGATACTGCCCCCGGTCGGTGGACGTCTCTCTTTTCTCGGCAGTGGGCGCTCATCACGTCAGATCATTGGGTCCTTCAAGTAGTCACTCAAGGTTACGCCCTCGAGACTTCTCGGCCCATTCGGGAAGCCTTTCTTGTCTCTCCGGCTTGAGTGCCACAAAAATGAGAAATCATCCTTGCCACGCTTCAATGCCTTCTTCTCCTGCGGGCCATTTGTCCTGTCCCTTCCACCAAGCATGGGACAGGTTGCTATTCCATCTATTTCGTGGTTCCCAAGAAGGACTGTTCCTTCCGGCGATCCTCGATCTCAAGGGCGTCAACTGTTCTCTCCACGTTCCTCGCTTCCGCATGGAAACCTTACGCTTAGTTATCCAAGCGGTACGCAAGGGGGAGTTCTTGGCTTCATTGGATCTAGCAGAGGCATATTTCCACATTCCTATTCGCGGCGACCATCAGCAATACCTGCGCTTTGCCATTCTGGGACGTCATTTCCAGTTTTGTGCCATGCCATTCGGCCTAGCTACAGCACCACGCATCTTCTCCAAGGTCATGGTGGTGGTGGTGGCGGCAGCCTTGCGCAAGCAAGGAATCCAAGTACATCCATACCTGGACGACTGGCTTATGCGAGCGGATTCCTTCTCCGAAGCCTCCCAAACAGTAAGCCAGGTAGTGTCTTTCTTGGAGAGCCTTAGCTGGGTTGTCAATCAAGCCAAAAGCTCCTTACAACCCACTCAATGCCTGGAGTTCCTGGGAGCTTGCTTCGATACCGCTCAGGGCAAAGTGTTCCTGACTCAGGAACGATTCCGCAAGCTGTCGGTCCAGATTCGCACCTTTCTGTCTTGGCGTTGTCCGCGTGCGTGTGACTACCTCCAGGTGCTGGGGTCCATGACGGCCACCATAGAGGTGGTGCCGTGGGCCCGAGCGCATATGCACGGGCTACAGCGAGCCTTGCTTGCCCGATGGTCTCCGGTGTCAGAAGACTACAATGTTCTACTACCGATTCCTCCTGCTACCAGAGCCGACCTGCGGTGGTGGCTTCAGCCATCTCACCTGTTCAAGGGAGTTCCCCTAGAGCCACCCCGCTGGGTTTGGTGACAACCGATGCAAGCCTTTCCGGTTGGGGAGCGCATTTTCTCGATCATACGTCTCAGGGTGCTTGGTTACCTCGCAAAGCGCCCTAGTCCATCAACCGACTAGAAGCTCAAGCTGTTTGCCTAGCCCTAATACACTTTCTGCCACTACTCCGTTGCCAAGCGGTTCGAGTACTGTCCGACAATGCGACGACAGTGACCTATCTCAACCGCCAGGGCGGGACAAAGTCTTGGAGTAGCCAAGGAAATGCTTCTTCTCTTCCATTGGGCAGAAAGACATCTTCAAGTTCTCTCCCCACAACATATCGCGGGAACATCCAATGTGGTGGCGGATTTCCTCAGTCGGCATGCCCTCGATCCAGGAGAGTGGGAACTTGCACCCTGGGCGTTCCAACGGGTAGTGCGCGAGTGGGGTCGGCCCACGATGGATCTCATGGCGTCCTTGGCCAGTGCCAAGGCCAGGGCCTCCTTCAGCCGCAGGAGAGAATATGGGGCACAGGGCATGGATGCCCTAGCACAGCCGTGGCCAATGTCGCCACTGCTATACATCTTTCCTCTGTGGCCACTGATAGGCAGGGTTCTCCAGCGAATCAGGATGCACTCCGGAGCTGTGATCCTGATAGCTCCGGATTGGCCTCGGCAGCCGTGGTATGCAGACCTCGTGTGTCTAGCCTGAGCACCCCCGCTGCGGCTCGGATCTCGCCGAGGACTTCTCACACAGGGTCCTGTCCTAATGGAGAAACCCGCTCCCTACTCGCTTACGGCTTGGCTCTTGAACGCCGCCATTTGAAGGACAAGGGATATTCTCCCAAGGTAGTGGCCACCTTGCTCAAAGCGCGTCCTCCATCTACGTCCCGAGCTTATGCTCGGGTGTGGCATAGATTTGAGGCATGGTGCTCCGACCGTAAGCTCTCTCCATGGCGCGTTCAAATTCCTCAAGTCCTAGCCTTTCTCTAGGAGGGTCTTGATAAAGGATTGGCGCTTGGGTCTCTTAGGGTCCACATTTCGCCCCTTACCTGTTTTAGAGGCCCAATAGATGGCTGTTCCCTCGCATCACACTCCGATGTGGCACGTTTTCTAAGGGGGGCGAAGGTGGTCCGGCCGCCCTTCCGTCCTGTAGTACCTCCTTGGGATCTCTCCTTAGTCCTAAAGAGACATACAGCAGCGTCTTTTGAACCACTTCACAAAGCGTCACTTCGCAATCTTTCTCTAAAGACAGCCTTTCTGGTAGCAATCACCTTGGCTCGCAGGGTGTCGGAATTGCAGGCCCTGTCTTGACGTGATCGACAGCTTCAAAGTCGACCATCTCCAGGTGGCTACGACTCGCCATTGAGTCCGCTTATATCCTCGGCGGTAAAGCAGTACCTTCGGGACTGCGAGTGCATTCTATGCATGCTCAAGCGACGTTGTGGGCGGAGCGCTCTCAAGCTACTCCTCTTGATATTTGTAGAGCAGCCACATGGTCCTCCCTGTCCACTTTTAGCCATCACTATCGGCTGGATCTCCAGGCACGGGAGGACGCCAGGTTTGGGACCAACGTGGTCACTGCAGCGTTGTCTTCCCACCCGGAAGGCAGTTAAGCTTGGGTACTTCCCGATTGTCTGGACTGGTCTAGCAGGATGAATTGGAAGAAGAAATTTCACTTACCGTTGATTTCCCTTCCTGGAATCCTGCTAGACCAGTCCAGGACCCACCCAGGATTGAATACAGTCACTTTGCGAAGGTCTTCACGCAGATTCGTGGCTCGAGCAGGGGTTCTCCACTGCTTTTTCAGGCTTTCTTTACTCTGTACATAGTTTTACTGTTCTTACTGTTCTTGTTGCTTGTCATAGTTTACTGAGGGTGACCCCTAGGGGTAGACCTATCTGGGCATCGGATCCTGGCCAATCAGCTTCTGGTACAGTTTTTTCTCTGTCTCCGGCATCTGCTGGCAGGGGGCATAACCCGATTGTCTGGACTGGTCTAGCAGGATTCCAGGAAAGGAAATTAACGGTAAGTGAAATTTTTCCTTCTGTCATCAGATCTGTATTTCTTTAAATAAAAATGAGAACTTTTCTCCAGTTCCAGGGTTATGGTGGCTGCTGCTTGCTATCTATTGCGGTCACTTCTTTCATGTGACATGATTTTAGATCACACAAGAGAATCTATTTATTTATTTAACAGGTTTTTTTTATATCGCCTTTTCCTTCAATTAAAGCAGTTTACAGGACAACTTGAACAGTTTACAGAGTGGTAAGGTGTTGGCAAGCTAAGCTATATACAATATGTACAGAGAGGTGTCTGGGCTAGGGGGAGGATTGGGACAGGGTTGTGCCAGGGAGACCATCGGTAGGGAGGGAGGTTACTCCACACTAGGTAATGCTCCTGAAGTCCATGTCAAGAAAGGCATTCAGTTTTTTCTGGAAATCTTTGTCTGTGGTGGTTCTTAGCTTGTCCAGTAGGGAGTTCCAGAGGGCAGGTTCTATCCCAGATGTAGACTGGTTGGATTTTGTGAAAGTGCTGGAGGTGATGATAGTGTCCAATTTATTATGCCTTTGGGATCTGTTGTTTGGGTCGTACTGATAAGGCTCTTCGGTATGTTGGCGGACATATTATCCTGGATTTTGAAAATAATTCAGGGCCATTTTGAACCTGGTGCAGGAGCAGACTGGGAGCCAGTGTAGCTGGTTCAGAAGAGGAGTATTATGTTTGTGTTTCGCCGAACTGGTGATGATGCGAGCAGTGGTGTTTTGAGCCATCTGTGGGGGCCATTGAATGAGAAAACCAAGTTGTTGTGTCAGCTGTTTATTCCTTCTCAATGTGGTTTAGTCCCCTTCTGCTGGTGTTATATAGTGGTGAGATTTTGCTTGTGGACATTGGCAGAGGGCCCAGATTCCCTCTCTATAAATGAGTTTCCCAGCCTTTTTTGGGTGTGTGTACTCCCCCATTAAACTCCACTCTTCTTGGACCCCCCTCCCCTCAGCACCAAGCCTGTCCCTACTAGCTACCTTTATCACCTTCCTCTTCCTAGCCCCACCAGTTTCTCTCTCCACTAAGCTGATTTGTTCCAGTCTCGCTGTCTCCAGCCAATCTTAAGAACATAAGATCACCATTGAAGAGGGGCACGAGGTTATGCAGGAAGGGAGAACTGTGGCAGTGTTTACCACGGTCAGAGAAAAATAAAACTGACAAAGAATGGAAACAGCAGTGCGCACATACTTGGATGAGTCTAAAGACTTCTCCGAGCTAGGGAGAGCCCAGCATATCGGCAGCGTCAGAGCCATCACCAATCAAGTGTGGCTGCATCTCCCTGCTTGTCTACATAGAAATATGTTGTGTAGACTAGAAATAATGATGAATCCTTTAGTGCTGGACTGCAGGTGTTTATGGGAGTGGAGGAGTAGCCTTGTGGTTAGAACACTGGCTTGGTAACCAAGCAACCAGGGTTCAAGTCCCACTAGCACTCCTTGTGGCCTTGGGCAAGTCACTTAACCCTCCATTGCCTCGGAAGAAAGGCCTGGCAATCTACTTCCAGTGACACTGCCAAGAAAACCCAGGAGCTTCTGGGTCACCAGGAGTCAGGACTGACTCAAAGGCACACATTGCATTTGCAGGTGTTTGTTTCCCTCGAGTGTAGGGCAAGGTTACGCTGTCAGCTGAAGGCCTGGAGAGGAGTCAGATTTCTGGCAGACTTCTTTAATGGGAAAAGTACCTGTTTGTGTGTCTTCCCACATCACCAGCAGCACTCAGCACTAGCACCTGATTCTTGGACTAGTGGAACTTGCCTACTTCTGTGACATCTTTACAAGCTCACTAAATGGTGCCAAATGAATTTCCTCTTAAGGCTGAATCTGCAGCCTTGCGTTCCCCTAATGCTTCAATTTTTTGAAGCATCTGCTTAATGTTAAGCATCATTTGTATGTAGCCTGCTCCTCTGGCCACCCTTCCCTTTTACATGGGGGAGAGAGACTATGAGGATAAATGTGGATGGCAGAGGTTTTGGGAACATTATGTAAAAGAGAGTACATGCCTTGGCTAGTCCTGGATCCCTTGTACTTTGTAGAATCTTGTTATAATAAGCACGAACACACGCCAGCAGCTGAACTCATAACTTTTTTCCATCGCAAGCAGGGCTGAGTCCAGCATACAAGTGGGTGATATCCTCAGAACAGCAGTCCCAGAGCTCAGAAAATGATGGCGAGTTCTGAGCATTCATGCCCCTTCCCCTGCACAATGATTTCAGCACATCAGGTTTGGTTTTTTCCACTCTGTCAAACACATGCAAAAACAAAGCTCTCCTAAGTACCAACAGGTTTCCTCTTTGGGGTCGTTTTTAGTTTTGCTACATCATTATTTTGGTCATGCAGCCAGAGTTGTTTGTTCTGTACATGATGAATCAGTGTCCATACATGCGGTGCAGCATTGCTGGATGTCCAAGCATGATGTCTTCATAAGGGTCCTGTTAGTGCCATTGGAGTTTCATCTCTCCTATCAGCACTGGCTGGGGAGCCTACTTAGATTACATTAGATAAAACCTAGTCACAGTCTATAACAAGAAGAAACTTCTAGCAACCTTCTACTACTACTTTTATGTTCATCTGCCTTCTCTGAGATCCATTAGAAATTGATTTGAGCAGCCAACCAAACAGGGAAATTGGGACCCTCTACCTGTGCTGGGTAACAACAAAAAACTGGAGCTTGGCCTTTATTAGTCACATCTGAATACAAGCCACTTAGACAGTCGATGGGATCCGCAGTTTCTGCACCCTTTCAGCTTGTCCTTGATCAGAGAATCCCTGCATAGCAATTTTCCCTCTTGGGGAACTTTCAAATCTGCTTCTTCTCCAACAGCAAAAATGCAATTCTACCCATCTTTGTCCTGGATAGTGATATAGTGCACTTGACCTCTCCTCTATGCTTGACCCCTTCCTCCCACTTATAGGAAGGACCCAGCACAATTTCAGACCGAGGACCAGCTACATGATCCTCACAGCCACCCACTAGCCTTGTGAGAACTGCTTCCCTCTGCCCAAAAACTCAGTTCTGTCTTCAAACAGGCCACAAGTACTTTCATCACAGACCTCTCACAATGAGGGCTTCATCATCCCAACCTCAAGTGTTTGTGTCCAGTTAGAGACGTTCAACATATCTTTCGGTTCTCCCCCTTGCTCCATTCTTTCCAGTAGAAGTAATCAGGGCTGGTGCACGGATATGAGGCTCCCTATGCAAATATCATTCCTGGCACCCCTCTCGGGGACCTGTAGCAGTGACACTTATTTCAAACAGCCCTGCAGCACTTAGCTAAACCTTATGCTTTCACCTCCTCCGATGTGGACTTCCTTTTGCATGGGGACAGAAGTGACTTGTCCAGCTCACCGGGTCTGTCCTGCGGGTGGTCCCCACTTCACACTTTGCAATGGCATCACGGTTTGGAGCAGTATACAATACAGAGCGGAACAGTTGGTCAAGTTGTACTGTTCAATCTACATGGGTATCTGTGCAGCTCTCACACCTTTGTGATGTTCGGACAGTGACGTGATGATATCACCCATTTATATGCCAGATCAGTCCTGCTGTATATGGAAAACAGCAGTTACAAGTGAGCAAAAATGCTACCCCAATAGCTGAATAATGCAATTAGAAAGCAAGGCAACGAAACCGTTGTGGATAATTGCTTTAAGTTTTACTGCATCACTTTCTGGTACTGTCCATGAATCAGTTTAATTTGTTTTTAGCTCCAGGAGACTGATGTGGCCAACACAAAAGCAAACAGTCACCTTATTTCATAACTTTTTCTTTTACTTGGTTTTGTACAGCAATTATGCATACAGTAAATGGGAAGAAAATGTCAGATTATACAAAAACACAAGACATGTGGATCCTCTAAACACCAACAAAACATAACGTGAGGCTCCTGAGGAAACAAGGAACAGAGCAGGGAAGGGTGCCTGGGCCTATCATGATATGAGGGGTGGGAGAGCCAAGGCGCCCTGTGACATGGGGGGGAGGGGCACGAGAGCTCAGGCTCTATGTGACAGGGTGGTGGAGGTGTGCATGCAAGCAGGGGTGTCCAGGCTAGCGCTGTTGCAATTAAGCGGATCCTAATGCCTGCCTCCCCCCCCCCCCCCCTGAAATGATGGTACTGTGGAGAAGCCAGCAGAGTTTCCATTATTCACCGTCTATAGGCAGGGTCCAATTTAAGATTTCCAGGACTGGAAAATAAGGGAGGAATCCCCTCTTGGAGTTCAGACAGCCAAGGGGATCGCTGAGCACAGGACCGTACTAAACTAAAAATGCACCCTGTGTGACTAATGAATCTAGTGTGCCTACACCCCAGCCTCGTGCAGTAACTCACTCAGTAATGATATCAGCCCCCTTTCTGTACTTATGCCCTGGGTGGCCGCTCTGCTTGTACAGTCCTGTGCACAAGCATGCCATGATGGCGCCTTTTTCAAGTGATACCAGTGGACGGCCCTGAAGCAAGTAGGAAAAGGCTCCTTTTTGGCTTAGAGAATTGGCACTTTAACAACTGGCAGTTACCTACGCCTAAATCTGCCTGCCTAAAATGGACAAGGATGTGGGAACACGTAGCAAAGAGAGAAAAGATGGAAGAGGGGTGGGAGGAAGAACTGCTGGCTGAAATCAGCTTGGATTCTGCAGCTGCCTAGAGAGACGAAAGGCCTACCACAGTTTACGTGTTTTAAATGGGTGCGAGAAAGGAAAGGGACTGTTGATTTGTTCTTCACTTTTCAGTTTCCCCATCTCCATTATGGAGTAAACATAAGGAGATGAGCATTTGCATCTCTCCCCCATGAAACTCTGTGAGGGGAAGGCAAAGGCCAAATAACTAGCTTTCTTCAAGGGCAACTTAACCATTAGGAGGCACATTCCATACTGTGCATCCGATCAGAACTGCATGCACAGAGGTAGACACGATTCTGATCCCAGGGGTCACACGTAGCCCCCATGGGATCAGAATCGCATCTGGGCCTCTACGTGGAGGTTGGGACCTGATTCCCATCGGCCTGCACGTACAGGCCCCTGCCCTGCCACCAACCACTTTCCTCTTTCCCCACAGCCCGACCCCCGATGGCCAGGGTTGGCTGCACCCTTCACCATTTCGATCCCAGCCAGGCCTCCTATCCCCCGAAGTCTTGGACCTATTCTACCTATGAGGTGGAATAAGTCCTCTGTCCAGTCTGCCAGCCCTGGACGTACAGGGCAGACTTCGGAATCAGCCCTGTACGTCCAGGGCTGCGGACTGCCCACCCTAACTCCAACCTCTGCACTGCCTCTTCCCAAGCCTCCCCACACAAACTCCTTGTTCGTACAGGGAAGCTTAGTCGGGGACAGTAAGAGGGACAGAATAGGCCCCTGGGCAACTTAGTCAGCTAGGGCGGCAGCTTCTTGGGGGAAGGGTAGGGCAAAGAGCAGCTGCAGTCAAGGTAAAATAGTAGCTTCAAATAGTTATGCTTTAAAGAACCATTGGCACATAATTTGACGTACAGGAAGGGTGAGCAATTTCCACATTATCCATTTTGTGAGATTTAATGGCTTTTGGAAATCATCATGAATCTATACATACAAAACAAAATTTAATATCAATACGAATGATGTCCAGTTATGCATTTTTATGAGATATTTCTGAGGTGAGCATGTTTATTGAGTTTAACTAGAAAGATCTCACGGAGGGCCTAGGAGCTTAAATATTATTTGGGGTGGACTGGCACAAGGCTGAAAGCTTACCTAGGATGATGATAAAGTTACCAGATGTCCCCAATTTTTGGGGATTGTCCCCATCTTCCCCTTGTTTGGCAACCTCCAGTCCCTGATTCCAGAGGGGGTAGACATAAAAATGTTTTCAGTTTAGCAATGTGAAGATGCCAGCTTTTAGAATCTCCATCCATTATGTTTATATTTTGCAAAATATGGGGCAAATGCATCACTGTTTCTACTTCTCTGTTGTTTTATCTGCTTGGAAGTGATTTTTTGCTACTATGGGATGGACTGGGGGAGTAAGGTAATGACTTGTCTTCATTTCTCCACACTTTGTTGCTCAAACCTAGAACGAAGGTGCCCCCCCCCCCCCATCCACACATGCTTCAGATAAATGTCCCAGATTTGCCTGTAAAAAAATCTTATAACAGGGCAGGCCTGTCCACTAGGCGAGCAACATACATGGGCAGCCATGCCATCCCTCTCACCCCAGCTGTCGCCGATTGCATTTAGGAAGGGGAGGTGGGCAGAGGCAGAATTTCCAAAAGTGGCAGCAAAAAGCTGCCGCTTTTGGAAATGCCAGCTCACCTCTTCCTCCCGAGAACAAATTAGTGGTAGCTGGAGGGGGGGGGGGGGAGTGGTGAGAGCGGGGTTTCTGTGTAGGATGGCAGAAACCCTTGGGCCAGCCCTGTCTGGTATCCTTAATGATAATACCCTTGCATTGGCCAAGTTTTCTTTAGAGAAGCTGATCAGTACTAATTTATGCTCACTTCCAATTGTGTTCTGGGTACTCATCAACCTCAATCAGCCATCATTTTGACAGAGACAAGACTAATTCCTTGCCCTGGGGACCTAGGTCCAAGGGAGACTTTAGGTTAGCTCTGATTTTGAAAGGGAAAGAGCAGCATTTAAAATAGAATGAACGGGTGTGCTAGTTCTGAATGTAACGCCAATGGTGATCGTGTCTCTAAATTACAATGGAAGGAAAGCGATGGAGTTTTAAACTTGGTTCCTTATCTCTGTCTGGCTTAAATCTTGAAGTTGATTGGCCAAGTCTTTTGTAGACCACCAATCCTGTGAGGGATTTCCTCTTTAGGTGATCTCTCCCTCTCTACTTTGGATTGGTTGTTTTATTTGTGATGTCCGATGCTCATCTTTGATATAAGGCGCAACTTGTCTGCTATGGGAAGTTCCCTCCAATAAAGCCTGAAGCAGAGTCCTTGAGGTTCTGGACTCGAAACATGCCACGTTGCATTTTTGGGGCTTCCTTAATGCTTTTTCAGATAAGTACTGCATTTTTTCATTTCCTGAGTTGTTAAATAAATGTAATTATTTGATTTTTTAGTTTAATAAAAATGATTAAAATGGAACTCAATGTTTAGCGGGTTGATATATGCACTTTCTTCTCGCTATCTTAGGGTTTCAACATTTAAATGTGTTATCATTCTTGGCAGCCTAGTTGCCGGTAGCCTTTTTGGTGTTTATTAGTTTTGAATGTAAGTCATAGCTGAACATTACCTGCAAAACCATGAGTCATGGGGGCAACTCCATGTCTGCGTTCAGGTCCAGTCATGAATGTACATGGCTTCATGTAATGTTCAACAGCAATTACTGAAAGACCACCTACTTAAACCAGAGGCCAGAGACAAACGGGTATGTTTACTATTCGGCAATAGCAGCTTCCATGCGACATCAGAAATTGCATGGAAGCCGCTACCGCTGAATAGTAAACATACCCCCAAAGGCTTTCAAGTTACCTGATTTGCTTCTTTCTGAGCACAGGAAAAGTCCAGCAGCTGAAATTAAGGGGAAAGGGATAGAAAGAGAGTCATGCAAAGAGAAATCGGCAGGAGGACAAGGGAGAAAATTTGAATTTTTAGCTCATATTTCCAAGGAAGGCTCAAGGTTTGCAATATTTTAAAAAGCTTGAAGAGGCAAAATAATTCAGAGACATGAGGGAGTTACAAAAGATCACAAGGAGAAACAGGATTTGAAATCCGGCTTCCCTACCTTTGAGCCCAGTGATCTAACTACATAAGTTACTAGGGAGAGAGAAGGCAGTAGTAATATCAGAAAAGCATTTTCATGGAAAGCATGGAGGATGTCTGGAATGCTTTCCAGAGAAGGTAGTGGAGACAAAAACAGTGATGGAATGCATGAACAGGTGGGATGCACGTAGAAAACCCTAAATCAAAATAAGATGGAAACTTGAGCTGTAGCCTTTGATGCTCAAACAGCAGTAAAATAACTTTGTATTTATCAATAAAGTATGGTGTGGAGGGAACTGCATGGAGCCACAGTTACAACCTTAAAAGAATTCATGGAGGAAGGGTTACCTGCACAGAGCAGCAGTTGCAACCCTAAACATTTTACATGGCAGACTGGATAGTCCATTTTGGTCTTTATCTGCCATCATCTACTATGTTACTATGTCTGCAGAAGGAGTAGAAGCAACTGGACTTGGGGGGATGCCAGTTGGGCAGATCCATTTGCTAGTACCCTTGAACAGGCATAACCTAGTTGACTTCAATTCAGGCATACCCCAACAGTACAAGAACATACAATAACACAAATAGTAAAATACAAATGATAAAATCTGTGACCAAAATCAGGGGGTTTATGATTTTTCATAACAAGATCTTCTGTAAGCACCTTTGGAATCTAAAAATGCTGAGGAATGGAAATCCGCAGCACAGCTACGTGAGAATGTTCTGGACTCCAAGGTGTGACCTGCAGCACCTGCTTGTTTGCTGTTGTCTTTTAGCAGCCACCGCAGCTCTTGGTACAATGGGTAGCAATGGACTGGCAGAGGCCACTTGATGCCATCACACCACACTTAGAAAACTTGTCACGGCAAAGGTCAGCTGCAGAGAGGGAAAGAAACATCAGCGTGAGTGAGCTGGTGAGGAGTAAGGAGGGGGGAAGGCATCTGAGGAGCAGCTATGGCACCATAACCAGAGAGAATGCATGTATACAGGCTATGATGTGATCACTAGAGAGAGTGTGTGTATGCAAGGTCTGGTTGTAAATACAATCACCAGAGAAATAAAAAGGACCAACTGTGACATAGCAGAGAAAACGTGAGAGTGATCTCCAGAGAAAGGGAGTGCATAAGGACCAGATATGATGTGATCACCTGAAAGGCAGTGTGTGAGGATCAGTTGAATCTCAGTTACCAAAAACAGAGCACATGAAATCTGCTGTGAGAGATAACCAGAGAAAGTACATGAGGTCTGACTGTGATGAGATCACCAAAGAGACAGATCATGAGGCCTGTCTATATCATGATCACCACAGAAAATATAAGTCAGAACTAGCTGTAATGCCTTGACCAGAGAACACCTGAGGTCTGTCTGTGATGTAATCAGCAGTGCCTAGGGTTAATGAGGTCTGGCGGTGATGCAATCAACAATGCAGAGTGTGCATGAGTCTGCTTATGATGAGATCAGCAGTGATGAGGGTGCATGAGGTCTGGCAGTGATGTGCTCAGCAGTGATGAGGGTGCATGAGGACTGGTGGTGATGTGATCATCAGAGCGAGCATGAGGTCTGACGATGATGCAATCAGCAGTGTCAAGGGTGCATGAGGTCTGGTGGTGATGTGATCAGCAGTGATGAGGGTGCATGAGGACTGGCGGTGATGTGATCAGCAGAGTGAGGGTGCATGAGGTCTGGCAGTTATGCGATCAGCAGTGCTGAGGGTGCATGAGGTCTGGCGGTGATGTGATCAGCAGTGCTGAGGGTACATGAGGTCTGGTGGTGATGTGATCAACAGAGCGAGGGTGCATGAGGTCTGGCGATGATGCAATCAGCAGTGTCGAGGGTGCATGAGGCCTGGTGGTGATGTGATTAGCAGTGCTGAGGGTGCATGAACTCTGGCGATGATGCAATCAGCAGTGTCAAGGGTGCATGAGGTCTGGTGGTGATGCGATCAGCAGTGATGAGGGTGCATAAGGACTGGCGGTGATGTGATCAGCAGAGCGAGGGTGCATGAGGTCTGGCAGTTATGCGATCAGCAGTGCCGCGGGTACATGAGGTCTGGTGGTGATGTGATCAGCAGTGATTTATTTTATTTTATTTATTTAACATTTCTTATATACCACCTTCGATGAGGGTGCATGAGGACTGGCAGTGATTTGATCAGCAGAGCAAGGGTGCATGAGGACTGGTGGTGATGTGATCATCAGAGCGAGGGTGCATGAAGACTGGCGATGATGCAGTCAGCAGTTTCAAGGGTGCATGAGGTCTGGTGGTGATGTGATTAGCAGTGCTGAGGGTGCATGAGGTCTGGCGATGATGCAATCAGCAATGCCGAGGGTGCATGAGGTCTGGCGGTGATGTGATCAGCAGTGTCGAGGGTACATGAGGTCTGGTGGTGATGAGATCAGCAGTGCCGAGGGTGCATGAGGACTGGCAGTGATGTGATCAGTAGAGCAAGGGTGCATGAGGTCTGGCAGTGATGCAATCAGCAGTGCTGAGGGTGCATGAGCTCTGGCGATGATGCAATCAGCAGTGTCAAGGGTGCATGAGGTCTGGTGGTGATGTGATGAGGGTGCATGAGGACTGACGGTGATGTGATCAGCAAAGCCGAGGGTGCATGAGGTCTGGCGGTGATGTGATCAGCAAAGCCGAGGGTGCATGAGGTCTGGCGGCGATGTGATCAGCAGTGCCGAGGGTACATGAGGTCTGGTGGTGATGTGATCAGCAGTGATGAGGGTGCATGAGGACTGTCAGTGATGTGATCAGCAGAGCAAGGGTGCATGAGGACTGGTGGTGATGTGATCAGAGTGAGGGTGCATGAGGTCTGGCAATGATGCAATCAGCAGTGTCGAGGGTGCATGAGGTCTGGTGGTGATGTGATCAGCAGTGATGAGGGTGCCTGAGGACTGGCAGTGATGTGATCAGCAGTGATGAGGGTGCATGAGCACTGGCGGTGATGTGATCAGCAGTGATGAGGGTGCATGAGGACCGGCGGTGATGTGATCAGCAGAGCAAGGGTGCATGAGGGCCTGCGGTGATGTGATCAGCAGAGCAAGGGTGCATGAGGACTGGTTGGATGTGATCAGCAGAGTGAGGGTGCATGAGGTCTGCAAGTTATGCGATCAGCAGTGCCAAGGGTGCATGAGGTCTGACGGTGATGGGATCAGCAGTGCCGAGGGTACATGAGGTCTGGTGGTGATGTGATCAGCAGTGCCGAGGGTACATGAGGTCTGGTGGTGATGTGATCAGCAGTGATGAGGGTACATGAGGTCTGGCGATGATGCAATCAGCAATGCCGAGGGTACATGAGGTCTGGTGGTGATGTGATCAGCAGTGCTGAGGGTGCATGAGGACTGGCGGTGATGTGATCAGTAGAGCAAGGGTGCATGAGGTCTGGCAGTGATGCAATCAGCAGTGCTGAGGGTGCATGAGCTCTGGCAATGATGCAATCAGCAGTGTCAAGGGTGCATGAGGTCTGATGGTGATGTGATGAGGGTGCATGAGGACTGACGGTGATGTGATCAGCAATGCCGAGGGTGCATGAGGTCTGGCGGCGATGTGATCAGCAGTGTCGAGGGTGCATGAGGTCTGGTGGTGATGTGATCAGCAGTGATGAGGGTGCCTGAGGACTGGCAGTGATGTGATCAGCAGTGATGAGGGTGCATGAGCACTGGCGGTGATGTGATCAGCAGAGCAAGGGTGCATGAGGACTGGTTGGATGTGATCAGCAGAGCGAGGGTGCATGAGGTCTGGCAGTTATGCGATCAGCAGTGCCGAGGGTGCATGAGGTCTGACGGTGATGTGATCAGCAGTGCCAAGGGTACATGAGGTCTGGTGGTGATGTGATCAGCAGTGATGAGAGTGCATGAAGACTTGCAGTGATTTGATCAGCAGAGCAAGGGTGCATGAGGACTGGTGGTGATGTGATCATCAGAGCGAGGGTGCATGAGGTCTGGCGATGGTGCATGAGGTCTGGCGGTGATGTGATCAGCAGTGCCAAGGGTACATGAGGTCTGGTGGTGATGTGATCAGCAGTGCTGAGGGTACATGAGGTCTGGTGGTGATGTGATCAGCAGTGCTGAGGGTGCATGAGGACTGGCGGTGAAGTGATCAGTAGAGCAAGGGTGCATGAGGTCTGGCAGTGATGCAATCAGCAGTGCTGAGGGTGCATGAGCTCTGGCAATGATGCAATCAGCAGTTTCAAGGATGCATGAGGTCTGGTGGTGATGTGATGAGGGTGCATGAGGACTGGCGGTGATGTGATCAGTAGAGCAAGGGTGCATGAGGTCTGGCAGTGATGCAATCAGCAGTGCTGAGGGTGCATGAGCTCTGGCAATGATGCAATCAGCAGTGTCAAGGGTGCATGAGGTCTGGTGGTGATGTGATGAGGGTGCATGAGGACTGACGGTGATGTGATCAGCAATGCCGAGGGTGCATGAGGTCTGGCGGCGATGTGTTCAGCAGTGCCGAGGGTACATGAGGTCTGGTGGTGATGTGATCAGCAGTGATGAGGGTGCATGAGGACTGTCAGTGATGTGATCAGCAGAGCGAGGGTGCATGAGGACTGGTGGTGATGTGATCAGAGCGAGGGTGCATGAGGTCTGGCGATGATGCAATCAGCAGTGTCGAGGGTGCATGAGGTCTGGTGGTGATGTGATCAGCAGTGATGAGGGTGCCTGAGGACTGGCGGTGATGTGATCAGCAGTGATGAGGGTGCATGAGGACTGGCGGTGATGTGATCAGCAGTCATGAGGGTGCATGAGGACCGGCGGTGATGTGATCCGCAGAGCAAGGGTGCATGAGGACCTGCGGTGATGTGATCAGCAGAGCAAAGGTGCATGAGGACTGGTTGGATGTGATCAGCAGAGCGAGGGTGCATGAGGTCTGGCAGTTATGCGATCAGCAGTGATGAGGGTGCATGAGGACTGGTGGTGATGTGATCAGAGCGAGGGTGCATGAGGTCTGGCGATGATGCAATCAGCAGTGCCGAGGGTGCATGAGGTCTGGCGGTGATGTGATCAGCAGTGCCAAGGGTACATGAGGTCTGGTGGTGATGTGATCAGCAGTGATGAGGACTGGCAGTGATTTGATCAGCAGAGCGAGGGTGCATGAGGACTGGTGGTGATGTCGTCATCATCAGAGCGAGGGTGCATGAGGTCTGGCAATGATGCAATCAGCAGTGTCAAGGGTGCATGAGGTCTTGTGCTGATGCAATCAGCAGTGATGAGGGTGCATGAGGACTGGCGGTGATGTGATCAGCAATGCCGAGTGTGCATGAGGTCTGGCGGTGATGTGATCAGCAGTGCCGAGGGAACATTAGGTCTGGTGGTGATGTGATCAGCAGTGATGAAGGTGCATGAGGACTGGCAGTGATGTGATCAGCAGAGCGAGGGTGCATGAGGACTGGTGGTGATGTGATCAGAGCGAGGGTTCATGAGGTCTGGCGATGATGTAATCAGCAGTGTTGAGGGTGCATGAGGTCTGGTGGTGATGTGATTAGCAGTGCTGAGGGTGCATGAGGTCTGGGTGATGCAATCAGCAGTGTCAAGGGTGCATGAGGTCTGGTGGTGATGTGATCAGCAGTGATGGGGTGCATGAGGACTAGCTGTGATGTGATCAGCAGAGCAAGGGTGCATGAGGGCCTGCGGTGATGTGATCAGCAGAGCAAGGGTGCATGAGGTCTGGCTGTTATGCGATCAGCAGTGCCGAGGGTGCATGAAGTCTGGCTGTTATGCGATCAGCAATGCTGAGGGTGCATGAGGTCTGGCTGTTATGCGATCAGCAGTGCTGAGGGTGCATGAGGTCTGGCTGTTATGCGATCAGCAGTGCCGATGGTGCACTAGTCTGGCTGTGATATGATCAGCAGAGCGAGGGTGCATGAGGACTGGCTGTGATGAGGTCAGCACTGTGAGGGTGCATGAGGTCTGGTGGCAATGCGATCAGCAGAGCAAGGGTGCATGAGGATTGACTGTGATACGATCAACAGTGCAGAGGGTGCATGAGTCTAGCTATGATGTGATCAGCAGTGCAGAAGAGGGTGCATGAGGTCTTGAAGGACTACTAAAAGGGACTGCTACAGTTGGAAAAAGACCTGCACTTGTAAGTATTTATCTTTTGGAATATACTCTAAATCTTGGGGAAAAGGAAATTCTGTGGATTAAAGCTGATAAATCTGTGTATTTTAGAATTCAGTGTTTTGCTGTGATTCAGGTTTTTGTACCACCAAACAGCTTTAATTTAAATTAAATCAGAGTATAACAGCATAGAAAGTAAAATAAAGTAAATAGTTACTGAAATACATTTGTTTCTAGAGAGCTTTTTATTTAACTCAAATCAGAGTATAGCTTAGCATACAAGTAGAATAAATAGTCTCTGAGTAGAAAGAAAGAAATTTGTTTCTAGTGACCTTTACAAAGAGACCTTCCAGGAGGCAAAAGATCTGTGAAGTTGTCTTAAATAGGTGTTAAAGCCAAGTAACAGATCAAAGGAGCAATTTGAAAGGCCCTCTCTATCAAACCAAGGGCTGTGTGAATCACCCAGGAAATTGGTAGGATTTTACCTTAGGAGCACAGGTTAGGGCACCGTGTAGCAAGCCAGCCTTTATTAAGTCTTATTTCACACCCACTCAGGGATAATCTTAGCTTTATAGGTTCTTAAACCTATTAAAGGGAAGGAGGTGCCCATATTCACTTTCAAGTGCAACTGGTTATCCTCATCAGGAAAAGATTAATTAAGGACCTGAGATTAATTCATCTTGAGGTGAACAAGGTCCATTAAATGTATTAGGTATAGTTGTATTAGTATAAGTATCCACAGCAAACCTAAGTAAACAACAACTTAAATGCCAAAAGAAAATCTTAATACTAAGATGCAGACAGCAGTCCAGCAGCAAAATGGGGGCTTTCCAGTCTTTTGCATTGAGTGTCACAAGTATAATTTTCTCCCAGTTGGTGAGGAGTAGTACGTATGCACTAGGTGCAGGGAGCTCTTTGCTCTCAGGGAAAGAGTCCAATCTCTGGAGGCTAGAGTAGCAGACTTGGAGGACATAAAGATGACAGAGAGGTATATAGACAAGACCTACAGGTATGTAGTACTGAAGTCCCACCTCCAGTCTGGCAGCCTCACTATTGCCATAGAAGAGAGAGGTCACATGACTGGAGAGCATCACCCTGGTGTGGCAGGAAGTGATCCTGGTGCTACAACCTGTCCTCCAGGTGATGTAAAACCCTCTCACACCAGGGAGATTTCTCCAGGGCTATGTGCCCACAAGGAAAGGGTTAGGACAGCCATTATAGTTGGTGATTTGATCATTAGGCATGTAGATAGCTGGGTGGCAGATGGACGTGAGGATCGCCTGGTAACACGCCTGTCTGGTGCAAAGATAGCAGACCCAGCTAGATCTCACACAAGCATTACCTCCAACTAGATCCAGAAGACAAATTGCGATAAACACCCTAATAATGCCGAAGGCTATAACAACTTGTAGCCGAGCAACAGCGAACAGAGCCTTCATGTTTTGTGCCCCAAAACACTGGAACTCCCTACCACCCGAAAATTCGTGCCATAACTGGCATAGTCCAATTCAGAAGGCCCTCAAACATAACCTATTCATTAAATACTACCCTACATAAAGTGCATAATATTCACTACAAAACGAACCACATTCCCTCCTTTTCCAAACATTTTTGATAATTTTACAATAAATCCCTCTCTTATGTGATGAGATTAACAGATCAATATTCTATGTATATAGTTTTACCCCATATTATCCATGTTTATCTTATCCCAAGTTTATTTTCCTGTTTTATGTAATACCGAGCAGCCTGTTGTTCTGGTCTTTGGTTCTCTGTAAACCGCGCTGATTGTAAATAGCGCGGTATATAAAAATTGAAATAAAATAAAATAAAATAAATAAGGTCTTAGATAGCTCTGGGGAAGAGTCTGCTATCTTGGTACGTGTTGCTACCAATGGCATAGGAAAGTGTGGTAAGGAGGTTCTTGAGGCCAAATTTAGGTTCTTAGGTAGAAAGTTGAAATCCAGAACGTCCAGGGTAGCATTCTCTGAAATGCTTCCCCTTCCATGTGCAGGACCCAAAAGGCAGGCAGAGCTCCGGAGTCTCAATGTGTGGATGAAACAATAGTCTAAGGAAGAGGGTTTTGGATTTGTTAGAAACTGGGCAACATTCTGAAGAAAGGAAGGGCTTTTCCTAAGGGATGAGCTCTACCTTAACCGGGATGGAACCAGGCTGCAGGCATTAACCTTTAAAAAGGAGATAGAGCAGCTTTTAAACTAGATAATAGGGAAAAGTCAACAGTCGCACAAGAGTGCATGGTTCGGAAGGATTTATCCTTGAAGGATACTAGCAAAAGACTGATGTTAGGGCATGTAGACAAAGAGGTTCCAATAAAGACAAAAGTAACCCAAATGTCCTTAAGTACAGAGCAAACAGAGCTTAAAGATTCCAAATTAACACTGTCTACCAATAACCGGATTAATATGAATAAAATACAACCTAAAAAATGCATGTATACACATGCTAGAAATCTAAAAAATAAGACGGGAGAGTTAGAATATATAGCACTAAATGAGAGGTTAGATATGATTGGTATCTCAGAGGCATGGTGGAAGTTGGACAACCAGTGGAACACTGTGATACCAGGGTACAAGATATATCGCAATGATAGAGCTGATCAAATTTGTGGAGGGGTTGCACTCTCAGAGAGGGCATTGGGTCACACAAGATTAAAGTTTTGCAGGGAACAAAATACACTGTAGAATCTCTATGGATCGAAATTCCATGTAAAAAGGGGAAGGCAATGGCATTGGGGGTGTACTACCGTCTGCCTGGCCAGAATGAAGAAATGAATGATGAAATGCTAAAAGAAATCGGGGAAGCTAACAAAAGTTACAACACAGTAATAATAATAGGTGATTTCAATTACCCCGGTATCGACTGGATCAGTGTTACTGCAGGACATGCTAGGGAGATTAAGTTTCTAAATGAAATAAATGACTGCTTCTTGGAGCAGCTGGTTTATGAACCAATGACAGAGGAAGCTATTTTGGACCTAGTCCTTAGTGGAACACAGATCTAGTGCAAAAGATAAGGGTGTTGAGGCAACTTGACAATAGTGATCATAGCATGATCGCTTTTGATTTAATTAATGGAGGAGGGATGGTAAGGAAATCCACAGTACTATCTTTTAACTTTCAAAAGAGAGACTTTGATAAAATGAGGAAAATAGTTAAGAAAAAACTAAAAGGATCAGCTGCAAAGGTTAAAGATTTACATCAAGCATGGTTGTTGTTTAAAAATACTAACTTGGAAGCCCAGACCAGCTGTATTTCATGCTTTAAGAAAAATGGAAGGAAGTCCAAAAAACTTCAAGCATGGTTTAGAGGTGAGGTCAAAGAGGCTGTTGTAGCCAAAAAAGCATCTTTCAGGAAATGGAAAAAGGAGCCAAATGATGAAAACTGGAAACAACATAAGCACTGGCAAGTTAGATGCAAGGCAGGCAAAGAGAGAATTTGAAAAAAAGCTTGCCATGGGAGCAAAAACACATAATAAAATCTTTTTCAAGTACGTTCATAGCAAAAAAACCTGTGAGAGAGTCAGTTGGACCATTAGATGATAGAGGGGTAAAAAGGTCACTAAGTGAAGACAAGGCCATAATGGAAAGACTGAATTCTTTGCTTTGGTCTTTACTGAAGAAAATATAGGGAAGTTAGCCATAACTGAAATGGTATTTAAAGGTGATGCATCGGAAGAATTGAAAGAAATATTGATAAACTTGGAAGATGTATTACAAGTATTTGATAAACTAAAGAGTAGCAAATCACCTGAGCCAGATGTTATACATCAGAGGGCGTTGAAAGAACTGAAATATGAGATTGCAGATCTAGTATTAGTAATCTGTGAACTATCATTAAAATCAACTGTAATACCTGAAGATTGGAGGATGGCCATGTAATGCCAATTTTTAAAAAGGGTTCCAGGATGATCTGGGAAACTACAGGCTGGTGAACCTGATGTCAGTACCGGGCAAAATGGTAGAAACCATTATAAAGAATGAAATTACTGCACATTAAGATAGTCATGGTTTAATGGGAAAAAGCCAACATGGTTTTAGCCAAGGAAGGTCTTGTTTTATTAATCTGTTATATTTTTTTTGAAGGTGTGAATAAACAACGGTGAGCCGGTCAATATAGTGCATCTGGATTTTCAGAAAGCCTTTGACAAGGTCCCTCATGAAATACTCTTGAAAAAATTAAAAAGTCATGGGACAGGAGGTAGTGTATTATTATGGATCAGGAAATGGTTAAAAAATAGAAAGCAGAGGGTAGGACTGAATGGCCAATTTTCCCAATGGAGAAAAGTGAATAGTGGAGTACCTCAGGGATCTGTGCTGAGTCTGCTGTTTTTAACATATTCCTGAATGACCTGGAAATGGGAATAACGAATGAGGTAATCTTATTTGCAAATGCACAAAATTATTCAAGAGGATTGTGAAAAATTGCAAGAGGATCTTAATAAATTGGAAGACTGGACATTCAAATTGCAGATGAAATTTAATGTGGACAAGTGCAAAGTTATGCACCTAGGAAAGAACAACTCAAACTATGGTTACATGATGCAAGGTTCCATATCAGGAACCACCATCGAGGAAAAAGATTTAGGCGTCGTTGTGGATAACATGTTGAAACCCTCCACCCAATGTGCAGCGGCAGCCAAGAGAGCAAATAGAATACTAGGAATCATAAGGAAAGGAATGGAGAATAAAATAAAGAATATTATAATGCCTTTGTATTGTTCCATGGTGCAACCTTGAATATTGTGTGCAATTCTGGTCGTTAAAAGGATATAGTGGAATTAGAAAAGTACAGAGAAGAGCCACTAAAATGTTAAAGGGGATGGAGGGATAGCCCAACGAGGAAAGGCTTAAAAGGTTAGGGCTCTTCAACCTGGAAAAGAGACGGCTGAGGGGGGATATGATAGAGGTCTATAAATTAATGAATGGAGTGGAACAGGTACACGTAGATCAATTGTTTATGCCATCAAAAAGTAGAAAGATTAGGGGGACATGCAATAAAGCTACAGTGTAACCCGTTTAAGACTAATAAGAGAAAATATTTTTTCACTCAACGAGTAATCAAACTCTGGAATTTGTTACTGGAGGATACAGTAAAAGCTCTTAGTGTAGCTCAGTTTAAAAAAGGTTTGGACAAGTTCCATTATTAAAGAGAAACCAAGAAATCTACTGCTTGCCCTAATATAAACATTGTGGATCTTGTGTGTCTTTTTTGGAAACTGCCAGGTACTTGTGACTTGGATTGGTCACTGTTGAAAACAGGATACTGAGCTTGATGGACCTTGGTCTGACCCAGTATGGTATATCTTATGTTCTTATTAGGTCTGGTTATGATGTGATCAGCAGTGCAGAAGATTCTTAAGGTTTTGTGGTGATGCTATCAACTGTGCAGAGGGTGCATGAGGTCTGGCTTTGATGTGATCAGCACTACAGAGGATGCATGAGTCTGGCTATGATGTGTTCAGCAGTGCAGACAGTGCATGAGGTTTGGCTGTAATGTAATCAGCAGTGCTGAGGGTGCATGAGGTCTGGCTATGATATGATCAGCGGAGCGAGGGTGCATAAGGACTGGCTGTGATGCAATCAGCAGCGCAAAGGGTGTATGAGGACTGACTGTGATGCAAAGAACAGTGTTGAGGGTGCATAGGTCTGGTGGTGATCTGATCAGCAGTGTGGAGCAGGGCCGGCCCGTCCATTGAGCGAGAATGTTTTTTGCACAGGGCCCCGCGTTTCAGGGGGCCCCGCGCAAAAAACATTCTGATCCAAAAGTAAAATGAAAAAAATTTTTTAAAAAGCTGTCTGCTGCCGCTTCCGGGGCCGCCGCAGCAGAATCGAGTGTGCCGCGGGGCCCCCCCCCCCTGTGCCCGGCAGAGCCTGCCCTCCCCTGTATCAGCTCTCTCTTTCCAGCGGCAGTCACACGCGCTGGCTTTCAGAGCGCGAGGGGAGAGTTTCTCCCTTGCTGCTCTGTTAAGCCCGCGGGGGCTGATGGGAACTCCCATCAGCCCCCGCGGGCTTAACAGAGCCGCGAAAGGGAAACTAGTCCCTTTGTGCTCTGAAAGCCGGCGCATGTGACTGCCGCTGGAAAGAGAGAGCTGATACAGGGGAGGGCAGGCTCTGCTGGGCACAGGGGGGGCCCCGCGGCACACTCGATTCTGCTGCGGCGGCCCCGGAAGCGGCAGCAGACAGCTTTTTTTTATTTTAAATTTTCCCTGGGCTGGGCTGGGGGGGGGGTTAGGAGTGGTGATGGGTGATGGGCGCTGGGGGGGTTAGGAGTGGTGATGGGCGCTGGGGGGGGTTAGGAGTGGTGATGGGCTATGGGGGGCTTAAACTAAAAATTGGTGATGGGGATTAGGACTGGAAATGGGCTGGTGGGATTAGGACTGGAAGTGGGTTGATGGGGGGTTAGGACTGGTACTGGGCTATGGGGGGGGGCTTAAACTAAAAATTGGGTGATGGGGGATTAGGACTGGAAATGGGCTGGTGGGATTAGGACTGGAAGTGGGATGATGGGGGTGAGGACGGATAACGGGCTATGGGGGGCTTAAACTAAAAATTGGGTGATAGGGGATTAGGACTGGAAATGGGCTGGTGGGATTAGGACTGGGAGTGGGCTGATGGGGAGGTTAGGACTGGTAATGGGCTAGGGGGGCTTAAACTAAAAATTGGGTGATGGGGGATTAGGACTGGAAATGGGCTGGTGGGATTAGGACTGGAAGTGGGTTGATGGGGGGTTAGGACTGGTAATGGGCTATGGGGGGCTTAAACTAAAAATTGGGTGATGGGGGATTAGGACTGGAAATGGGCTGGTGGGATTAGGACTGGGAGTGGGCTGATGGGGAGGTTAGGACTGGTAATGGGCTGTGGGGGGGCTTAAACTAAAAATTGGGTGATGGGGGATTAGGACTGGAAATGGGCTGGTGGGATTATGACTGGGAGTGGGCTATGGGGGGCTAGGACTGGTAATGGGTTGGGGGGGTTGCTAGGACTGGAAATGGGCTGAGTGGAAGGGGGCTTGAACTGCAAATAGTTGATGGGGATGGGGCTTGGAATGGAAATGGGCTGAGGGGAAGTGGGGGGCTTGAACTGCAAATAGCTGATGGGGACGGGGCTTGGAATGGAAATGGGCTGAGAGGAAGTGGGGGCTTGAACTGCAAATAGCTGATGGGGAGGGGGACTTGGAATGGAAATGGGCTGAGTGGAAGGGGGCTTGAACTGCAAATAGCTGATGGGAAGGGGGCTTGGAATGGGCTCTTAGGGGAGGGAGCTAGGACAGGAAATGGGCTGATGGAGGGGCTAGGATAGGACTGGGAATTGGGTGTTGGGGGGAGCTAAGATTGGAAATGGGCTGTGGTGGGGGCTTGGATTGAAATGGACTCATGGAGGGGCTAGATCTGGAAGTAGGCTCATGGGGGGCTTGGATTAGAAATGGGCTGAGTGGAGGAGAGCTAGGATTTAACATGGGCTGATAGTGGGGCTAGGAAAGGACTAGAAATGGGCTGATGGGAGGCTGGTATTGGAAATGAGCTGATGAAGGGACTCGGATAGGACTGGAAATGGATGGGGGAGCTAGGACTGGAAATGGACTGATGGGGGGACAGGACTGGAAATGGGCTGATGTGGGGACTAGAAGGGAGCGGATACTGGGTGGGGCTGGAACTAAAAGGGAGCTGATGTTGGGGGAGATTAGAAGGGGATGGAGCTGGGAGAGTGAAATGGAGAGGGGAAAAATATTTTGTGTGGGAGGGAAGAAAAATGTACAATTGGCCGGGTATTGGGAGACTAAGTGGGGATTGAGGATGGAGGGGTAAAATTTGAGTGGATGAAATAGGAATGAGGAGGAAAGAGCAAAAGGAGAAAGATTATTATGTTAAAGCAGATGTAGAGAGAGAATGGAAAAAACTAGAAGAGAAGAAAGGACAAATGGACAGCAGACGATGGAGAGATAGCAGAAGACACAAATAAACCAGAAGAAAGTGGCTGGAACAATTGCAACTGAAAAAAAAATGCACAAAAGGTACAAAGATATCTCTTTATTTTGAATTTATTAACTGGAATATGTCAGCTCTGGGAAATGTGCATCATTAATGTCTGTGCTTTGTTTAGTACAAGAGGAAATTAATTTATAGTTTTATTTCTACATTGTTGTTGTACATTCCAAGTTTGGCTTTTAGGGTTCCCAGTTTAATTATTGTCTTCCTGTTTTTAAATTGTGATTCCTTGTTTGGTGATAGTCTATGTTCTGCATGTGTAACTGAGCTGAGGTATTCTGTTTATGTAATTCCTATTTGACATTGTCACTTGTTCTCTTTCCCCAGTAGGTCATGTATTGTTATTCTCTGAAATGTATTGGTTTAATATTTGCAGTGTTGCCTTTTGATAGGTAGGGTATGGTGCTTTATTAGTCCTGGTAGTGCTGTTAGGATACGGCGGGTTTGCTATGGGTTCTAAATGGGCAGTGTTTGTTTGTAGTAGTTCCTAATGTGCCTGGCGGTAGGCACTGGATTATAGTAATGTAGAAATCTTTGTCTTTCTTTATCCATACACTCATGAAGAGGCATGTTTACTAAAAGTTAGTGTATGGTAACATTATGCAAATATTTATGCAAATGAGGCCCCTTATGCAAATGAGGCCCCGCACCGAGTCTCCGCACATGGCCCCGCACCCCCCTTGGGCCACCCCTGGTGTGGAGAGTGCATGAGGTCTGGCGGTGATGTGATCAGCAGTACCGAGTGTGTATGAGGACTGGCTGTGATGTAATCAGCAGTGCCGAGGGTGCATGAGGTTCAGTGGTGATGCGATTAGCAGTGCCAGGGGTGCATAAAGTCTGGGTAATCCTGGAACAGGAAATGGCTGATAATTTCTCTTACCTTTCAGCAGCTCCTCATGAGCACATAGAGTGCGTACACAGACCTCCTTGTTAATGACATACACACGACGAAGGCTGGAAAATAAAATGCAACCCATGAATAAAGGGGAAGGGCCTCTTCTCAGTGGTCTCTTTCTGAAAATCCCTGACACATCCCACTCCAATGTCTGTAGACACTGATGCTCCCAAAACATTAACTTCTACACATACATGTCTCAAGAATAGCAAGAGCACATGGGTGATGCAGACCATGGCTCCAGTTCTGCAACCTACCCGCTTGGCCTGGCTCCACCTGTGGCCCTAACCCAGTACTTTCCCTTATTGCTCATCTCCTATGACCAGCAAGAGGAAGGGCACGTAACAGCAGTCTAGCTTTCTGTGCCACGTGGGGTCAGTCTCGTGGTATGAACCCCTAGGCCAGGGGTCGGCAACCCGCGGCTCCGGAGCCGCATGCGGCTCTTTCTCACCTTTGCCGCGGCTCCGGAGCACACTACCCGCCCGGTATTTATGGCGTTATGGGCTCCCTCCCTTCTTCTGCAAGCCGCGGCTCCCTGCCTCTTAGGGAACCGTGGCTGTGCTTTTAAAATCATCTCTCGGAGCCCTTCCTGTCTGACGGGCTCCGTGCAGCATTGTCCCGCCTCTAAAGGAAGTTTGGAGGCGGGACAATGCTGCACGAGCCCGTCAAGACAGGAAGGCTCCGAGATGATTTTAAAAGCACACAGCCGCGGTTCCCTAAGAGCCAGGGAGCCGCGGCTGCAGAAGAAGGGAGGGAGCTGACATGGAGGGAGGGAGCAGATATGGATGGAGGGAGGGGGGCTGACATGGAGGGATGGGGCTGACATGGAGGGAGGGAGCTGATATGGATGATGGAGGGAGGGGGGGCTGTCATGGAGGGAGGGAGCTGATATGGATGGAGGGAGGGGGGCTGACATGGATGGAGGAGGAGGGGCTGACATGGAGGGAGGGAGCTGATATGGATGGAGGGAGGGGGGCTGACATGGAGGGATGGAGGGGGCTGACATGGAGGGAGGGAGCTGATATGGATGGATGAGGGGAGGGGGGCTGACATGGAGGGAGGAGCTGATATGGATGGAGGGAGGGAGCTGATATGGATGGATGGAGGGAGGGGGGCTGACATGGAGGGAGGGAGCTGATATGGATGGAGGGAGGGGGGCTGACATGGAGGGAGGGAGCAGATATGGATGGAGGAGGGGGGCTGACATGGAGGGGAGGGAGCAGATATGGATGGATGGAGGGAGGGGGCTGACATGGAGGGAGGAGGGGGGCTGACATGGAGGGAGGGAGCAGATATGGATGGATGGAGGGAGGGGGCTGACATGGAGGGAGGGAGCAGATATGGATGGATGGAGGGAGGGGGGCTGACATGGAGGGAGGGAGGGAGCTGATATGGATGGAGGGAGGGGCTGACATGGAGGGAGGAGGGAGCAGATATGGATGGAGGGAGGGAGCAGATATGGATGGATGGAGGGACGGGGGCTGACATCGAGGGAGGGAGCTGATATGGATGGAGGGAGGCTGACATGGAGGGAGGGAGCAGATATGGATGGAGGGAGGGAGGGGGGGCTGACATGGAGGGAGGGAGCTGATATGGATGGATGGAGGGAGGGGGCTGACATGGAGGGATGGAGGGGCTGACATGGAGGGAGGGGGGCTGACATGGAGGGAGGGGGCTGATATGGATGGCTGGAGGGAGGGGGGCTGCCATGGCGGGAGGGAGCTGATATGGATGGAGGGAGGGGGGCTGACATGGAGGGATGGAGGGGGCTGACATGGAGGGAGGTAGGTGATATGGATGGATGGAGGGAGGGGGGCTGACATGAAGGGAGGGGGGCTGACATGGAGGGAGGGAGCTGATATGGATGGAGGGAGGGAGGGGGGCTGACATGGAGGGAGGGAGCTGATATGGATGGAGGGAGGGAGGGGGGCTGACATGGAGGGATGGAGGGGGCTGACATGGAGGGAGGGAGCTGATATGGATGGAGGGAGGGGGGCTGACATGGAGGGAGGGAGCTGATATGGATGGAGAGAGGGAGGGGGCTGACATGGAGGGATGGAGCACTGGTAATGGGGTTGAGGGGACGAGCACTGGAAATGAGCTGATGAGGGGAGGCTAGGACTGGTACTGCGCTGATGGGGGGTAGGACTGGTATTGGGCTGCTTCGGGGAGGCTAGCACTGGTACTGGGGTTGAGGGGGGATTAGCACTGGAAGGTACTGGGAGTGAGGACTGGAAAGGGGCTGATATTGGGGAGGGTTACTGGGACTGGAAATAGGCTGATGGAAAGAAGTGAAGAAAACGAAGAAGAGATAAGAAATGGCAGATGGACCATAGACCACAGAAAAAGAGAGCTAAGAGAAGACAGGAAAGCAGAAGCCTCAGATCGGGACCAGCATGATCAAAGAATAAATTGGTCAGACAACAAAGGTAGAAAAAATAATTTTATTTCATATTAGTGATTTGACTACAAAATCATCATAATTTTGAAATCAAATATTGTTACTTGTTGTTGTGATATTTTCTGGCGTTTTTTTTTTTTGGTGTGTGAAGGAAGAGGGGTAGTCTTATACGGCGAGTATAGGCCAAACACCAATATTTTAAAAGGAAAAGTAGGGGGTCGTATATATCAATAAGGTAAGAAACAATATATGCAGTGTTAGATTTGTTTTAAATGTCGCAATGGTTTTGCGGCTCCCAGTTTTTTTTTTCCCTTCGGAAACGGGTCCAAGTGGCTCTTTACGTCTTAAAGGTTGCAGACCCCTGCCCTAGGCTATGGAATTTCACAGCTGGCCCTGCATAGAAGAGGCAACAGTGCCTTCAGGGTACGTGCTGGGGTAGGTCTTATAGGATGGTGGAAACTAGGCAAGAGAGAGAAGATTTAAATACCTGTCTGGTACCTTTTGCCACCCCTGGCAACCACCTAGTTCACCTAATGGAAGCGTTGGCCCTGGATGTAATCTGAGTGGCTTGAACATGAGTTAATACCCTATCATCCCTTCCCTCCATAACACTCCTGTTTCACAGTCTGAAGATCTGTTAAAAAGGCATCAACAAAGCAGTTGGGTGGAGAAGTTCAAGGGGAACAGATACTGGACCTGGTGCTGACAAATTGAGACAGTTTTACTCACAACAGGGGCAGGGGCCAGGGAATAGACCAAAACTGCACCCAAAACTGCACCCAGAACAAGTTTCACCTATTCTGCCAATTCTACCCAGCCAACAATGGAACCTAAAATACCCACCTAATAACACCCAATCTAAGCCTTTACCACAGTCCCAAGCTCCTTCCTGCAGATCAGACAAATTCCGTCCTAAAGTAAGCATTGTGTTAAATATAACTCAGTGCAACTAAAATTTCATGTATATAATCCAACCCTGTTATTTAAGTGACCCCTCATGTATATAGTTTATCCCCATCATCCAAGTTGTTATTCCTGTTCTATGTAAAACCAAACAAATTGTGTTTAGGTTGTTTTTGTTATACTGTAAACCGCGCTGATACCGAATAGTGCGGTATATAAGCAACTGTAATAAATAAATAAAATAAATAAGAACTGGATTTCAAAAGATCTAATTTCAGACAAAAACCTAATCAGGGGGTCACTGGCTCATTAGCAGTGCTTCTCAACCCAGTCCTCGGAACACACCTAGCCAGCCACAATGAATATGCATGGCAGAGAATTACATGCACCGCCTCCACTGTATGCAAATCTCTTTCATACATATTCATTATGGTTATCCTGAAAACCTGACTGGCTAGGTGTGTCCTGAGGACTGAGTTGAGACCCCAGCTCATTAGTAATAGATACATGTGCTTAATGAGTTACAATGAAAATATTCATGTTGGGGTCATGTGGTGATTAGCCAGCGGAGTAGATACCTCACCATTCATCGTTTATGAAGAACTTACAAAACTAAAAGCAGATAAAGTCATGAGGCTGGGTAAGATATGTCACAGGATACTAAGGGAGCTCAGAGACGTATTGGCAGGTCTGTGGAAGGATGTGTTTGATAGATTTTGGAAGATGGAGAGGTTCAACAGGACAGGAGAAGGGCCTTCTTCACAAAACTGGCAACAGAGAAGAGGCTGGAAACTACCAGTAAGCCTTAACTCGCTGGTGGGAAAATGAATAGAGATGCTGCTGAAAAAAAGGAGAGTGAACTTTCCAATGGGTTGCAAGACCTGAGGCAACATGGTTTTACCAATGGCAAATCTGATTTATTTGATTGGTTGATTATAGAACTAGATCAAGGGCATGCGATGGAAAAGCCTTATCTTAAAAATCAAAATGGTTTACAGTGTAACATGCAGATATTACATAGAATAATGGGAGAGGGGGCATGCATGAGATTGCTTCAAACTATTTACAGAACGAGCTATTTACATTGTAGTACAACTGAGTTAACTGGGCGGAGGGGGTGGAGCAGGGGTAAGGGGGGGGGGGGTTAGGAGGGGCAGGAAGGAAAACCACTGTTTATCTCTGGGGATAAGTAGTATAGAACTGACTACATTTGGGATATGTCAGGTACTTGTGACCTAGTTTGGTCCTGTTGGAGACAGAGCACTGGGCTCGATGGACCTTTGATGTGACTCAGTAGGGCAGTTCTTATGTTCTTATGACACAAGGGAAAGGTGAGTAGTGATGTACCTCTAGTAAAACCATGCTGCCTCAGATCCTTCAATCCATGGATTCCTGCAACTTCACTATGCTTTAACAGATTTTCCATTAATTCAAACATCACAGAGTCTGTAGTTCCCAACCGTTGCCCTTCTCCATTTCTCTGGGAACACACCCCACTCTAAAAAAGCATTCATAAGGTCAGACAGTAATGTTTATGTTTATTTAATGCTGCCAGAACATCCCTAAGTGTTTTTCAGTACCCTCAGGTGTATCCCATCCAGCTCCATCACCCTGCTTGCTTTTAGTTTAACTAGCTCCTCACAAAATAGAGTCTTCTGAAAATCATTCAAGATCCACCACACTTCTGTTCCTATTTGTGTGTGTTTATGGAGACCTCACTTCCAACTTGTCACTTATGAACACAGGACAGAAATATTTAAGAAATTCTGTTTTATCCTAGTCAGCTTGTACATATGCCCCCCCCCCCATATTCCTCCTTGAGTCTGACAATACCACTTTTGCACTTCCTCCTGCCACTAACTTATCTAAACAAAAAAAGTTGTATCCCTCCCATTTTACTGCATTAGCTATTTTTTTTTTCTTTCCTGACTACTTTTCTAGCTTCTCTTAGCTTTTCTGAATATTATATCTTGTCTTCCTCTTTCTGTGATCTCTTGTAGTTTATGAAGGCCACCCTCTTTTTCCTCACATTTCAGCTACTTCTTTCAAGAACCTTAGTGGTCTTCTTTCCCTCTTACTATTATTTACTTTCAAAAAGATTTGTTACCCTTGGAATATGCCCTTTCAGTTTTGCCCTCTGCTTTTTTGTATTCCCCAGCTATCCACATCCAGCAAACAACTCCTTGAGTATTCTCCCATCTTGACAAAGCTAGTTTTCCTGAAGTATAGGACCCTCACTTTTAAATGAACCATTTCTGCTTGTGTCCTAATACTGAACCACACCATACAGTGATCACTGGATACCAGATGATCACCCACTATAACATCAGGAACTCTCTCCCATTCGTAAGCACCAGGTCCAGTATAGCCTTTTCCCACATGGGTCTTGTTACCAGTTGCTGGAATAGTTCTTCCTATAGAGAATCCAGGATCTCCTTACTTCTAGATGACACCACAGCAAGGATATTCCAATCAACATCCAGCATATTGAAATCCCTTTCAGTGGCATTTCTCCTTTCATAGAAACATTGTGAATGTCTTCAATTAAATCTCTGTCCACTTCTTCTGCCTACAAAAGAGGTCTGTACATCACACCAGTATACATAGATTTCCATTCCCTCTTTCCAGATTGACACACAGTGCCTCCTCCTACAATTCTGTTACTTTAATATTATTTTTACATATAGCATCACTCCTCCTCCCTTTCTTCCTACCCTATCCTTTCTGAATAAATTATAAACCAGTATAATTATATCCCAGTTGTGGTTCTCCATGAAGCATGCCTCCATGTCCGCCAGTAAATCCAAGTCGGCCACTTTAATTGTAGCCTCTAGTTCCAGAATCTTATTTCCCATTCTACAGGCATTAGTATGTTTCCAACTTTCCAGATGTTGCCTTTTTGCCTAAGAAATCTTTAAATACACTAAAACATATAGAGTTCACTGAACAATGGCTGGTTCTTCTCACCCAAAGCTCCCAGTTGTAAAAAAACCCCTGCCAAATCACCCATCAGCAAATGCCAGTTTAAAAAGCCAGGGGGGGGGGGAGCTATATTCAAAGTGTTTTAGCCAGCGTCCAATGTTGACTATCCAGTTTCTTCAGACAGTCCCGGTCACTATCTGGTCAATGGCAATATTCAGCTGCTACATGGATAGCTAAACCAGTTAAAGTTAGGACAGGTCAATGGTTGTCCTAACTTAACCAGTTTTCGTTATTCAGTTAGCAGTTTGAATATCACCACTGACCAAATAGCAATAGCACCGTCCTGTGAAAATGGACCTTCAATACTGCACAGGTTCCGGTGCAGACCATCTGGTTGAGATAAAGTCATCTCAGCTAGGTGCTTTAAAAGTGGCTAGCACCTACTGCTATATATTGGCCCCCAAGTTTTAATCTTGCTTTTAAAATCAACTCCTGGTCACTACCCATCAGGAAGTGAGTTCTGCAGTCATGGGGCCCTAAGCTGATTTGTCAGTTCTATCCCGAGTTTCGAAGGGGGAGGAGGCATCAGCAGGTTCCAAAAAGGGGAAGGAAAATCAGCAGGTTCCAAGAAGGAGATGAAAACATCAGCAGGTTCTGAGAAAGGGGGAGGAAGCATCAGCAGGTTCTGAGAAGGGGGAAGAAACATCAGCAAGTTCCAAGGAGGAGGTGGAAACAGCAGGTTCTGAGAAAGGGGAGGAAGCATCAGCAGGTTCCGAGGAGGAGGTGGAAACATCAGCAGGTTCTGAGAAGGGGAGGAAACATCAGCAAGTTCTGAGGAGGAGATGGAAACATCAGAAGGTTCCGAGAAGGGGGAGGAAACATCAGAAGGTTCCAAGGAAGAGGTGGAAACATCATCAGGTTCCGAGAAGGGGGAGGAAACATCAGCAAATTCCGAGGAGGAGATGGAAACATCAGAAGGTTCCAAGAAGGGGGAGGAAACATCAGCAGGTTCCGAGGAGGAGGTGGAAACATCAGCAGGTTCCGAGGAGGTGGTGGAAACATCAGCAGGTTCCGAGGAGGGGGAGGAAACATCAGCAAGTTCCGAGGAGGAGATGGAAACATCAGAAGGTTCAGAGAAGGGGAAGGAAACATCAGCAGGTTCCGAGGAGGAGGTGGAAACATCAGCAGGTTCCAAGAAAGGGGAAGAAACATCAGCAGGTTCCGAGAAGGGGGAGGAAGCATCAGCAGGTTCTGAGAAGGGGGAGGAAAATCAGCAGGTTCCGATGAGGAGGTGAAAACATCAGCAGGTTCCGAGAAGGGGGAGGAAGCATCAGCAGGTTCTGAGAAGGGGGAGGAAGCATCAGCAGGTTCCGAGGAGGAGGTGGAAACATCAGCAGGTTCTGAGAAGGGGAAGAAACATCAGCAGGTTCCAAGAAGGGGGAGGAAGCATCAGCAGGTTCTGAGAAGGGGGAGGAAAATCAGCAGGTTCTGAGGAGGAGGTGAAAACATCAGGTTCTGAGAAGGGGGAGGAAGCATCAGCAGGTTCTGAGAAGGGGGAGGAAACATCAGCAAGTTCCAAGGAGGAGGTCGAAACAGCAGGTTCTGAGAAGGGGGAGGAAGCATCAGCAGGTTCCGAGGAGGAGGTGGAAAAATCAGCAGGTTCTGAGAAGGGAGAGGAAACATCAGAAGGTTCCGAGGAAGAGGTGGAAACATCATCAGGTTCTGAGAAGGGGGAGGAAAATCAGCAGGTTCTGAGGAGGTGGAGGAAACATCAGCAGGTTCTGAGAAGGGGGAGGAAGCATCAGCAGGTTCTGAGAAGGGGGAGGAAAATCATCAGGTTCCGAGGAGGAGGTGGAAACATCAGCAGGTTCTGAGAAGGGGGAGGAAGCATCAGCAGGTTCTGAGAAGGGGGAGGAAACATCAGCAAGTTCTGAGGAGGAAATGGAAACATTAGAAGGTTCTGAGAAGGGGGAGGAAAATCAGCAGGTTCCGAGGAGGAGGTGTAAACATCAGCAGGTTCTGAGAAGGGGGAGGAAGCATCAGCAGGTTCTGAGAAGGGGGAGGAAACATCAGCAGGTTCTGAGGAGGTGGAGGAAACATCAGCAGGTTCTGAGAAGGGGGAGGAAGCATCAGCAGGTTCTGAGAAGGGGGAGGAAAATCAGCAGGTTCTGAGGAGGTGGAGGAAACAGCAGGTTCTGAGAAGGGGGAGGAAGCATCAGCAGGTTCTGAGAAGGGGGAGGAAACATCAGCAAGTTCTGAGGAGGAGATGGAAACATCAGAAGGTTCTGAGAAGGGGGAGGAAAATCAGCAGGTTCCGAGGAGGAGGTGTAAACATCAGCAGGTTCTGAGAAGGGGGAGGAAGCATCAGCAGGTTCTGAGAAGGGGGAGGAAACATCAGCAAGTTCCGAGGAGAAGGTGGAAACATCAGCAAGTTCTGAGAAGGGGGAGGAACTTGCAGGTTCCGAGAAGGGGAAGGAAGCATCAGCAGGTTCCGAGAAGGGGAAGGAAGCATCAGCAGGTTCCGAGAAGGGGGAGGAAACATCAGCAGGTTCCGAGAAGGGGGAGGAAACATCAGCAGGTTACGAGAAGGGGAAGGAAGTATCATCAGGTTCCGAGAAGGGGGAGGAAACATCAGCAAGTTCAGAGGAGGAGGTGGAAACATCAGGAGCTTCCGAGAAGGGAATTGAAGAGAACATGTCAGCAACGCAAAATAATATGAAATACTCAACTGAAGGGCTCTGAACTTCAAACTCAGAATTTTAAATTTTATTCTCCAAATTACTGGGAGCCAACGCAGTTAAGGGGAAGCCTGACCTGTCTTTTTAACTCCATACGTGAGATTTGGTGCTCTCTTCTGGACTAAGAACAGGCACCACTAAATTGGCCCCATATGCTCAAACCCAAGGAGTCCCTACCTTCCCTGTGTCCTGGGTCTGACCATTTTTGCCTCTTTTTCTCTATCCCCTCCCGTTCTCCTCCCCTACCTCCTCCACCTCCCCCAAGGCCCCCTACTGCCACTCCCCCCATGACCTGCCGCATCAGGCCTACAACCTTTCTGCAATTCCCTTCCTCTGACACCCTCTTTTCCCCTGATTTCTTTACACTCCCTGCTGACCTCCAGGCCATGACATGGAACCAGACCCTAACAGCTGCCTTAGACAATATTGCCCCACTCCAACCTGTTTCCCATGCACGTCATGCACACCACCATCCTTGGTATCATTCTGGTCTCTACCTCTACCGTTCCTATCTTCGACGCGCTGAGCGCCTTTGGCGCCAGCACCTCTCCCCTGACTCCCTGGCTCATTACCGCCACTGTCACCTCCATTACCACCTTCTCCTTCACTCTGCCAAACAAACCTATTTTTCCAACCTTATTTCCTCATCCTCCAACTCCTTCCATCAACTCTACCCCATCTTCCGATCACTCTCTGCTCCACACTCCTCCACCCCTCCTCCCGCCATGCCCAACCTCTCCCTTCTTGTCGCGCACGTTTCCAACAAATTACAATCTCTGCATCTTTTGTTCCTGCCTGCCCTCCCCCTCTTTCTCCCATCCCCTCTGATCCTCCTTCTCTCACCCCTCTGTCCAGCCCCAGAGGTCCATCCTTTCTGCACCTCTGGTCTTCCTTCCGGCCTATCACTCTCCCAGAATTGTCTAAGACTCTTGCCACTATTTGCAAGACAACCTGTTGGTCTGATCCTATCTCCTCACACTGGTTAGCTGAACCCTCTCTAGCACTTGTCCCACTTGTTTTGTTCATTTTCAACTCCAATCTCCATACCAGTCTTTTCCCATCCCCCTGGAAGCATGCTCTGATTTGACCTATTCTCAAAAAGGCCTCCCTGGACCCCTCTGTCCCCACCAACTGGCGCCCTATCTCTAACCTTCCTTTCCTCTCCAAACTCTTAGAAAAAATAGTTTTTGCCCAACTCTCCTCCCATCTTGATGCCACCTTAGTGCTTCATCCACGCCAATCAGGTTTCCGTCCTGGCATACCCTTCATTTCCAAAATCATTGAAAAAGCCATACAAACACTCCAAGATCATATAGACCTACATGCACCATTAAACCCACAGCAATATGGATTTTGACCCAATCACAGCATGGAAACCCTCATGACCTCCCTCTTAAACTCACTTATCACAGGCATCGAACCACTCACCCAAGGCTTCCTCCTGTTCTTCCTGGACATCTCTGCTGCCTTTGACACCAGATCCCACCAGCTACTTATCAACAAGCTCCATCATATTGGAGTCCACGGCATCCCACGCAAATGGTTCCATTCCTATCTTACCAACCAAAATTGGCACATCAGGATTCAAACACACATCTCAACTCCTTTCACCCTTAACCAAGGATCATCTCTCCCCTCCCTACTTTTCAACATATACATTTGACCTCTCTGTGATATCTTCCAACAATTCCCAGTCCAGTTTCTGATTTACTAGGATGATATGATTTTCACACCATTCTCCACCTCCACTCTGGATTACTCCACACACTCAAGTTGCCTCAATGAAACCATCAAATGGCTACACCGTCATAATCTTTCCATCAACCTCAGCAAAACAGAGCAACTACACATAACAAAGAACCCCAACTTCACCCCTCCCACATATGTCAAGCTTGGTAATACAGAGATCCGAGTCAACTCCCACATAAAATACCTCAGAGTCATACTCGACCAGCAACTGACCTTCGAGGAACAAATTCAGAGCATCACCAAAGCAGTATACTACAAGCTAAAATCCATCCAGCCCCCTCCTATCCACCAATACTTTCTGAACAATCTGCCAGGCCACCATCACTCCTCTATTTGATTACTGTAATTCCATTTATCAAGGACTACCCAAATACACAATCCATCCACTGCAGCTAGCCTAAAACACCGTTGCTAGAATTATTTTCCAAGCTACACGGAAAACCCACATCACTCCAATTCTCAAACATCTCCGATGGCTCCCCATCAACTCAAGAATACAATACAAGGTTCTAACCCTCATCCACAAAACTCTAGATGAGAAATCAGCAGAGCAACTACACACCCTAATTCATAACTTGAACTCTAATAGGCCAAGGAGAAAAGGAACACAGAACCTCCTCAATATCTCACCACATACTCGCAACTGCAAGCAGACCACAAGAGTGCAAGCATTCTCACTTTACATCCCCATCCTCTGGAATGCACTACCCCCCAGCAATTCGAACCATCAAGTCTTCCATGAACTTTTGTAAATAACTCAAGACGCACCTATTTCAGAAGCCAATGAGTAACTAACAAAGCAAATCAACAGAAACTCATGCCCATAAGCACGTCCTTCCCCTGTCCCACCCTCATGAAACCCCTACAACCTTGCCCCCCCACCCAAGAAACCCCTATGACCCATGCCCCCTCCACACCAACTCCTCGTCCCCTTATATATAAATTATTTTGTCCTGAGTTTCACATAATGTTCACTGCAAAAGTTCCAATGTTGTTCATAACACTGCTTTTGAGGCAGCCATGAGGTAGCTATAGGTAGCCCTTCCCCCAATTGCTGTAACATTTTGACTTGTAGAAAAGCGGTATATCAAATTTGTTAAATAAAATGGAGGCTGCTAGTCATGTGTACAATCAGGAGAGGAAAGAACATTATATTAGGGGACAGATGGTCAGCAGGGAGCTCATGAGCTGAAAGAGAAGCAGACGAGATATGGTTTCTTTGCTGGATTTTGTTAAATAACATTAAATTAACTGCATAAATGACATTTTAAAGACAATTATGTGGCTACAAGTGTTGTTCAGACTATTTGTAAGTTCAAATAAATATTACTTAATTTCCACATATTTCAACTGTGATTTGATGTAAGTAAGACTCACTTTAAGCAGTTTCTGAAAATAGCTGTAGATTCAGCATGCAAAACTGCATAATTTCGTCACTAGTATTTTGTAAAGTTTGGAAGAATAAATATCTACCCCTAAAATTGACACACCCTACTATCACATGGTGCAGGGAATAAAGACTATCCCCAGGCATTTCTATCACACTATATCATATACTGCAGGGAATAAAAGCCATCTGCAGGCAATTGTATCCCTTCCACCTCACCAAATCACTAGCTGCAGGAATAAAGATCATATAAAGATCATCCCCCCCCCCCTCCCCTTTGTCTATAGCAATGATGTAAGAATTTGCATTTATTTAGCATATTTTACAGAACCATAAGTAAAATGTGTTTATACCATCATTATATTTGCTCAAGACACATAAAGAAACCTCTGTAATGGAAAATATGGCAGCCAATGGAAAGAGGGAGCCACAAAAGTGCCCCAACGTGTGAGGCAGCTCTTCCTGCTGAGAGAGGCACAATGGCAGGGTTGGGAGAGAATCTCAGAGCACAGTGAATTTTCTATGGGTTTATCTATCTGTCTTTGACAAATATTCAGTCGCTTGCGCCTTGGCTAAACCCAGACCAGCCTCTCAAATAGGAGTTTGTCTATGAAGCCAGTGCTGGGCCGTCTGATGCACATTGGTGCAGCGTCTCTTATTTAGTGCCTGTTACCCCAGGACTGCGCCCTCAGATCAAGTGCATACCTGTAGAAGCAGATTTCATTTAGACACTGTTTACAGGGCTTGTGAACAGAGTACAGTCTGGTACAGGGATACTGCTCATCCCTACAGTCTGTGGAAAGAAACCAGAACGTATCTTAGCATGATGCACAGACATTTTCAGATACGATTTGATTTTCACTTTGCACATCTTCACTGGTTACACAGCAAAGCTGAAAAGTTACAGTCAAACCGAAGAGAGATGAACAAAAGCAGAAAGAGAGAAAGTGAGTGAGGGGTTGGAGATCACTCATGGAAAGTGATGGGCCTGCTGAATCTCTTGTTTCCAGCTCATTACCGAGCAAGGACTTCAGGCTAGCCTGCATGACCCACCCTATGGTATTCCCAGAGGAGGACTATACTGTTGTTAAAGGGTTCTCGGGCGGGGAGGGGAGGAGTGAGTGAAAGCCTCAGAGTCTGAAATTTTTAGGGCCTACAAAGGAGAGAAAAACATTTATAAAGCAAGAAAGATAAGGAAAAAAAGATTGTGATACAGAAACATAATCAACTAAGGGGCCCTTTTACTAAGTACGCCGTGCGGCTAATGCGCATTTTAGCCTGTGGTAACTGTTTCTGCTCTTGCTACTGAAGTAAGAGCACATCACTTGATGGAGTGGGGAATGACAGGGGGGGGAGAAAAGACATTGCATGGGGAATTGCCACATGCTGCTGTCAATGGTGCAGTTACTGCGAACCTCAATGTGTGACAGCAACTGCGCATGGGCCCAATGCGCATTACAGGATATATTGCTGCAATAACTGTCAGAAACATGCTGGTCGCATCCCTGAAGCTACCACAGAGACTTTGCACTCACCATCTGTTACGTTTTGCGCTAAATGCACAGTAAGGGCAGAACCTTGCCGCACTTTAGTAAAGGGGCCCCCAAAACTTTTAAATTACATTTAAAAAAACAATTCCAAAATTTCTAGGCATTTCCTAAGAAAGTTTCTTTCTTTGGTTTCTCTTTTCAGCAAAGTCTTTAATAAATTCTATATTTTAGAGTGTTGCTATGGCGTATGAGCACTAAAATCCAGTGCTGCTGGGAGAGCAGCTTTTATAAACCAGGCGGCTGACATAGGCATGGATATGGGGGCAGGGGGGCAGCAACCCCATATCCTGCAGGTGCTCATGCGGGGCCCTTCCTCCTTCCTTCTGCACCCCCAAAGTAAGCAGGTGAACTGCACCTATGGCAGCCGGGTTTAAAGTATTGCACATTAAAATAAAAATGAACCCCCTTCGAACACCACCATAAGGGCTGGCGCTATCTATTAGGCAAATTAGGGGGTCACCTAGAGTACCATTGTTTCCAGAGCAGTGGAGGCAAAGACATTAAACTCAGCAACATTGTGCTTTGACCAGCCGCTTCCGCTCCCATGCAGCGGAGGGAGTAGAAATATCTAGTCAAAGGGCAGCATCGGCGAGTTTGGCTAAGCGCCACTGCAGTTTTGGAAAGGGACAGCAGGAATGAGGATTTGTGCCTAGGGTACCTCATATCCCTACACCGCTCCTGGCCTGGAACCGCTGTGTACCCCCTGTAGTGTAGTGGGAGTACTGGCCACCAGCACTGAAATTAAAAAGAATACCCCCATGCATACCCCTATCTGTTTACCATCATGTGGGCTATAACCATTTCCCCTTAGTTTTACCCTAGTCCCCTGTTTGTTGCATTTGTCTGTCTTGCTTAGGTTGTAAGCTCAACTGGGAAGAGGACTGTGTCTCAGTGTATGTGTATGGCACTGTGTATACCGTATAGTGCTATGCAAATGATGAGTGGTAGTATCTTCTGTGTCTGCCCCAAGTCTTTTTGAAGTCCATCACTGTATTTGCCCCCATCATCTCCATTGGGAGGGCATTCCAAGCATCCACCATCCTTTCGGTGGAAAAGTATTTCCTGATGTTAATTTACATCCTTGTGGCTTCATGTTATGCCCTCTAGTTTTACAGCTGCCCCTTCTTTGAGAAAGGTTTGCTTGCTCATTAATAGCCTTTAAGTATTTAAAAGTTTGTTTCATATCTCCCTTGTCCCCCTCCTCTCCTCTAGGGTATACAAGTCTCTTCTCATACTTCTTTTAGCGCAGGCTTCAAATCATTTTGGTCGCCTTCCTCTGAACCATTTCAAGTCTTTTTATATCCTTTGCGAATTATGATCTCCAAAATTGAACATAATATTCCAATCCAAATGAGGCCTCACCAGCGACTTGTACAGTGACATTTGTACCTCTTCCTTTCTGCTGGTAATTCCTCTCTGTAGTCTACCTAGCATCCTTCTGGCTTTTGCCACCGCCTTGTCACACTGTTTCGCCACCTTGAGATCCTCAGAAACAATCACTCCGAGGTCCTTCTCCTGGTCCAGGCACACCAACCTCTCACCCCCTATCACATACAATTCCCTTGGATTTCTGCTTCCCAAGTGCATGACAGTGCACTTCTTCATATTAAATCTTAACTGCCAAGCATTAGACCATTCTTCAAGTTTTCATAGACCTTTCCTCATGTTGTCCACTCCCTCAGAGGAGTCCATTATGTTGAAACCCTTGGTGTCATCTGCAAAAAGATAATTTTTTCCTTTCAATCTTTTAGCAGTATAACTCAAAAAGACATTGAACAGTACTGCTCCCAGGACCAATCCCTGAAGCACACCACTATTCATCCTCTTTCAAGTGAATTCTGTTTGCCACCACACTTGGTCATCTGTCTGTCAATCAATTTCTGATCCAGTTCACCACATTGGCACTCATTCCCAGGCTGCTTAGTTTATTGATAAACCCCCTATGAGGGACAGTATCAAAGGATTTGCTGAAATCTGGAAGGTTCACATCCATTGCAGTGTCTCCAAAAAGTTGCCTTAAAGCCATCCCATCGCACTGCTAGGGAGATTTCCAGCAGTGAGTTAAATACAAAGTACTTCTCAGTATCCTTCTTAAGCCCCTCCCTAACCCTGGAGCATTCCAAAATAGCATCATTAAAGTGGCAGAACATTAATACTCACTCCAGCATTCTCATTCACAATATGGTCTATGAAATGGATTCTAAGATGGTCTCAAGTACAGCTGCCACTGACCTCTGATCCATCAACATTATATCAATGTGCAAGTATGAGTTATGTGAAGGCAAGTAAAACACAAAGGAGCGTGACAAAGAATTAAGGATCCTCCATATATCTATCCTCAACCTTTTTCTTATCTCCCCCTTTATGACCAGATTTCATAGTAACATAGTATATGATGGCAGATAAAGACCAGTATGATCCATCTAATCTGCCCAGCAAGATGGCAAGAGTAGGTGCACCTGCCGCTCCGTACAGGTCACCCATCCCCATGCCTTTGTTTAGGGGTGTACCCACTGCTCCATGTAGGGCACTCCTGTTTGTTGAAAAAATCTAAAAGATAGTTATGCTTATTTTGATTTTATCCTGTTGCTATAAAGGGATCCACTGTGTCTGTCCCATGCTATTTTGAATTCTGTCACTGTATTTGCCCCCACCACTTCCATCGAGGGCATTCCTAGCATCCACCAACCTTTCAGTGAAAAAGTATTTCCTGACATTGCCTTTCAGTTTACCCCCTTGCAGCTTCATGTTATGCCCTCTAGTTTTACTGCTTCCCCATCTTTGGAAGAGGTTTGTTTGTTCATTGATACTCTTAAGTATTTAAAGGTCTGAATCATATCTCCCCTGTCCCTCCTCTCCTCTAGTGTACATATTTAGGTCTTCAAGTCTATTCTCATAAGTCTTCTGATGCAGGCTCCAAATCATTTTGATCGCCTTCCTTTGAACCATTTCCAGTCTTTTTATATCCTTTTCGAGATATGGTCCCCCAAACTGAACACAGTATTCCAAGTGAGGCCTCACCAGTGACTTGTACAGTGGCATTAGTACCTCTTCCTTTCTGCTGGTAATTCCTCTTTGTATGCAACCCAGCATCCTCCTGGCTTTTGCCACCGCCTTGACGCACTGTTTTGCCACCAAGGTCCTTCTCCTGGTCTGTGCACACCAACCTCTTGCCCTCTATCACATACATTTCCCTTGGATTTCTGCTTCCCACGTGCATGACACTGCACTTCTTCACATTAAATCTTAACTGCCAAGCATTAGACCAGTCTTCCAGCTTTTGTAGATCTTTCCTCATGTTTCCCATTCCCTCAGGGGACTGCACCCTGTTGCAAATTTAGGTGTCACCTGTAAAAAGACAGACTTTTCTATTCAGTCCTTCAGCAATATCACTCACAAATACATTGAACAGTACCGGTCCCAGGACCAAACCCCGGGGTGCCCCACTAATCACCCTCCTTTCATCCAAGTGAGTTCCGTTTACCATCACCTTCTGTCGTCTGTCAGTCAACCAATTTCTGATCCAGTTCACCACCTTGGTACCCATCCCCAAACTATTGAGTTTATTGATAAGCCTCCTATGAGGAACAGTATCAAAGGCTTTGCTGAAATCCAGGTAGATGACATCCATCGCATGCCCCTAATCTAGCTCTCTGGTCACCCAGTCAAAGAACTCAATCAGATTTGTTTGGCAAGATCGTCCTTTGGTAAAACCATGTTGCCTCGGATCATGCAACCCGTTGGTTTTGAGAAAGTCCACTATTCGCTCTTTCAGGAGCACCTCCATTACTTTTTCCGCCACCGAGGTAAGGCTTACCGGCCTGTAATTTGTGACTTCTTCCCTGTTACCACTTTTGTGAAGAGGTACCACATCAGCCCTTCTCCAGTCCTGAGGAACATCTCCTGTCTCCAAGGATTTATTAAAAACATCCTTTAACGGCCCTGCAAGAACCACTCTTTCAGTATCCTGGGATGTATCCCATCTGGTCCCATGGCCTTGTCCACTTTCAGTTTTGCAAGTTGTTCTAACACATAACCTTCTGTGAATGGTGTGGTATCTACTCCATTCCCATTTTTATATTTGGGAGTCAGAGGTGGTCCTTACCCAGGATTTTCTTTAGTAAAAATAGAGCAGAAGTATTTGTTTAGCAATTTCGCTTTTTCAAAGTCACTTTCCCGAATCCGTTCCCAGTACTTCCGAGTCCTGCAATTCCACCTCTGATTTTCCTCCTCTCCCGAATATACCTGAAGAGAGTTTTGTCGCCACACTTCAAATCTTTAGCTATCTTCTCCTCTGCCTTTGATTTTGCTTTCCTTATTTCTCTTTTTGTCTCTTTTAGTTTGATCCTATATTCCTTTCTGTGTTCCTTTTTGCGAGCTTTTGAATTTTGTGAAAGCTGTGTTTTTTGTCTTTATTTGAGCAGCCACTTCTTTGGAGAACCAAACAGATTTCCTTCTCCTCTTGTTTTTATTTACTTTCCTTACATATTTATCTGTTGCCCCTTTTATTGCCACCTTTAGTTCAGCCCATTGCAATTTCACTTCCCTTATCCCCTTCCACCCTGCCAACTCCTCCTTCAGGTACTTGGTCATTTTACTGAAATCAGTGTTTTTGAAGTCTAGGACTTTGAGCTTGCTATGATTGGACTGCACCTTGGCTTTTATCTCAAACCCCACTGTGTGATGATCGCTGCTGCTCACAGGGGCACCCACCTGGACATTCGACACACTATTTCCGTTGGTGAGCACTAAAATCCAGCATCAAACTTTCCCTGGTCGGTTCCATCATCATTTGTAATGCATCTTGTAAGGCATCCACAATTTTTTTTACTTCTTTCGAGATTTGCAGAAGGAATACTCGAGTCCACAATGGGTAGATTTAAGTCATCCAATATGATCACTTCCTCCTTTGTGGCTATCTTTGCAATATCTATAATCAATTCGCTATCTATTTCTTCTGTTTGAGTCAGAGGCCTGTAGACCACACCAGTATGGATGACAGTGCCATCTCCTCTTTCCAACACAATCCACAGCGCTTCTTCTTTTCCCCATGTCTCCTGCATTTCAGTAGCTTTAATATTGCTTTTGACATATAGGGCTACTCCTCCTCCTTTTCTACCCTCTCTATCTCTCCTAAATAGATTATAGCCAGCTATGGCTATATCCCATTCATGTGACTCGTTAAATCATGTTTCTGGAATGGCCACAATGTCCAAGTCCATTTCCACCATTAGGGCTTCCAGGTCAGGAATTTTGTTGGCTAGGCTTCGAGCATTTGAACTCATTGCTTTCCAGCATTTAACTGGCTTGCCTGTATTTTGCATTGATTTTGTTCTACACACCTCTTCCCACTTGTCATTGATGTGTGGTTCAAAAGTGTGGCTGTTTGCAATGTTGTTTTGCTTTTGCTGGGGTAACGTTCTGAATGTGCCCTTCTCCATCCGTCATCTTTCTGGTCCTACCGTGTCTGACTCCTTGGCTCTAAGCTCTGTTTGCACCAATTCATATGTGTCCCTTAAGCCCCTTGAATCCCACCCTAGCCGCCTATATTCTACCCAGACCTGCAGCCCCCTATCTCCTCCAACCCTACTGCTGTGCTGTCTCTTTCCTTCCAGACAGCCTCCCCATCATAGGCAGCTGCCAACCCTTGCCCTCTATTGCACTCAATTGCCATTCAAGAAAGATTGTTTGGCCAGTGGAAGCCTGGTTACGGAAACAAGCTTAAGGCTAAATGTGGTGGTTTATCTATTGACCCTTCAGGTTAGTGTGGTGATTGTATTAGTAAGCTTGTAGGGAAGGTGTAATTTATGGTTGTGTTTTGTTATTAATCGCTTTGAGTTTTTCTGATAAAGGCAATTAAGAAGTGGAAATAGATTAAAAAACAAAACTGATAAATTGATCTGCCACAGGCACAATGGCAAACATAACATCCCAAAGATTCCCAAGTCCTCCTGGTTGGAAGCTCAGTGTGGAAGCAGCATATCACATCTTTGAGGAGTCGTGTTGGATCTTACCGAGGGGTCCAGGCTCTGTGGGTTCTGTTTCAGGCAAGTCTGAAAAAGAAGAGAGGACGTGTATTAAGAATGCCCAACATGCTCCGCTCAGGATGGAGAAGCTTATGTGTTTTAGAAGTGTTAATATTATTACCAACCACGGTAAGTTAAGGAGTGATCCCTGTGCAGGCGGCACTCCCGCAGTGGGTCACAACTTACTGTTAACTCCACCCCAAAGGCTCAAACAACATAGAAGGGCAGATCTTGGATTTTAAAATGGAGACTGAAAATCCTCCTCCTCATTCTCATTTTCTCTTCTGCTCCATCCAGATTCCTCTCCACTTCCCCCAGGGTCTTTTCCGCTCCCCTATCTTCTCTCATTTGTGTAAATAAGTCTCCATTTCTCCATCTTAAGCTCCTTTCCATTTCCTCTTCCTGAACTTAAGGTTCCTCTTCATCTAATAAGAGAAAATATTTTTTCACTAAATGTGTAATCAAACTCTGAAATTTGTTACCGTATGATGTAGTAAAAGCTGTTATTGTAGCTGGGTTTAAAAAAGGTTTAGACATGTTCCTGGATGAAAGGTCCATAAACCATTATTAAAAGGGACCCAGGATATCACTGCTTGACCCAGTACAAGCATTGCGGAACCTGTGTGTCTTTTGGGGAAACTGCTAGGTACTTGTGACCTAGCTTGGTAACTGCTGGAAACAGGATACTGGGCTTGATGGACCTTGGTCTGACCCAGTCTGGCATTTCTTATGTTCTTCCTCACATACCAATAGGATCCTCAGTAGTAGTCCTCATTCTAGTCTTCCTTTAGCAGGGTTTCTCTTCATCTCCTCATCTTCTCAGTTCCCATAAATTCCTTCTCTGTCTCACCCTTTGCACCTCTCCCCAGGGTCCTTTTTTCTAAGTTCCTCTCCTCTATCTCCCTTCATCTCAGACTCCCTTCCTACTACTTCTACTATTGAGCATTTATATAGCGCTACCAGTCATATGCATCGCTGTACAGACATGTAGGAGACAGTCCTTGCTCGTCAGAGCTTACAATCTAGTCAAGACAAAACACAGAAGTCAAGATCTGAAAGCAGCAGTGAAGAGGCGAGTTTTCAGCCTGGATTTGAAGAGGGCTAGAGAAGGTGCCTGGCGTACAGACACAGGTAGCTTGTTCCAGGTGTAAGGTGCAGCAAGGTGAAAGGAGCGAAGTCTGGAGTTAGCAGTAGGAGTGTGGGGCATAGATAGAAGCAGTTTGCTAGAACGGAGTTCCCTAGAGGGGTTGTAAGGAGAGATAAGAGATGAAAGGTACTGAGGAGCCGCAGAGTGAATGTATTTATAGGGTGCACAGTGATCAACGCTCCGCCCCTCCCCCCACCGGCAGGAATGCTGGCGGAGGACCCGGCGCAGATTAAAGAGAACAGTGCGAGGGTGCTGTGGCATGTGTTATACCCTGTGTCTAACACACGCCGCAGCACCCTTGCACTGTTCTCTTTAATCTGCGCCGGAACCTCCGCTGGCATTCCTGACGGTGGGGGGAGGGGTGAAGCATCAATCGCTCTGCACCCTCCCCCCCCCCCCCCACCTGCAGGAATGTTGGCGGCGGATCCAGCGCAGGTTAGCGGGAACATTGTTCATGTCTATCCTCCTTTCCTCTTGTTCCTCTCCTCTCTATCTCTCTTCATCTCCTACTCCCTTCCTCCTTCATGTCTGTCCTCCTTTCTCTTGTTCCTCTCCTATCTCTCCCTTCATCTCAGACTCCCTTCCTCCTTCATGTCTGTCCTCCTTTCTCTTGTTCCTCTCCTATCTCTCCCTTCATCTCAGACTCCCTTCCTCTTCATGTCTGTCCTTCTTTCTCTTGTTCCTCTCCTATCTCTCCCTTCATCTCAGACTCCCTTCCTTTTCATGTCTGTCCTCCTTTCTCTTGTTCCTTTCCTATCTCTCCCTTCATCTCAGACTACCTTCATCTTCATGTCTATCCTCCTTTCCTCTTGTTCCTCTCCTCTCTATCTCCCTTCTTCTCAGACTCCCTTCCTCTTCATGTCTTCATTTCTGTCCTGCTTTCTCTTGTTCCTCTCCTCTCTATCTCCCTTCATCTCAGACTCCCTTCCTCTTCATGCCTGTACTCCTCTCTCTTGTTCCTCTACTCTCCTCCCTCCCTTCATCTCAGACTCCCTTCCTCTTCATGTCTGTCCTCCTTCTCTTGTTCCTCTCCTCTCTATCTCCTTTCATCTCAGACTTCCTTCCTCTTCATGTCTGTACTCCTTTCTCTTGTTCCTCTCCTCCCTCCCTTCATCTCAGACTCCCTTCCTCTTCATGTCTGTCCTCCTTTCTCTTGTTCTCCAGGAACAAGCAGGAAGTGAGTCCTCACATATGGGTGACGTCGGCGCCGACGGAGCCCTCGTGCGGAGCAATTTCCCCAGCTTTCAAAGAAAGCCTTTTGGGAATGCCTCGCGCATGTGCGGTCCCCTTCCCGCCCAAGGGTGCCATCTTGCTCAGTTTTCTTTTTTCTGCAGAGCCTGATAGACGTCGTCCCATTTTCCTCAGAAAAAGTTGATTGTTTGAGTATTTCTACCATTTTTGGTACCGGTTCGACGCCGGTTCTCCTTCCCGCTTCGGCTCAGTACACCGGTATCGAGTCGACTAACTTTTCATTTTTCTCCTTAGTGACTAGCATTCACGCTGTTTTTCTTTTAACTGGCAGTCCGGTCTTTCGACCTCGCAGGGGCCCTTTTTCCCCCGATGGCTGCCAGCGGGTTCAAGAAGTGTGATCGGTGTAAAAAGCTTATGTCCCTCGCCGACACCCATGACTGCTGCCTCGGACCCGACCATGACCCGGTGATCTGCGGTCCATGTGGCAAGATGTCCTCCAAAGTGCTGAGGAGCAGGCAGCACCAGCGCAAGACTATTTTCTCCGAGCCTGGATCTGTCCGGGCCAGGACCTCGTCAGAAGCCTCGATGTCTCGGGACTCTGAACCCGAGCACCATTGAGGGTCTTCTGAAAGGGGGTCTCCCACCCAGGAGCACTGTAAGAAGAAACAACCCGCGAGGGCTGCGTCTCTGGAGGACTCCGATTGGCCGGGGCCCTCGGGTTCCAGGTCGCAGAGTGTTGAACGCTGCCCTGGGTTTGCCGAGTTGGAGAGGCCTGCTAAAATACCTCGTATGGAGCCAGAGGCATCAGACAAGGTAATGCCTGTTGTCCTCGTGGACTCTCCTCCGGGAGAACCAGCGTCGGGCCCGGCGTTGGGAACCGAGCCAGGGGCTGTGGAGCCTTCTGAGCTGGGTCTCAGGTTGGCGGCCTTGGAGAGCAGCATGTCTGCCTTCATGGACCAGCAGTGGGCGCTGATAGCCGGTCTCACCCGTGCATCCGCCCCGACCACCGGGACCTCGACGTCTAAGTCGACCCCGGAGGCAGAACCGATCCTTGAGTCCATGTGGGCTCGAGTTGATCCACGGCCAAGGTCTCCCTCAACCTCCCATTTGGAACCGAGGTCATTGTCGCCGGGGCCATCGGCATCGGGACAGACACGCTCAAAGCCTTCGAGGCCAGAGCCCATCGAGTCCTCCTCGGAGGGCTCAGCTTGGAAGACGGAGGAGGAAGACTTGCCCGCACACACCGGAACCGGTATGTCCCTTCGGACTCCCCGGGTTCGGAACCTCGAAGACAGTCGCCCACGGAGGATACCAGGTTCTCGGACTTTGTGAGGGATATGGCCAAGGCTTTGGCTTTCCCTGCAGATGCTGAGGAGGAGCCTCGAGCCGAGGAGCTCGATGCCCTCCAGTATGACTCTCCTCCGAAGGAGGCCCTTACTGTACTGGTGCCTCCGATGCTGGAATGGTTGAGAAGGAGCCAGAAAGATTGGAAGTGTGTGTTTACTGCTTCCTGGCACTTCTGTTGGCCTGCCTACTAGGGTGGAGTGGACACAAAGGAAGGTCAGCCTTATCAAGTTGTTAATGCTTGGGGTAGCTTTTACAAAGAGGATGTTCTATATTCCAGGGATGTGCTAGATGACATCCTATGAAGAAGAAATGAGTACCTGAAAGAAGATGCACTGAGAGAGAGAAAGTGAAGCTGCACTCTCCCTTTAGCAATATAACGCTTGGGAGTGTGGCAGTTACCTGGTGTGGGAGCTGGGATATATTCTTCCAGGATCTGCTGCTGTTGCTGGGGTTGATACTGATACTGGCCCTGTTGCTGCTGCTCAGTGGTATTTAGGGTCACATCTGTCAAAAAAATAAAAAAGTAATTTCCTTGTTAGATGAAATCACTGAATGAGTCTCGCTGCATCCCTAGGAGAAGGCTCTCTCCTCTTACCATTATAATCGTAGAAGTCTAGGGCAGCTGAAAAACATAAAACAATAAAAACAATTAGAATTTTAGCAGAGGGATTATAGTAATACGTGCATAAAGAAACAAGAAGTGCACTCTCTTCCTGTACTGCTGAATACCTTCTGCAGGTCACAGTGACATGAGAGGATGTGCTAAGCCCCTGCTCACATCACATCATTGCAGCAAAGACATACTGGCATTTGTAGAACAAGTAGGGGTTTGAGTAGAAGGGGAGCAGGGGCTTATTACATCATTCTTCCTGTGTGGCTTTCAATATTCCTACTCTAACAATCATGCGTTTGCATATCATGCTGCCTCCCAGGGAGATTTGCTAAGTTGATCACCCTGGGCAGGTTTGGCAGCTCAGTAACAGTGCAGTGCACTACCACAAAGTATTCCATGGTTTGAGCCCCAGGTGGGCTGTTCTGCACCTAGAGTTGACTGGGGCAACTGTGCAGGAAACATTCACAATCCCGAGGGGGAGTCATAATCATGACTTAAGAGCATAAGAAAAGCCATGCTGAGTCAGACTGCTGTCCAGAAAGTTTAGCATTCTTGTCTCTGACAGTGGCCAGTCCAGGTCAGAACCAAGACCCCTGATAAGCCTTCCCCTTTCTTTCACACTAACTTCGACTCCTGGCTTGCCTTCTTTCTTGAATCATCCAAGCCTTTCCTTGTTCCTGCGGACTCGAACTTCCATTCTGATGACCCTTATGCGTGAAAGCTTCTTTCGTTAACCTCTACATTCAACCTCCAGCTACTCACTGCCATTGCCTCAACCTCATCACTCTCAACTCCTCCACCTCAGTTCTTCCCTTATCTATCATCTGATAGCCTTTTTTTAAATTGGATTTTCATCTTAAAGAATTAAAATTTAGACATTGCCACAAAACTCAGCAAATGAAATATCCACAACAATAACACAGCAAAAACAGAAGGGGGAAAATGATCTCTGAGGGCTGTTAAGAATTCAACCGATGCAGTCACAAAACAGACTATGAAGCGGCTTGTAAGTATTACTTATTTCATTTATTTATGTAAAATGATTTGTTATATCATCATTTGAATTATAGAGCATGCCACTTTACAATAAAATATGCATCATAGCAGCTTTTGTATGTTTGTCAAAACATTAACAGTGTTTTGACAAACTTACAAAACCAACAAAAAAACCTGAAAAACAAAGAAAAAATCAGAAGGGCAATCAAAAGAGAATGACAACATTTACCTTAGACAGAACATATAACTGAAAACATTAGAAAGGGGGTATTATTCAAGAACTATAAGTCATTAGTTGAGAACCAGGACAAATAGTGGAAAAGAGGGTCAATGGGTAGAATTAATCAAAGGCCTCATTTTAAAAACAGGTTTTTTACCCATTCTTGTAGTTTTTACACAAAGTTTCTTGCCAAGGTTCCTGGGGACGTGCATTCCAGAGCTGCAGGACTTGGTAGCTAAATGCTGCATTTTGGGAAAAGCTAAGTCTCATCCTCGACCCAGTAGGCTTGTCAGGGCTGAATGCAGGGTTATTTGAGGCATATACAGAATCATCAGGGAGCGAAGGTAAATGGGGAGACCCATGAAATAGGTCTCCTCGGGAACGCCGCTCTTCAGGCAGATCCTTTTGTCTGCGCCCTTCTCTTCCACTGCCAACTCCAGACTTGGATCTTTCTACCTTGCTGCTCCTTATGCCTGGAACAAACTGAGTCAGTACGTCAGGCTCTATCTGTGGCCCTGTTCGAATCCAGGCTAAAAACGTGCTTCTTTGAGACTGCTTTTGGATCCTGATCCCCTTAGTCTGCTGTTCACCTCCTATGTGTTTCCTTACTATCCTAATCCCCAGTTGTCTTGACTAGACTGTAAGCTCTTAAGAGAAGGGACTGTCTCTTACATGTCTCTGTACAGTGCTGTGTACACCTTGCAGCGTTATACAAGCATAGAAACATGACGGCAGAAAAAGACCACATGGCCTATCTAGTCTGCCCTTCCCTATCAACCACTACAACAGTCCCCTTTTTACCTTTAGAGATCCTCTGTGTTTGTCCCATGCTTTTTTGAATTTAGATACTGTCCTCATCTCTACCACATTCACTGGGAGACTATTCCACACATCTACCACTCTTTCCGTAAAGAAATATTTCCACATATTACTCCTGAGTCTATACCCTTTCATCTCATCCTCTGTCCCCTTGTAGCAGAGCTTGCTTTCAGTCAAGAGGCTCTCCTGTGCATTTGTGCCATGGAGGTATTTAAACATCTCAATCATATCACCTCTATCCCGCCTTTCCTCTAACGTATACATATTAAGGTCTTTAAGTCTGTCCTCATATGCTTTATAACGAAGACCACTAACCATTTTAGTAGCCATCCTCTGCACCGACTCCAACTTGTTTATATCCTTTTGAAGGTGCGGTCTCCACTACAACTCCAAATGAGTTTGCACCAAAGACTTATACAGAGGCACAATCACCTCCTTTCTTCTGCTGGCCATACCTCTCCCTATGCACCCAAGCATCCTTCTAGCTTTTGCCGTTGCCTTTTCTACCTGTTTAACTACTTTGTGATCGTCAGACACAATCACGCCTAGATCCCGTTCTTTCATGGACAGAAGTACATCACCCCCTATACTGTACCTACATTTTTTAGCGTTAAATCTCAGCTGCCAAATTCTAGACCATTCTTCAAGTTTAGCTAGATCATCCCTCCTCATGTTATTGCACCTTCCTGGGTGTCTAATCTATTGCAGGTTTTGGTATCATCCACAAACAAACAAACCTTACCTGACAGCCCTTCTGCAATATCACTAACAAAGATGTTAAAAAGAATCAGACCAAGGACAGATCCCTGCAGCACACACTGGTAACTTCCTTCTCCTCAGAGTGAGCTCCATTTACATGTACCCTTTGTTGCCTCCCACTTAACCAATTTCTAACCCAAGCAGTAACTTTAAAGTCCATCCATAGGGTGCTCAATTTGCTTAAAAGTCGTCTGTGCAGAACGGTGTCAAAAGCTTTACTGAAATATAAATATGCCATATCTAGGGCTCTCCCTCGGTCCAACTCCCTGGTCACTCAGTCAAAGAAATCAATCAGATTTGTCTGACAAGACCTGCCTCTGGTGAATCCATGCTGCCTTAGATCCTACTGGACTCCAGAAACAACACTATTTTCTTTTTCAGCAGCGCTTCCAATAATTTACCCACCACCGAAATTTAACCGGCCTGTAGTTTTCAACCACATCCTTACTTCCACTTTTGTGTAAAGGGACCACATGTGCCTCTCTCCAGTCCTCTGGCACCACCCTCAGCTCCAAAGAGGCATTGAAAAGATCAGACTAAAAAGACTGAACTTCCTATATTTCCCCCCAAAACCTCCACCCCTCTTCCTCCTTTCTCAGTCTCTGTGGATAACTCTACTCCTTCCTGTTTCCTCGGCCCGCAATCTTGGGGTTGTCTTTGACTTCTCTCTCTCTTTCTCCACACACATCCATCTGATAATTAAGACCTGCTATTTCTTTCTCTATAACATCAGCAAAATCCACCCTTTCCTTTCTGAACACACTACTAAGACGCTTATCCACTCCTTAATCACCTCCCGTCTTGACTACTGTAATCTACTCCTTGCTGGTCCCCTTCTGAATCATCTCTCTCCCCTTCAATCTGTTCAACACTCTGCTGCGCGACTAATCTTTCGCCAGCCTCGTCATGCCCATATTACTCATCTTCTCAAGTCACTTCATTGGCTCCCTGTCCGTTTCTGCATCCAGTTTAAACTTTTCCTACTGACCTATAAATGCATTCATTCTGCGGCTCCTCACTACCTTTCTTCTCTTATCTTACAACCCCCCTCGGGAACTCTGCTCTTCTAGAAAACTGCTTCTATCTGTGCCCTTCTCTTCTACTGCTAACTCCAGACTTCGCTCCTTTCACCTTGCTTCACCTTACGCCTGGAACAAACTACCTGTGTCTGTATGACAGTCACCTTCTCTAACCCTCTTCAAATCCAGGCTGAAAACTCACCTCTTCGCTGCTGCTTTTGGATCTTGACTCGCCTGATCTCCTTTTTCTTTTTCTGTCCCCCCTTGTTTATCCCTGCCTACACCTTCTGTGTTGTCTGTCTTCACTAGATTGTAAGCTCTATGAGCAGGGACTGTCTCTTACATGTCTGTGCAGCGCTGCGTATGACTTGTAGCGCTATACAAATGCTCAGTAGTAGTAGTAGTAGCAGTTAGTGGAGCTGCTAGAATGTCCCCAAGTTCCTTCAGTATTCTCTGATGTATCCCATCTGGTCCTATCGCTTTGTCCACTTTTAGTGTAGCTAGTTCCTCACAAACACAGTCTTCTGAAAATCATTTGAGATGCTCCTTGCTTTTGTTCCTGTCTGAGATCCTGCTCCCGGCCCTTCATCTGTGAACACAGAACATAAATATTTGTTAAGCAATTCTGCTTTATCCTCAACAGCTTCTACATATTCCTCCCCTTCATCTTTGAGTCTGACAATATCACTTTTGCCCTTCCTCCTCTCACTATCATATCTGAAAAATGTCTTATCCCCCCATTTTATTGCATTGGCTATTTCCTCTTCTTTTTGTATCTTTGCTTTCTTGACTACTTTGCCATCCTTTCTAAGTTTTTCCAAATATAGTTGCCTGGCTTCCTCTCTCTGTGATCTCTTGTATTTCATGAAGGCCTCCCTCTTTTTCTTCACCTTTTTAGCTACTTCTTTCGAAAACTATAGCAGTCTCCTTTTTCTTTTACCTTTATTTACCATTTTAACAAAAAGGTTAGTTTCCCTTAAAATATCCCCTTTCACTTTTGCCCACTGTTTTTCTACATCCCCCAGCTGTTCCCATCCCGCTAACAACTCCTTGAGATATTGGCCCATCTTGGCAAAGTTAGTTGTCTTAAAGTCTAAGACCCTCACTTTTGGATGGATTTTATCAGTCCTAGTCCTAATACTGAACCACACCATCCAGTAATCACTGGATGTGAGATGATCTCCCACTATAACATCAGAAACACTTTCCCCATTGGTAATCACCAAGTCCACTACGGCCCCTTCACGTGTGGGGTCTGTTACCAGTTGCCTGATTAGTTCTTCCTGTAAAGAATCCAGGATCTCCTTACTTCTAGATGATACTGCAGCAGGAATGTGCCAATCTACATCCTGCATATTGAAATCCCCTATCAGTAGCACTTCCCCTTTCCTGGCAATGCTGCATGTGTCTTCTATTAAATCTCTGTCCACGTCTTCTCTCTGTGATGGAGGTCTTTATATTACGCTAATGTAAATGGATTTCTCTTTCCCCCTTTCTAGTTTAACCCACAGTGCCTCCTCTCTCCCTTTTAAGCCCTGTATTTCTATAGCTTTAATATTATTTTTTACATATAGTGCCACTCCTCCCCTGCTTCGTACCCTGTCCTTTCTCAATAACGTATAGTCTGGTATAGTTATATCCCAGTCATGGCTGTCCATGAAACATGTCTCTGTAACTGCCACTAAATCCAAGTCAGCCTCTCCTATTAAGATCACAGATTTTGAGGCTTTATTTCCCATGCTACGGGCATTTCTAGATATTGCTTTTCAGATGTTGCCCCTTTTACATATTTCTATAAAGGTATATAATGTTTCACTTACCTGGGGGCTTTCTTCACCCATCCCCAATGAATCTAGTTTAAAGCTCTCTTCAGTAGGTTAGCCAGCCTGCTACTGAAGACATGTTGACCTTAAACATATGGATACCATCTCTGCTCTGCAGCCCTTGGAACATCATCCCATGGTCTAGGAAACCAAAATGCTCTCGATGACACCATCCACGCAGCCATGCATTTATCTCCAGGATGCAAACTTCTCTGCCTTAGCCTTTACCCTCAACAAGGAGGATCGAGGAGAACACCACCTGCACCCCTATCTGTTTCACCCTCTGGTCCCAGAGCCATGAAGTCACTTTTGATACGCTCAGAGGTATACTTGGCAGTATCGTTTGTGTCGTCATGGATGAGCAACATCGGATAATAGTCAGTAGACTTGATGAGTCTCAGCAAACTCTCTGTAACATCTTGGATTTTGGCACCTGGCAGCGAGCATACCTCTCTGTCATCAAGTCTGGTTGGCAGATGGACCCCTCAGGAGAAAGTCACCAACCACCACTATTCTTCGCTTCCTAGTGGTCACTGATTCTGCAACTTTGGGGTGTTCGAGCTCTGGTTCTTCCCTTTCCTGGGATACCGCCACCTACTTCACTTCCAGGGTTGCATAATGGTTCTTCAATTCAAGGGCTTGAGGAGTTGGATTGGTGATTCTGCTTGCCCTGGTGACTCATGTCCAACCTTCGTCCTTCTGTAGGCTCCCAAGCTGGAGAGTTTGGATGTTTCAAGAAGCATCTCATCAATATACTTCTCACTGCCTTGAATGCTCCTCAGCCTTGCCACCTCTTCTCTGAGCTCCTTCGTCTGTTTCCTGAGAGCCTCAGCATGTAGGCATCCTGCATATGGAACCCATCCTTCAACTGGCATTGGGATCTCTGTCTGGACAGAGGCAGAAGTTGTAATGGGGTAACAGCTTTGGCAATATGATTTTTCCAAGCCATTGTTCAGTTGGTGGAGCTTTGGTACCTTGCTTTGAAAAGGAGAGACCCTGTTAGGAATGCCTTGGAAGGTTCTGAAGACTTTTATGCAGTCCTCAGTTCTTTCACAGGTTAATCAGTCCCACTAACCCCTGATGAGGTGTCAGCGGCTTCAAAAAGCTGAGAAAGAGAAACTAACAGCAGAGTTTTAAACCTACACTACTAAAACCCCCAAATTTTTCCCCTTTTGAAATAAAGCACCCAAAAAGACTAACTCTTTCTAAAAATGTATACCAAAACCCTTTTAAGAGCTCTCAGAGAACTAGTAATTAAAAGTCACACACTCTTACCTTGCTTTGAAAAGGAGAGACCCTGTTAGGAACGCCTTGGAAGGTTCTGAAGACTTTTATACAGTCCTCAGTTCTTTCAAAGGCTAATCAGGCCCACTAGCCCCTGCTGAGTTATCAGGAGTAGTAGTAGTGAGCACTAAGCCAAATCTTAAATTTGATGTAGCTGCTCACAATGGGCCAGTGTTGTTCTATGGCAATGGGAGTTACCTGGTCACTCTTCCTTGCACCATAGAGTTTTGAACTTGGAGCCTTTTTGAATGATACTGTGGGACACCATCTAACAGTGAATTGCAGTAATCCAAACATGTTATCATAAGGGCATGTACTAATGTTTTAAGCACCTTGATATCCAAAGAATGTTTCAAGGCTCTGATACTATGAAAAGCAGTATTTGAGCCTTGTACTACTTGGGAAATCTGTCCCAAATTACCCCTAAGAGTTTCATGGAATCTTTAATTTCTATAAGGATGGATTTTATTTGCAGAGTACCTGGAAGTGGATTATCCTGAAAAGAAATCTAGATGGCAGAGGTTTTTGTTGAATTCAAAACCACCTTATGATCTTCTATCCACGCAATTATTTTCTGAAGATAATTTTTTAATGAAACTTTAAATCAATCATTCCAGTTATCTGTAGATATTACATCTGGATGTTGCTAGCATAGATACAAGCATTTAAGCCCAGATCTTGGATCAAAGTAGCCAATGGGGCGATAAAGATGTTAAAAAGAGTAGGAACCAAGATTGAACCTTGAAGAACCCCATAAAAAGGGGACTATATTGAAGAGGTCTTACTACCTATGGAAATGTGAAAGGCTAATGGAGAAATAAGAGTGAAACCAGTTCAAGACTACCTAGTGAGACCAATCTGTTGTAGTTGCTTCAATAGGAGTGAATGGTCTATGACATCAAAGGCTGCTGTGAGATCAAGCTGAACAAGATCATCATCATGGAACTTGTCTTGTTGCATTATGATTTCATTAATAAGGGCTAACAAAGCTTTTGCAGTACTGTGCTTAGTTCTAAATTTGGTTTGTCGAGGATGGAAAGTGTTTGCCTTTAAAAAGCGAGTTAAGTGAAACTGCTTTTTCCAAAAGGTTGACTTCAAAAGGGATATTGCAGATAGGATGATCATTTTCAGAAGACAACGGATCAAGATTGGGTTTCTTTTAATAGAAGACGGATAACAGAATAGTTCCAATTATTGAGAACAGTCCCAATGGAGAGATTAGTGTTTACCAAGTCCAAAAATACCACAGGAAAGTAGGCCTCCACTGGCTGCCAAACTCATGCAGTGACAATACTATTGAGTGGCATTGCTATTGAAAGATGCAGACATCTTGCATATATGACACACTGTATTCCCCCAAAAAGTTGTGTTCAAGTGCAAAGCATCTTTCCAATTTGTTAGAACCATTTGTATAGCAAGAGGCAAGAGAATATTAAATAACCTTTCACCATATTTATCTGAAACATCCATAACTGCAAAGACTCTGAAAATGATTAGCATCATTGGTCCAAAGGTTTATGCTGCCCAAGACAGAAGCTCCCCACCATGCCACCAGCTTCCACCACCCCCGCTGCTGTGCTGCCACCCCCCAATCCATCTTCTGTGGGGGAGGGGGGGTGGAGGATGCAGTATCAGCAGTGGAAGCGATATGACTCTGCAGCAGTTTTATGCCACTGTTTCAGTGCACCGGCAGGCCATGTGCTTCTGCACCCATGGCACACTCATGGCCTGCTGCTCCTGCCCCTCTTTGATAGGAAGTTGAATCTGAAGGGGGCAGGAGTGGCAGGCCATAGTTTTCGCAACATGGGTGCTGAAGTGCATGGCCAGTTTTGGGCACCAAAGCTGCCGCTTTAAAAAATCATGGCATACCACCCATCAGGGTCTGCCACCCTAGGGGACTGCCTAGTGGACAGGCCAGACCTGGCAACACCAGTACTTATTGGACAGTAGGAGCCTGCCTTCCACATTCTCCATAGCTAGCATCAAGGTGTTCTGGGGTCAGTGCGGGGCAGTGTGCAAGGATAACCGGTTATCTGTGAAGTTAAGTCGATAACTGGTTATCCTTAACCAGGTAAAGTTTACAAAGAAGCCTTCTAGATAGATGGCAAGAGGCTGTGAAATTGTTTTAAATAGGTGTTAAGACAAGTGACAAATCAAAGGGGCATTTTGAAAGACTCCCTCTATCCAAGCAAGGGCTGTGTGAATCACCCAGGAAATTGATCACAGATTACCTGAGAAGCACAGGACAGGGTACTATGTAGCAGCCAGCTTTTAATCGGTCTTCTTTCCCTCCCTCCCTGACTCCCACCCACCCCTGGAATAACTGTAGCTTTATAGGTCCTTAAACCTCTTAAAGGAAAGGGGTTGCCATATTCACTCTCAGGTGCAGCTACTTATCCTCATCAGGCATATATTAAGGGCCTGAGATTAATCAAGCTAGAGGTGAACAAAGTCCATTAAACATATTAGGTATAGTTTTATTAGTATAAGTATCCCCATAAAACCTTACTAAGTAAACAACTTAAATACTAAACACAACTTTAAAACTAAGATGCAGACAGCAGTCCAACAGTGAGATGGGGGCTTTCCAGTCTTTTGCATTGAGTGTCACATGTATGATTTTCTCCCAGTTGGGGAGGGGTCTTATGTGTGCAATAGGTGCAATGAGCTCTTTGCTCTCAAGGAACGAATCAATTTCTGGAAGCTAGAGTAGCAGACTTGGAGGACATAAGGAAGACAGAGAGGTACATAGATGAGACATACAGGGATGTAGTACTGAAGTCCCACCTGCATTCTGGCAGCATCCCTGTTGCCATAGAGAAGAGAGGTCACGTGACAGGAGAGCATCACCCTGGTGTGGCAGGAAGTGATCCTGTAGTTAGGACCTGTCCTCCAGGTGATGAAAAACCCTCTCGCACCGAGGAGGCTTCTCCAGGGCCATGTGACCATGAGGAAAGGGTTAGGACAGCCATTATAGTTGGTGATTAGGCAGGTAGCTAACTGGGTGGCTGGTGGACATGAGGATCACCTTGTAATATGCCTGCCTGGTGCGAAGGTAGCGGACTTCACACGCCACCTAGACAAGGTCTTAAATAGTGCTGGTGAGGAGTCTGCTGTCTTGGTACATGTCCTTACCAATGACATAGGAAAGTGTGGTAGGGAGGTTCTGGAGGGTAAATTTAGATTTTTAGGTAGGAAGTTGAAATACAGAACTTCCAGGGTAGCATTCTCCAAAATGCTTCCCGTTCCCATGTACAGGACCCAAAAGGCAGGCAGAGCTCCGGAGTCTCAATGCGTGGATGAGATGATGGTGCAAGGAAGAGGATTTTGGATTTGTTAGGAACTGGGGAACATAATGGGGAAAGGAGGGGCTCTTCTGAAGGGATGGGCTCCACCTTAACTGGGATGGAAGCAGGCTGCTGGCATTAATCTTTAAATAGAGCAGTTTTTAAATTAGATAATAGGGGAATGCCGACAGTCACCCATGAGTGCATGGTTCAGAACAATGTATCTTTGAAGGATACTAGCAAAAGCTTGAAGTTAGGGCATATTGACAGAGAGGTTCTAATAAAGACAAAAGTAACCCAAATGCCCTTGAGTACAGAGCAAACAGAGCTTAAAGATTGCAAATTATCCCTGCCTACCAATAGCCAGATTAATATGAATAAAATACAGCCTCTAAAATGCTTGTATGCAAATGCTAGAAGTCTAAAAAATAAGATGGGAGAGTTAGAATATATAGCACTAAATGAGAGGTGAGATATGATTGGTATCTCAGAGATATGGTGGAAGGAGGACAACCAGTGGGACGCTGTGATACCTGGGTACAAACTATATCATAATGATAGAGCTGATCAAATTGGTGGAGGGGTTGCGCTCTATGTTAGAGAAGGCATTGAGTCACACAGGATTAAAACTCACTGTAGAATCTCTATGGATTGAAATTCAATGTAAAAAGGGGAAGGTGATGGCAGTGGGGGTGTACTATCAACTCTCTGGCCAGAATGAACAAATGGATGATGAAATGCTGAAAGAAATCAGGGAAGCTAACAAAGTTACAGCACGGTAATAATTATGGGTGATTTCAATTACCCTGGTATCGACAGGGTCAGTGTCACGGCAGGACATGCTAGGGAGATAAAGTTTCTAGATGAAACAAATGACTGTTTCTTGGAGCTGCTGGTTCATGAACCAACCAGAGGGGAAGACATTTTGGAACTAGTCCTTAGTGGACTACAAAATCTGGTGCAAGAGATTAGGGTGTTGGGGCCACTTGGCAATAGTGATCATAACATGATCGCATTTGATTTAATTAATGGAGGAAGGATGGTAAGGAAATCCACAGTACTACCTTTTAACTTTCAAAAGGGAGACTATGTTAAAATGAGGTAAATAGTTAAGAAAAAACTAAAAGGAGCAGTTGCAAAGGTCAAAGATTTACATCAATCATTGGTATTATTTAAAAATACTATCTTGGAAGCCCAGACCAGCTGTATTTCATGCTTTAAGAAAAGAGGAAGGAAGTCCAAAAAACTGCCAACATAGTTTGAAGGTGAGGTCAGAGAGGCTGTTGTAGACAAAAGAGCATCTTTCAGGAAATGGAAAAAGGAGCCAAATGACAAAAACTGGAAACAACATAAACACTGGCAAGGCATTGATAAGGCAGGCAAAGAGAGAATTTGAGAAGAAGCTTGCTGTGGAAACAAAAAGGCATAATAAAGAATTTTTCAAGTACATTCGTAGCAAAAATCCTGTGAGAGAGTCAGTTGGACCATTAGATAATAGAGGGGTAAAAGGGGCACTAAGAGGGGACAAGGCTATAGCTGAGAGACTGAATGAATTCTTTGCTTCAGTCTTTACTGAGGAAGATGATGGGGTGTTACCCATGACTGAAATGGTATTTAAAGGTGATGCGGCAGAAGAATTGAAAGAAATATCTATACACGGAGAAGATGTGTTACAACTATTTGATAAACTGATGAGTAGCAAATCACCTGGACCGGATGTTATACATCCAAGGGTGTTGAAAAAACTGAAATATGAGATTGCAGACCTACTATTAGTAACCTGTGAACTATCATTAAAATCATCTGTAATACCTAAAGATAGGAGGATGGCCAATGTAACGCAAGTTTTTAAAAAGGATTCCAGGGGTGATCCGGGAAGCTACAGACCAGTGAGCCTGAAGTCAGTACTGTGAAAAATGGTAGAAACCATTATAAAGAACATAATTACTGAACATGTGGATAGTCATGGCTTAATGGGAGACAGCCAACGTGGCTTTAGCCAAGGAAGGTCTTGCCTTACAAATCTGTTATGTTTTTTTGAAGGTGTGAATAAACAGGTAGACAAAGGTGAGTCAGTTGATATAGTGTATCTGGATTTTCAGAAAGCCTTTGACAAGGTCCCTTATGAGAGACTCTTGACAAAATTAAAAAGTCATGGGATAGGAGGCAGTGTATTATTGTGGATCAAGAACTGGTTAAAAGATAGAAAGCAGAGGGTAGGGCTAAATGGCCAACTTTCCAATGGAGAATGGTGAATAGTGGAGTACACCAGGGATCTGTGCTGGGTCCGCTGCTTTTTAACATATTTGTAAATGACATGGAAATGGGAACAACAAGTGAGGTAATCAAATTTGCAGATGACACAAAATTATTCAAAGTTGTTAAAACCCATGAGAATTGTGAAAAATTGCAAGAGGATCTTGATAAACTGGAAGACTGGGTGTCCAAATGGCAGATTAAATTTAATGTGGACAAGTGCAAAGTTATGTACCTAGGAAAGAACAACCCAGACTATGGTTATACGATGCAAGGTTGTACATGAACCACCACTCAGGAAAAAGATTTAGGCGTCATCATGGATAACATGTTTAAACCATCCACTCAGTGTACAGCGGCAGCCAAGAAAGCAAATAGAATGCTAGGTATCATAAGGAAAGGAATGGAAAATAAAACAAAAGATATTATAATGCCTTTGTATCGTTCTATGGTGTGACCGCACCTTGAATATTGAGCGCAATTCTGGTCACCGTATCTTTAAAAGGATATAGCGTTATTAGAAAAGGTTCAGAGAAGAGCCACCAAAATGGTAAAAGGGATAGAAGAATACTCCTATGAAGAAAGGCTAAAAAGGTTAGGGCTCTTTAACCTGTAAAAGAGACGGCTGAGGGGAGATATGATAGAAAACTATAAATTAATGAACGGAGTGGAACGGGTAAACTTAGATCGATTGTTTACACCATCAAAATATAGAAAGACTATGGGATATGCAATGAAGCTACAGTGTAACCTATTTAAGACTAATAAGAGAAAATATTTTTCACTCAACGTGTAATCAAACTCTGGAATTTGTTACCGGAGGATGTAGTAAAAGCTGCTAGTGTAGCCAGGTTTAAAAAATGTTTGGACAAGTTTCTGTAGGAAAGGTCCATAAACCATTATCAAAGAGGATCCGGGAAATCCACTGATTGCCCCAATACAAACATTATGGAACCTGTGTGTCCTTTAGGGAACCTGTTAGCTACATATGACCTAGATTGGCCACTGTTGGAAACAGGATACTGGGGTTGATGGACCTTGATCTGACCCAGTATGGCATATCTTATGTTTTTATGTAAGACTGGCCTAATCTTACCCGGTTAAGGTTAACTCATTATCAAATGAATATCGCAGATAACTGATTAGCTAAATCACTAAAAGGATAACACGAATATTTAATGTCAGTGGTATACAATATGTGTGTTTAAATTAAAACAGTGATGGCCAGTTGTTTTAAAATCAACCCCTCTCTTTTTAGAAGGCCCCTCCCGTTTTCTGTGCTGTAAGATGTACTAAACAACAACCTTGCTGCCCTCCAGAACTCGCTTCCTTCATGGCTGTGTCCGCTTTGCAGAGCGCCTTGGAATAATATTACATGCCCGCACTGACTTTACATTTCAAACTCGTGCGGACCTTCTTCCACGTCTGCTACTGTACTCGCCAAGCAAGGCTACTTCTGTATATTTGTCTCAAAATTTATTTATTTATTTCACAGTATTTCTATACCGTCTTATCGTAAAATCAAGGCGGTGTCACGACAAAACAATCAAAAGTAGTGGGGGTGTATTTCATGCAGTGAAAGAAGTGTTATAATTTGCGTGTGTGGGAATGTGTATTAGATTAGGTTGAGCTATGTACAGTGTGCGCTATGGTACAGCATGGGCTATAATACAAGGTATAATACAATTAGGGCTTAAGATATATCCAGTGACGTTATACATTTTCTTGTCAGGGTTTTAAGGGGTGTTCCTTTTCTTCTAGCCCTCATCCTCTCTTCCTGACGCTCAACTTCCTTCACAAAGTGCCTCTCCCTGCCAACCCTACGCCTTCATTTCCTCACAAGGATGACAAGGTTAATCTCTCATGTAGTACAGAATATTTTATTTAAATTAAAATATCTTAGAGAGATCCACTCTCTCCTTTTGGAGAGAAACTGAGACTTTTCAGTCAAGCTGTAAAGTTACGCCCATTAGATTACCGTTGTATCCTTTTGTTAGGGTTATCCATAAAAATAGTTTTTAATCTGTTGTTTGTTTTTATTTATTTATTCTCAGCATTTGCTATACTACCCTTAAAACAACAAGGTCACAGGGTCAAGTACTGGAACATAATATATATGTTAAAATTGGTTTGGTTCCCAGTTAGGAGTCGAAATTTCCATTGCAGTGAAGGTCTCATTTGGCCTGTCCAGCAAGGAAAAAGGTCTTTACAAACTGTTTACTTATAGGGCAGTTTTAGAGTGGAACTGGCTACTCTTGGATGTTAGGGAAATCAGACGCTCTACAAAGTTTAAATTGTCAGCTCCAAGTTTTAAGTTAAAGGCGTCATGACCTGAGTTAGTTGCAATACTGAAATTCACATTTTGATATTGTAATTTGTGTCATTGAAATGTGGTACTGAACCTCTCTGTAATCTACCCTGTACCTGAGGGAAACAGCAAAATCTAAAAACTAAAATTAATTGAGTTCTTCATCATGTGATCGTCCACTTCATTCCCGCCCCCTGTCTTCTACCCTTCTTCCTGTCCTAGAATCACAGAGGAGGAACCTGTTTCTCTTTCCCCCTATGTCAACCCTTCCCTCTGCCATTGCTACTGTTCCTGCTGCCTTCAGACATACTGCGATTAAACCTCTCCTCAGAAAACACTCGCTGGACCCTCCCTGCCCTGCTTTCATCCCATCTCCCTCCTCCCTTTGCAATCTAAACTACTGTCAGAGTTTATAGATGATGCTATAATCAGGTTCCTTATTAATCGCGGTATGCAGAAAGCATTACTGTCCATGCTGAATGAGTTTTCTCTGTGTCGGGCGAGGGGCTATATTGTTCTCCTGTCAGATCTGACATCAGCTATTGTTACAGTTCATCACCAGAGTTTAGTGGATTGACAAAAGAATTTGGGTTGAAGGGGGTTGTTTTAAGTTGATTATTCTCTTTTTGTGGTGATAGGGGGTCACTGGAACTTGCAGTATGGTATGGTGTGCTGCAAGGTTTGGTATTGCCACTTTAATATTGATGTAGCCAGGGCCACACCAAGCCTTGTGTGACTTGCAAACCTGGTATCCCCTAATGAAATCAGACTTTTGCCATTTGCCCCATCCCCCCATACCCAGCATTGCCCTTCTACCCCATCCCCCCATGCCCAGTATCCCATCTTACCCCACCTCGTCATGTCCAGCCGGCTCTCGCCCACACTGCCTGCCCTTGCCCCATTGCCGCTTTTCCTATTTCCACGGCAGCGGCAGCACAGGCGGCAATGGTGGCGGCAGACCTCCAATTTACAAAGAAGCAGGTCTTTCTGAGTCTCGCTTGCATGGCTCGTCCGATCCCTCCCTCCTGTGACATATGCACACATCAGGGGAGGGAGGAACCAGACCAACCATGCAAGCGCGAGTTGCAAAGATCCATGTTTGTTTGAGTTTTTTTTTAACTGGAGGTCTGCCGCTGCTGCCGCTACCACCAAGGGAACAGGAAAAGCAGTGGCGGGTAAGGGCAGGCTTGGCAGGTAGTGGGGGGGGGGACCGAGGCTGGCCATCGGCAGCCCTAAATGCGCCTCTACTTTTTTTGCACAGGCCTAGGATGTAGCCCCTCTGTATATATAGATTAGGGAGCTGGGGATCTTTGTGTTATTCTTATGTTGATGATTTTCAGTTATTGTTGCCAATAAAGGGCAATGGTATGGAGGAATTGCCACAGTTGATGAAGGAACTAGGAGACATTGAAAACTGGCAGAGAAAAAAGGATATTGAAATGTAATTGTAATAAATCAGAAATGCTGTAATGGGGAAACAGGGGATGTAGTCATCAGTGAACATTTTTTTTAGAGGGGAACGTACCTCTTAGAAGAATGATGAAAAGTTGAGGGCTTTATAGGCACTGACAGTCACCTAGGGAACAGGAGCATCTTAAATAAAGCTATTCTCCCTTCCAGGGATAAAGGGAGATCTCACCACCTCTGCAATCTCAACTTCATGTCGCTCAACAAAGAAGGGACATTAAATTCATACAGCCTAGTCAGATCACTTGCTAATCATGTACCCAAATATTTAAAGGAAGATTCCACGCATGGGAGAGGATAAGCACCCTCTCCCAGCGGTCCTGGACATTTCCAGGGGCAATTTCTCCAACTAGGTTAGTTTTGTGCATACCAATGACAATCATGAACCTCTCTCCTAAGCCAAGATATGTGGAGTATGATCTCAGTCTCTCAAATTTACTGCTAATGCTCAGCGTAGTACTTACATTGAATCAAAGAGAGCTTCCTTCTGGAGTTCATAAGATGTAACATGTATGGATAATTTGTCAAGATGTGACTGCAAACTCTTTAATCCAGCCTGTGACTCCCAATACGGTGGGAAATATTTCTGTATCTTTCTGCCACACTTTCTTGGTCTCTCACTACTTTTTTTGTTATTTGAAGATCTTCTCCCTCTCAACATGATTCACAGAATAATCACTTGGAACCAGCCGTTGTTGTGTTTTTTCTGCTTTACTACATCATCTGTTTTTCTTGCATCTGGCTTTTTATCAGTCGAAATGGGAGTATCTGAGGTGATCGTAACCTCTTCATAGTTCTCTGAGGGTCATGGTCCCAGTGCCTTCCTGGTACAGCAATGTTGTAATGTTTACAGAGTTTCCAATGCTTGAGTTGTGCCACTTTGAGATTTTCTGTGTAGAAATTTGCTCCCATCAGAACTTTGCAGCTAACTATAAGATGAGTAACCGTTTCCAGTTCTTTCTTACAGAATCTGCATATGTATGTTTTGACAATTTTTTCTATGCTTGCTGTGAACCATCTGATCCATAATCTGCTATACTGGGCTGTACCTATCAATCTCTCATCCTTTGGTTTCAGTTTGCCTCTCCTCAATCTTCCTTAAAGAAAGATTCTGACCAGCAGAGAGGAAAAGTACCCTCCGAGTGGTTCCACACACTCCCCTGTGTGGGGAAAGCCTCAGATTTGTCCGAATTTAACTTTGGACTGGAAAAGATACCAAAATCAGTAAGTTCCTGCAACAAGATCACTACAGAATGCGCTGGGTAAGGAAAGTGGACCAAAATATCATTCGCAAATGTGAAAAGCTTAAATCCAACCCACCCCCCATAGAAAAGTGAGAGAAGGCACCCTTAACACATACATCGCTGAATAGGGCAGTCCTCTGTGATCGTGCCATTGAGTAACACCATCCCTTAGGTTCCAAGTATAATAAGTGAACTGCACTCAGAAATAATCGTTCAACTCCCAGATATCCCAGAACTGCATACATATACTTCAAATGAACTCAATCCAAAGTCTTTTCTGCATCAAAACTAATGAGCAACAAAGGGAGTCTCTTTAGAGCAGTGGTCCCCAAATCGGGTCACAACAGTGGATGGGGTCACAGAAACAGGATTTATCTTGAATTACCAATAAACACCTTTAAACTTCACACAGGCAACAATTGACCTCAGGATGGCTAGAGCCCTACATTTAGTGATGAAATCACTATAGGGAACAGCTGACGCTCACATCACAGGTCATGTAGCCTCTTTTTTTATAGCCCATACTCAATCATAACTCCTACACCCTAAAACCACAACAAATACTTCTGGGAAATAAATAATATAGCTAATATCACTTCTAATCCACATTCATACAACATACACACTATCCAAAATCACACAAACAGCGTCATAGTGGTCACGGCGTTCAGGATGAGCAATGCAGGAACAAACTGTAGTTTCCTAAAAAAGGAAAAGGAAAATAAGGAACTATAAACGGAGCTCACTAGTAGAGTCAACAAGTACTTATCTTCAAAAATGCTGCAAGCCAATCACTCTGTCCGCTGCTCAACCATCGCGCCGGGAACATCCCAAACAGACAACACGAAGCAGAGAAACTCTCAAATGGATACAATTCTAATTTCTTTCACAAAACAACCCTACGAAAGCTTTCGTTTCGCCGCAACAGGGCTTCATCAGGGGAAAAATAAACAATTTCAAGAATCCATAAATTCTCACAGGATTCTTCGCTCCCAAAAAATCATGGCGTCTGACGTCACATTTATAAATCCCCTTACCCAATCATAACAAAACACGTCATCACCCATTCTTGAAATTGTTATTTTTTCCCCTGATGATTCTTGAAATTGTTATTTTTTTCCCCTGATGAAGCCCTGTTGCGGCGAAACGAAAGCTTTCGTAGGGTTGTTTTGTGAAAGAAATTAGAATTGTATCCATTTGAGAGTTTCTCTGCTTCGTGTTGTCTGTTTGGGATGTTCCTGGCGCGATGGTTGAGCAGCGGACAGAGTGATTGGCTTGCAGCATTTTTGAAGATAAGTACTTGTTGACTCTACTAGTGAGCCCCGTTTATAGTTCCTTATTTTCCTTTTCCTTTTTTAGGAAACTACAGTTTGTTCCTGCATTGCTCATCCTGAACGCCGTGACGACTATGACGCTGTTTGTGTGATTTTGGATAGTGTGTATGTTGTATGAATGTGGATTAGAAGTGATATTAGCTATATTATTTATTTCCCAGAAATATTTGTTGTGGTTTTAGGGTGTAGGAGTTATGATTGAGTATGGGTTATAAAAAAAGAGGCTACATGACCTGTAATGTGAGTGTCAGCTTTTCCCTATAGTGATTTCATCACTAAATGTAGGGCTCTAGCCATCCTGAGGTCAATTGTTGCCTGTGTGAAGTTTAAAGGTGTTTATTGGTAATTCAAGATAAATTTTGTTTAGGAGTAAATCTTGTATTCAAGGGCTCTTTTGGTTCAATTTGTTTATTATATGCTCTTGGACAGTTGGTGCTTAGTGTCACAGAAACAGGGCCATTTCTCTTCTCTGTGGACCTTCACTGTGACCTATGCAAGGTAGAGACAATCACCAGGCAGCATGTGGCCTGTGAGCCAGTGAACATTTATACATCTTTGCCTACACCTGGGTGAGCTTCCTGTTAGATTGGAAATCCATGCCGAGTGCTGGGGTCTGCAAGCACATACTGCACACTGACACGAGGGACCCTGTGCCAACTGCTGCCGCCCATGCCGAGTACTGAGGTCTGTAAGCACACACTGCACACTGACAAGGGACCCTCTGCTGACTGCAGCTGCCCATGCAGAATACTGGAGTCTGTAAGCACACACTGCACACTGACATGAGGGACCCTGTGCCGACTGCTGCCGCCCATGCCGAGTACTGGGATCTGTAAGCACACACTGCACACTGACACGAGGGACCTGTGCTGACCGCTGCCGCCCATGCCAAGTACTGAGGTCTGTAAGCACACACTGACACAAGGGACCCTGTGTCAACTGCTGCCGCCCATGCCGAGTACTGAGGTCTATCAGCACACACTGCACACTGACACGAGGGAACCTGTGCCAACTACTGCTACCCATGCCGCGTACTGAGGTCTGTAAGCACACACTGCACACTGACAAGAGGGACGCTGTGCCGACTGCTGCTGCCCATGCCGAGTACTGGGATCTGTAAGCACACACTGCACACTGACACGAGGGACCTGTGCTGACCACTGCCGCCCATGCCGAGTACTGAGGTCTGTAAGCACACATTGCACACTGACACAAGGGACCCTATGCCAACTGCTGCCACCCATGCCAAGTACTGAGGTCTGTAAGCACACACTGCACACTGACACGAGGGATCCTGTGCCAACTGCTGCCGCCCATGCCGAGTACTGGGATCTGTAAGCACACACTGCACACTGACACGAGGGACCTGTGCTGACCACTGCCGCCCATGCCGAGTACTGAGGTCTGTAAGCACACATTGCACACTGACACAAGGGACCCTGTGCCAACTGCTGCCACCCATGCCAAGTACTGAGGTCTGTAAGCACACACTGCACACTGACACGAGGGACCTGTGCTGACCGCTGCCGCCCATGCCGAGTACTGGGGTCTGTAAGCACACACGGCACACTGACAAGGGACCCTGTGCTGACTGCAGCTGCCCATGCAGAGTACTGGGGTCTGTAAGCACACACTGCACACTGACATGAGGGACCCTCTGCTGACTGCAGCTGCCCATGCAGAATACTGGGGTCTGTAAGCACACACTGTACATGCTGAGTACTGGGGTCTCTAAGCACACACTGCACACTGACGAGGGACCCTCTGCTGACTGCAGCTGCCCATGCAGAGTACTGGGATCTGTAAGCACACACTGCACCCTGACACAAGGGATCCTGTGCCGACTGCTGCCGCCCATGCCGAGTACTGAGGTCTGTAAGCACACACTGCACACTGATGAGGGACCCTCTGCTGACTGCAGCTGCCCATGCAGAGTACTGGGATCTGTAAGCACACACTGCACACTGACACGAGGGACCTGTGCTGACCGCTGCCACCCATGCCGAGTACTGAGGTCTGTAAGCACACACTGCACACTGACACAAGGGACCCTGTGCCAACTGCTGCCGCCCATGCCGAGTACTGAGGTCTGTAAGCACACACTGCACACTGACATGAGGGACCCTCTGCTGACTGCAGCTGCCCATGCAGAGTACTGGGATCTGTAAGCACACACTGCACACTGACATGAGGGACCCTCTGCTGACTGCAGCTGCCCATGCAGAGTACTGGGATCTGTAAGCACGCACTGCACCCTGACACAAGGGACCCTGTGCTGATTGCTGCCACCCATGCCGAGTACTGGGGTCTGTAAGCACATGCTGCACACTGACACGAGGGACCCTGTGACGACTGCTGCCACCCATGCCGAGTACTGGGGTCTGTAAGCACATGCTACACACTTACACGAGGGACCCTGTGACGACTGCTGCCGCTCATGCAGAGTACTGGGGTCTGTAAGCACACACTGCACACTGACACAAGGGACCCTATGCCAACTGCTGCCACCCATGCCGAGTACTGGGGTCTGTAAGCACACACTGCACACTGATGAGGGACCCTCTGCCGACTGCTGCCGCCCATGCCGAGTACTGGAGTCTGTAAGCACACACTGCACATTGACACAAGGGACCCTCTGCTGACTGCTGCTGCCCATGCTGAGTACTGGGGTCTGTAAGCACACACAGCACACTGAAAGAGGGACCTTTTGCTGACTGCTGCTGCCCATGCCGAGTACTGGTGTCTGTAAACACACACTGCACACTGACACAGGGACCTTTTGCTGACTGCAGCTGCCCATGCAGAGTACTGGAGTCTGTAAGCACACACTGCACACTGACACAGGGACCTTTTGCTGACTGCAGCTGCCCATGCAGAGTACTGGGGTCTGTAAGCACACACTGCACACTGACACGAGGGACCCTCTGCTGACTGCTGCTGACTGCTGCCGCCCATGCCGAGTACTGAGGTCTATAAGCACACACTGCACACTGACAAGGGACCCTCTGCTGACTGCAGCTGCCCATGCAGAGTACTGGGATCTGTAAGCACACACTGCACACTGACACGAGGGACCCTCTGCTGACTGCAGCTGCCCATGCAGAATACTGGGGTCTGTAAGCACACACTGCACATTGACACAAGCAGGGGCATCCCAAGGGGGTGCGGGGCCTCATTTGCATAAGTGGCCTTATTTGCATAAATATTTGCATAATGCTAACATACACTAACTTTTAGTAAACATGTCTCTTAATGAGTGTATGGATAAAGACAGACTAAAAGATTTCTACATTACTATAATCCAGTGCCAACCGCCAGGCACATTAGGAACTACTACAAACACTGCCCATTTAGAACCCATAGCAAACCCGCCGTATTCTAACAGCACTACCAGGACTCACAAAGCACCATACCCTACCTATCAAAAGCCAACACTGCAAATATTAAACCAATACATTTCAGAGAACAATACATGACCTACTGGGGAAAGAGAACAAGTGGCAATGTCTAATAGGAATTACATAAACAGAATACCTCAGCTCAGTTACACATGCAGAACATAGACCATCACCAAACAAGGAATCACAATTTAGAAACAGGAAGGCAATAATTAAACTGGGAACCCCAAAAGCCAAACTTGAAATGTACAGCAACACTGTTGAAATAAAACTATAAATTAATTTCCTCTTGTACCAAACAAAGCGCAGACGTTAATGATGCACATTTCCCAGAGCTTTCATATTCCAGGTAATAAATTCAAAATAAAGAGATATCTTTCTACCTTTTGTGCATTTTTTTCAGTTGCAATTGCTCCAGCCACTTTCTTCTGGTTTCTTCATGTTTTCTGCTAACTCTCCATCATCTGCTGTCCATTTGTCCTTTCTTCTCTCTTCTAGTTTTTTTTCCATTCTCTCTCTCTACATCTGCTTTAACATACTAATCTTTCTCCTTTTGCTCTTTCCTCATTCCTATTTCATCCACTCAAATTTTACCCCTCCATCCTCAATCCCCACTTACTCTCCCAATACCCGGCCAATTGTAGATTTTTTATCCGTCCCACACAAAATATTTTTCCCCTCTCCATTTTACTCTCCCAGCCCCATCCCATTCTAATCCTCCCCCAACATCAGCTCCCTTCTAGTTCCAGGCTCACCCAGTATCCATTCCCTTCTAGTCCCTGCATCAGCCCATTTCCAGTCCTAGCCCCCCATCAGCCCATTTCCAGTCCTAGCAACCCCCCAACCCAATACCAGTCCTAGCCCCCCATCAACCCACTTCCAGTCCTAACCCCCCATCAGCCCACTTCCAGTCAGCCCCCCATAGCCCATTGCCAGTCCTAACCCCCCCATCAGCCCACAGCCCATTACCAGTCCTAACCCCATCAGCCCACCTCAAGTCCTAACCCCTCCCCATCAGCCCATTTCCTGTCCTAGCCCCCCCATAGCCCATTATCATTCCTAACCCCCCCATAGCCCATTACCAGTCTTAACCCCATCAGCCCACCTCCAGTGTTAACCCCCCATCAGCCCATTTCCAGTCCTAGCCCCCCCATAGCCCATTACCAGTCCTAACCCCACCCCAACAGCCCCCAGCCCATTACCAGTCCTAACCCCATCAGCCCACCTCCTGTTTTAATCCCCCAAGCCCATTTCCAGTTCTAGCAACCCCCCAACCCATTACCAGTCCTAGCCCCCCATAGCCCACTCCCAGTCCTAATCCCCATCACCCAATTTTCAGTTTAAGCCCCCCCATACCCCATTACCAGTCCTAACCTCCCCATCAGCCCACTCCCAGTCCTAATCCCACCAGCCCATTTCCAGTCCTAATCCCCCATCACCCAATTTTTAGTTTAAGCCCCCCCATAGCCCATTACCAGTCCTAACCCCCCCATCAACCCACTTCCAGTCCTAATCCCATCAGCCCATATAAAGACTTAGCTCCCCCATAGCCCATCACCACTCCTAACCCCCCCCCATAGCCCCCCCATAGCCCATCACCACTCCTAAAGCCCGCCAGCCCATCACCACTCCTAATCCCCCCCCCAGCCCAGCCCAGCCCAGAGAAAAGTTTTTTTAAAAAAGCTGTCTTCTCCCGCTGCCGGAGCCGCCGCGGCAGTATCGAGTGTGCCGCGGGACCAACCCTGCCCAGCAGAGCCTGCCCTCCCCCGTATCACCTCTCTTCGTAGCTGCAGTCACACGCGCCGGCTTTCAGAGCACGAAGGGACTAGTTTCCCTTTCGCGGCTCTGTTAAGCCCGCGGGGGCTGATGGGAACTTCCCATCAGCCCCCGCGGGCTTAACAGAGCAGCGAGGGAGAAACTCTCCTCTCACGCTCTGAAAGCCGGTGCGTCTGACTGCAGCTACGAAGAGAGAGGTGATACGGGGGAGGGCAGGCTCTGCTGGGCAGGGGGGCCCCACGGCACACTCGATAGTGCCGCGGCGGCTCCGGCAGCGGGAGAAGACAGCTTTTTTTTTTTTTTTTAAATTTTACTTTAGGATCAGAATGTTTTTTGCGCGGGGCCCCCTGAAACGCGGGGCCCCCTGAAACGCGGGGCCCTGTGCAAAAAACATTCTCGCTCAATGGACGGGTCAGCCCTGGACACAAGGGACCCTCTGCTGACTGCTGCTGCCCATGCTGAGTACTGGGGTCTGTAAGCACACACAGCACACTGAAAGAGGGACCTTTTGCTGACTGCTGCTGCCCATGCCGAGTACTGGGGTCTGTAAGCACACACTGCACACTGACACAGGGACCTTTTGCTGACTGCTGCTGCCCATGCCGAGTACTGGGGTCTGTAAGCACACACTGCACACTGACACGAGGGACCCTCTGCTGACTGCTGCTGCCCATGCAGAGTACTGGGGTCTTTAAGCACACACTGCACACTGAAATAGGGACCCTCTGCTGACTGCCCCTGTGGTCTGCTTTAGATGAGTAGGGGGAGAGGAAGAAGCTGGAGACCTGCTACTTTGATTTCATCATCATCTGGGGTCACGGGAATTCTTAGTTGCTAAAATGGGGTCATAGGAGTAGCCTAGTGGTTAGAACACTGGCTTGGTAACCAAGCAACCAGGGTTCAATTCCTACTAGCACTCCTTGTGGCCTTGGGCAAGTCACTTAACCCTCCATTGCCTCGGAAGAAAGGCCTGGCAATCTACTTCCGGTGACACTGCCAAGAAAACCCAGGAGCTTATGGGTCACCAGGAGTCAGGACTGACTCAAAGGCACACACTGCATTTTGCAAAATGGGGTCATATGGAATAAAAGTTTGGAAAGCACTGGTTTAGAGAATTATACAACAGTGTCAAAATCCTACAAAAATTAAGAACAATATGCCGACCTTTAACAAATCCTACCTTAGATAATGAGCTAAGGTGGGCAGAAATGGAGCCAAATGATCAACCTAAATCTTGGCCAAGAGCTTCATGTTCATATTCAACAATGAGATAGGTCTATATTAGCTCAGACCTTTCCCAGGCTTGGGAATTACAGTAACCATTGCTGTATTAGAATTGTAGGGAAAATGTCGGAAACTCATTTAAACTAGAAACATGATGGCAGAAAAAGTCCACATGGCCTATCTAGTCTGCCCTTCCATATCAACTACAATAGTCTTCTTTTTATCTTTAGATATCCTCTGTGTTTGTCCCCTGCATTTTTGAATTCAGATACTGTCCTCGTGTCCACCACATCTACTGGGAGACTATTCCACACATCTACCACTCTTTCCATAAAGAAATATTTCTGCATATTACTCCTGAGTCTATCTCCTTTCACCCTCATTCTATGTCCTCTCGTAGTAGGGTTTGCTTTCAATCAAAAGAGGCTCTCTTCCTGTGCATTTATGCCACAGAGGTATTTAAATGTCTCTATCATATCACCCGTATCCCGCCTTTCCTCCAAAGTATGCATATTAAGATATTTAAGTCTGTCCTCATATGCTTCATAACGAAGACCACTAACCATTTTAGTAGCCACCCTCTGCACCGACACCGACTAGACTAAACCTCTGCCAAAGGAATACCAAACTGCTCAGTATGCCACCCCAATTAAGCTTTAAGGTGGGCTACCTCCAAAGACACATGCTTGATCTCATCCTCCAGGCCAGAAATCCTCACTTTGGCCTCAGGCATCTTTCCCTGGAAAAGCATCAAGGACTGGGCCACATTATCAGTTTTAGCTCACAACCTATCTAATCGCCTCTCCAGTACTCAAACAGTAGTAGCCATCATCTCTTCCACCATTGCCGCCATATTGGTCTTTCCAGTCTTAATCTTGCCTTTATCCTTTTTATAAATTTTCATTGCCACGAGGTGAGATGCAAATTGCACTCCCTAGCTAGAATCTCCAGGGTCACCATACATCACCAGGGCCATATAAATGCTCCATTTCTGGAGTCAAAGGTGATTAAGGTAAGGAGGGCCCAAGAGTATCAAGGAGACACATCATCATCTACTCACCACATCATGTGACCTCTGGTGTGATGCTCATTTCTCATGAGGTTGCAGAATCTAAGCCTCCCTCAGGACTATGGCAGTGACCCTGCTTGTAAGGTCCATTATTATACTTCTTGATAAACCAAGCTGAGATTATCTGCAGCTTATATCTCAATGATGTCAATTAAAATGTTTAAGTAGAAAATGCTTAATCAATCCTGAGTGCTGGCTGATTCAACGTCATCTTTTCCACTCAGAAGCTCACTCCTGCTCCATTGGACTTCTAGCTCAATCACAACTTGCACACCAGGGCTATAATATCTTGAGCCCAATGTTCCCTCTAATTTTCTGTAGGCTGTGTGTGCATAAAATATCAGCTGTGTGCAGCTTTTGAAGGAAGGTTAAATTTTTGTGCGCCACATAACGACACTCGGAGTTATATACTTTAAAATTTGACTACACGTCAGAATACAGTATGTACACCACATTGATTTTAATCAAATTAAATGAAAATAGACGATTACTAAATGAAGCGGAAAATTTCTAGTAATTACAATCATAACTTTTAAATTTTAAGATGTCTGTGTTATTTTCTATCACAATCAGAGCTGTAATGTTTGTGCGCTCTGTTGTAAAATATGTGCGCTCGCTCGGCGAGGTGTGTGCGCGCGCACATGCGCACAGCTTAGAGGGAACAGTGCTTGAGCCTTCACTCACAGCTAACTGGGATTTTTTTAAACTTTTTTTAGCCCTTTACTGCATCCAGGGCAGGCTTTAGTGCCAGTGCTCCTTGTGAGCCTGGGGGAGAGGGAGCTCCACTTCAGAGTTCTGCTATGGTCAGCAGTGTTCTTTCGAAATTGCAGTACCACCTGCTCTCCAAGGTGAGGTGAGAGGTAACGGCTGCAGGCACCAGCACTCCTAAAACTACTACAGTTCTTCTGCAACCATCCTTAATCACAATTCCTAATCTTGGCCGGAGACCACCGAGTAGAATCTGACCTGTGCAGCTTGGCATGGGTCAGTAGGTATTTGCTGATGCATCGTGGCTGGGATTCTTAGGAACAGGACCCCCAACCCAGCTAGCACAAGGAACCGATTCATTCTTTACCAGTGAATAAATACAGCCATGCAGCATCGTATAAAGAGCTTGAGTCGCCTCATCAAATGAGAGTGTCACAAATTTCATTCCCTAAACATCTGCAAGCAATGAACTACATAAAAATAAAATGAGAGGTAGGGAGAGGCCATGTGCATGCTCCTCATTCAACCAGCAGCCCTGCAGGGAGCTCGTACTTCAGCTTACTTTCATCATAAGGCAGGCCCAGTCCTGGGTGAGGGTAAAGGGGCCACGCATATTGGGCCAGGATCACACCTAGAAGGCAACAAAAGGAAGTTACAACAGAACAGACCTAAATCCGAAACATCAGAGCAGTGTAAATCAGATTCTCCTAAATATCAGCTAGTCTAATTCTTGCTTCGGTTGCCTTCTCTGAGTGCCCCCCCCCCAACCCCCAGTCTCTTATTTCTTATATTTCTATATTAACTGCCGCTATGTTCTTGCTGTGAAACCCTTCTTTTGCCGTTCACTGTTCACGTTTCCCTGGGTCCTGCAGCTCCACGGATGATGCTTAAGCAGCGCCCGATTCATTCTTATGGTGGAATTTACCAGTAGAAGAAATGAAAATCAGGAAATGACAGCGATAAACTTATAAAGTACAATGTGAACTGGAACATTTACATTCCCTGCTCTAGCTGTGTATTTCCAGTTTTCCTGTAGTGAGGAAAATGTTACCTTTTTCCCAAGAAAGGAGACGGGACAGAACTTTAGCAGAGGCAGAGAGTTCCCTGGCTGTCAATTTTCTATTATCTTTATAATCTTGCCTCTCTGCCTTTGACATTCCCATCCACAGAATGTATCCCCCACCCTTATACAGTGCTAAATCCATTGCAAAATTACATTCAGTGATCTCATCACTTGCCTGGCAGTAACAGCAGCAGGACACATTCAGCCCGGACACCCATGGCTGAGGAGCAGGGACGAAACAGCTGGATGAGTCTTGAACAGTCTGGGGAAAGACAAAGACAAGAATTGTCAGGGAGCATCCCAAGGTCATGGACAGCATCTCAGGAGGGAAACAAGGTTTTAATACTATCCTTATTCCAGCTTTTACTGTCCCGCCCTGGCTTTTTTTTTTAAATTTAAATGTTTTTATTGAGAAACCAATACAAATGTGCACCACAATAAATGTTATTTCCAACACAAGAATTCCAGAACATGAAGGGATTATTTATACTATAAAGATCCAAAGTGCACTGGATCGCATTAATAAATTCCACTCAAAACTGCTCATTGCCATCTAGATGAAAAAAGTAAAATAAAATAAATTAACAAACTATGTCTCCCTCCCCAGGAGCCACCTTTTTATCTTACAAAGCAAAGTATATGTCCCAATGACTAGCGTATAAGTGATATCATTCAGCCCTTATTACATCGCCGAACTTTCCAATGATTAGAAGGATTCCACACTTTTAGAAATGTATTTTCTCGGTTTTAACGTAGGGCTGTACTCTCACCATCCAGTAGATCTGTCCCAATTTAATCTTGGATCACTTCAATTGGAGGTAGATCCTCCTATTTCCATTTCTGCACCAAGGCTGGTCTTGCTGCCGTCAGTCCAAAGCAAAAAAACCCTTCTAAATTAGTTATTTCTTGTGGGCTCTTCTTAAGTAAGGCAAAAGATATCTGAGGACTTAACCTTTTGCCTATTATCGCCCCCCAAAAAAGTAAAGATTTCTTTCCTATATTCCCCTACCTTAGGGCAATTCCACCAGTTATGGGCAAAAGACCCATCCAATCCACAATGTCTCCAGCACATCCTATCTCTCACTCCCATAATCCTGTGGGTTTGCATCAGGATACTGCACCACCTATAATACATTTTATAATTGTTCTCTGTCAAATATGTTGCCATCATTCCCTTATACAGATTACAAATAATAGATTCCCGTTTCTCCTCATCCCATGCTACACCTAAATCCTTTTCCTGGATTCTCTACAGGGAGAACTATTCAGGCAATTGGTAACAGACCCCACACGTGAAGGGGCCATACTGGACTTGGTGCTTACCAATGGTGAAAGTGTTTCTGATGTTATAGTGGGAGATCATTTTGCATTCAGTGATCACCAGATGGTGTGGTTCAGTATTAGGACTAGGACTGATAAAACTCATTCAAAGGTGTGAGGATCTTAGACTTTAGGAAGACTAACTTTGCCAAGATGGGCCAATACCTCAGGGAGTCGTTAGCGGGATGGGAACAGCTGGGGGATGTAGAAAAACAGTGGGCAAAACTGAAAGGGGATATTTTAAGGGCAGCCAACCTTTTTGTTAAAATGGTAAATAAAGGTAAAAGGAAAAGGAGACCGCTATGGTTTTTGAAAGAAGTACCTGAAAAAGTGAAGAAAAAGAGGGAGGCTTCATGAAATACAAGAGATCACAGAGAGAGGAAGACAGGCATCTGTATTTGGAAAAACTTAGAGAAGCTAGCAAAGTAGTCAGGAAGGCAAAGATTCAAAAGGAGGAGGAAATAGCCAATGCAATAAAATGTGGGGATAAGACATTTTTCAGATATATTAATGAGAAGAGGAAGGGCAAAAGTGGTATTGTCAGACTCAAGGGTGCAGGGGAGGAATATATAGAAGCTGATAAGGATAAAGCAGAATTGCTTAACAAATATTTCTGTTCTATGTTCACAGATGAAGAACCAGGAGCAGGACCTCAGAAAACACCCACAAACAGAACATAAGAACATAAGATATGCCATACTGGGTCAGATCAAGGTCCATCAAGCCCAGTATCCTGTTTCCAACAGTGGCCAATCTAGGTCATGCGTACCTAGCAGTTTCCCCAAAAGACATAGATTCCAAAATGCTTGTAATGGGTCAAGCATTGATATCCTGGGTCCCTTCTTAATAATGGTTTATGGACCTTTCCTCCAGGAACTTGTCCAAACCTTTTTTAAACTTAGCTACACTAACAGCCTTTACTACATCCTCCGGTAACAAATTCCAGAGTTTGATTACACGTTGAGTGAAAAAATATTTTCTTTTATTAGTCTTAAATAGTTTACCCTGTAGCTTCATTGCATGTCTCCTAGTCTTTCTATATTCTGATAACATAAACAATCAATCTACGTTTACCCGTTCCACTCCGTTCATTAATTTATAGACTTCTATCATATCTCCCCTCAGCCGTCTCATCTCCAGGCTAAAGAACCCTAACCTTTTTAGCCTTTCTTCATAGGAGTATAAAGGTCCTCTTGCAATTTTTTTTATGAAGCTCTTGTGTTTAAAGAATTTAGTATCATCTGCAAATTTGAACACCTCTGTTGTTATTCCCATTTACAGGTTATTTATAAACATGTTAAAAAGCACAAAGCCCAGCACAGATCTCTGTAGTACTCCACTAATCACCTTTCTCCATTGAGAAAATTAGCAATTTAGCACTACTTCTGCTTTCTTTCAACCAGTTCCTAATCCACAATAGCACATTGTCTCCTTTCTCGTGACTTTTTAATTTCTCCAAGAGTATCTCATTAGGGACTTTGTCAAAGGCTTTCTGAAAATCGAGATATAGGGGTATGTTTACTAAATTGCGGTAATCGTGAATAACGTGCGTTATGTAACGTTAACGATCGTTAGCGCGTCATAACGCGTGTTATGACGTGCTAACGATCGTAATGCTCCGTGGTGCGGTAAAACACCGCAGAAGGTGGAGAGAGGGCGGAGAGAAGGGGTCAATGGGCGGAGAGTGGGCGGGGAGAGGCTCCCCTCACACTAACGCGCTGAATTTCAGGGCTCAATTCCAACGCAAATGAAAACCTGCCGTTAAAGGCACATTACAGGGGAGAGAAACCATTTCAGTGTCAGCAATGTACAGCCCAGGCAGGGAAACCAAAAAACAGTGATAAGTGTGATACATGTGCACAGAACAAAAGGGCACAGAAACACTGAAAATGACCCCAACAAACTGGAAAAAAACAATAACCAAGCTGGCCAATAGTGGTATCAATGAGAAACATCAACCCCTCCCCCCCCCCCGAGTAAGCTCCATAGAACAGATATAAATCGTGGAAGGGTCTATACGCCGTCCCCATACAAGGTGAATGAGCCTACAGTGACATAGCGCTGCTCAGGGTTTTCCCCACCATCGGACAGGTGCACATGTCCCGCAACATCAGGGTGGGCATGTCGGAATGGCAACTGGACAGATGCCGGAGAAGGGGATACAGAGGGCCGCAGGCGGCACATGCTGTGGTGGAGCTGGGCCACAGTGCGGACTAGGGTGATGCCTAGGTGGCCCATACGAATGCTGAAACAGCAGAGTAGCCAGACAGCAACTGCTGAAGGGCCAACATGGGCACGAGTGTATTTCCCACAGTGTCACAGGGGATAGTACCCAACAGCTACCCCCAAGGGCACCGAACATTGGCAGGCGGGGCTGGGGGGAGCGTGGACGTCTATGCAGGCATCCATACCCCAGAACCCGCACCATAGGCAGCCGCCTACCTGCACACTGGATGGCCTGAGACTGCGCACCACCAGCTCCACCAGCAGAAGGGCATGTCAGCATGGTGGCTGAGGGATACTGGTGGTGGAGGGGGCAGTGGCAGCTGGCCAAAGCAGACCGTGGCCTAGCCCTGTGTAGGTGGGTGCCATGCACTGCAACAGACAGGCCCTGTCTGACCAACAGTCATGGTATCACCAGGGAAAGCACCATCTCTGTGATAACATGGTGGTGCAGTGCACAAAACCAGTGTATTCAGAAGCAGAAGGTCACAGGTTCAAGTCCCAGCTGTGGTTTCTGCCAACCCAGTCCTCATATTTTACCCACTACTATAACGTGCTAATACAGACACAACCTTTCTTGCAGATGATGTAAACATGCCCAAAACACCTACATTTTACCCTACAGAGCACAGACACCATAAACATGCACATTACCTAGAGCAGAGCCTCCCAAATGCAGTCCTGGAGGGCCAAACACCATTCCGGTTCCATGCTGCCTCTGATAAAGATGCCTGTGCTGCATTTCCATGCGCCACCCTCATGGTATGCAGATATATCTCATGCATATTCATGAGGGACAGCATGAAAACCCGAACTGTGTTTGGCACCGCAGGACTGGAGTTGGGAACCTCTGCCGTAAAGCAGCAGTCAACAGGGGCAGACACACCCGCACCCACAGGCCCCATTATCCAAAGCCTCCTGGAGAGGAAGGACTTTGGGCTCTGCGTGCATCTCCCAATACTAGCACTTGCATAGCTTAGTAATGCCACCCTAAACCTGGGAATATGGTACACAGCTATCAAAAGGTTGCTATGATTACTGGCAGATAGCAATTCCTAGGTTAAGTACAATTTTCGGAGTGAGCTGCATCATAGCAACCTTTCTGATGTCTGTGGAGTGTGCTACAGGTCTTGTGTCTGACAGTGTTTACCAATCTGGGGGGTGACTCCTACAGTATTGCGTACCATAGCCATGCCTGCACTGTGCCCAGGACTGGTGTGGTGGCCTGGGCTGCCCAACACCTCTAAAGTTGCACAATGCTGGCATAGGTGTGGGGAGTGTGTGTCTGTCTATCCAGTGTGTGGTGGCTGCCAACACCCTCCACAGCCCACACTGCTAGCACTGTTGCCAGTAATGGCCTGCCAATGTGCATAATGAGGAGCAAGGTACTATGGGAATAGCCTGGATAGGGTGGCCTGGCCTGGCCTGGCCGCATCTGCACAGGGCATAGGGCAATGGCCGGACATTGTAGTGCCCGGTACCACCTGCACAGACAGGGTGGCCATAGCATGTCCTGCTGGGAGGTCACTCTCACCCTGACTGAGCAGTGACCATGGCATGGCTAGGTTCCCCCATAGTGCTATATAGTATTTCTCTTATGTGATATTTATGGGTTTCCTTTTGGGGCCCAATCACTGACATCTGCTTGGTGTGTATGCTGATATCCCCATTCTGGGTACATGCATCTCCTCCAGGACCATGCACTATGGACTAGCTGGCGGACTGTCTGCAGCTAGTATGTGCATTGCCTGCCCTGTAGGGTGTTTGATCCCTAGCAGGACTGGGGTGATGGTCCCCTCTACTGCCACCATTGCAGGGGGGTAGAAAGTGGATCTGTGGGCGGGAGATCCTGTCCCCCACCCTGAGCCCCAGAGGGTGGGTTGAGTGGTGGTATGTAATCTCCCTGGTAACCACAGCAGAATGTGGGTGTGGTGCCGTGCAGTTCTCCTGTAGCCAGCCAGGTGTTTATTAGCAGCTCTCGCCCACTGGTTACTTCACTGCCCATGGAGCCAGAGGTCATGGGTTCACAACCCACAGTGGGGTTCATCGATAGGGCTGTCTTAGGCATTGTCTATTTTTATTGTATATTAGTGCTGCCAGCAGAACCACCCTCAGGGTACTGTCACCTTAGGGTGGCTATACGTCGCCCTATAGGGCGCCCTATAAAGCGTCTTATAAGGTGCCTTATATGCTGTCCTATAGGGGACATTATAGGGTGCCTTGGCAGACAGTGCACTTTATAATGTGCCCTATGGAGTGCCTTCTAGGGTGCCTGATGTGGCACCTTAGGTTATGCCACTGTGAGGGTGTGTTTGCTGGCAGCACTATTACAGTACAACTACACTTCCTCACAGCCCAATACTTAACCCTTTCCAGGCCAAGCCCAAAACTTTCGGGATCCAAACCTCTGCCTAAATATTCCTATCAAATGGTATATAATACATGACCATGGCAGAGGGAACGTCACTATTGGGACATATTGAATAAGACGGGTACAATTTTCCTGACATATGCAAACATTAACCCGGCTGCAGACTGTGGATTGAAATATTATAGTAGGCTTTCAAAGGGTTACACATGACGCCTCAGCCAGCCTTATTCATTAGGCACACTGGGGAATCGAACCCATGACCCTTGTACCATCGGTCTGTGTAGTAACCATTGTGCTACAGCTCTGTTTCTGTATTTGGGTGTCTGCGCACCTTCTTATGCTTAACGCGCAATAACGCGCCCTGTAACGATCATTGCTGTGCGGCACGTTCTAACGCGCGTTATCACTAACGATGTACTGCCCATGTCCTTTTTTGGCATTTCTTCCACTAACGCGGCTCCTAACGCGAATCACAGTAACGCAGTTTAGTAAACATACCCCATAGTGTATCAACCAGCTCACCTTTGTTTAGGCATACCTTCAAAAAACATAAGAGATTGGTGAGACATGACCCTCCTTGGCTAAATCCATGTTGGCTTTCTGCCATTAAACAGGAACAGAAGCGAGGGACATCTTGAACAATTTTCAGAAGACTGTGTTCGTGAGAAACTAGCTCAACTTAAAGTAGACAAAGCGATGGGACCGGATGGGATACACCCTAGAATACTGAGGGAATTTGGGACATTCTAGCAGCTCCACTGACTGACCTTTTCAATGCCTCGTTGGAGTCAGGAGTGGTGCCAAAGGACTGGAGAGAGGCTCATGTGGTGCCTTTACACAAAAGCAGAAGTAAGGATGTGGTTGAAAACTACAGGCCGGTTAGTTTAACTTCGGTGGTGAGTAAATTATTGGAAACGCTGCTGAAAGAGAAAATAGTGAGGTTTCTGGAGTCCAACGTCTTACAAGATCCGAGGCAGCATGGATTCACCAGAGGCAGGTCTTGTCAGACAAATCTGATTGATTTCTTTGACTGGGTGACCAGGGAGTTGGACCGAGGGAGAGCCCTAGATGTGATGTATTTAGATTTCAGTAAAGCCTTTGACACTGTTCCTCACAGGCGACTTATAAACAAACTGAGCACCCAAGGGATGGACCCTAAAGTTACTACTTGGGTTAGAAATTGGTTGGGTGGGAGACGACAAAGAGTACAAGTAAACTGAGCTCACTCTGAGGAGAAGGATGTTACCAGTGGTGTGCCCCAGGGATCTGTCCTTGGTCTGATTCTTTTTAACATCCTTGTTAGTGATATAGCGGAAGGGCTTTCAGGTAAGGTTTGCCTCTTTGCAGATGATACCAAAATCTGCAATAGAGTAGACACCCAGGAAGGTGTAGATAACATGAGGAGGGATCTAACTAAGCTTGAAGAATGGTCTAGAATTTGGCAGCTGGGATTTAATGTTAAAAAATGTAAGCTCATGCAGTTGGGCTGCAGCAATCCAAGGGAGCAAAATAGTATAGGGGGTGAAGTACTTTTGTCCACTAAAGAAGAGCAGGACCTAGGCGTGGTTGTGTCTGATGATCTTAAAGTAGCTAAACAGGTAGAAAAGGTGACGGCAAAAGCTAGAAGGATGCTTGGGTGCATACGGAGAGGAATGGCTAGCAGAAAAAAGGAGGTGATAATGCCTCTGTATAAGTCTTTGGTGCGACCTCATTTGGAGTATAGTGTGCAGTTCTGGAGACCGCACCTTCAAAAGGATGTGAACAGGATGGAGTCGGTGCAGAGGGTTGCTACTAAAATGATTAGTGGTCTTCATTATAAAGCATATGAGGACAGACTGAAGTATCTTAATATGTACACCTTAGAGGAAAGGCGGGATAGAGGTGATATGATTGAGATGTTTAAATACCTCCGTGGCATAAATGTTCAGGGAGAGAGCCTCTTTCAATTGAAAGCAAGTTCTGCTACGAGGGGACATGGCTGAGGGTGAAGGGAGATAGATTCAGGAGTGATATGTGGAAATATTTCTTTACGGAAAGAGTATTGGATCCGTGGAATAGTCTCCCAGTGGAGGTGGTAGAGATGAGGACAGTAACTGAATTCAAAAAAGCATGGGACCAACACAGAGGATCTCTAAAGGTAAAAAGTGGACTGTTGTAGTTGTTGATATGGAAGGACAGACTAGATAGGCCACGTGGTCTTTTTCTGTCATCCTGTTTCTATGTTTCCCAACACTCATGTCATCTCAGCTTAGACTTATTTATTTATTTATATTCTCTTATATACCACGCTATTCTGCATCAGTGCGGTTTACATTGAACAAACTGAAATTACATTGAACAGGGCATTATAACTTGGAGATAACTATTTTACAGGGAACATAGGCTATGGAGGGTTAAGTGGCTTGCCCAAGACCACAAGAGCACCTGTGGGACTAGAAACCCCAGTCCTTCTGGCCCAAGGTTGCTGTCCTCTAGTGGGATTTGAACCCCCGACCTTCCGGCCTGAAGTACCTTGCCCCAACCACTAGGCCACTCCTCCACTTCTCATGTCCAGTGACTCATATAGCACTTGAGTATTAATAACACAAAAAGCTTTCGCTAGGGGAGAGACTCAGAGATCACCAGGTATAAAATGTGTTACCTGAAGCTCTTCAAATAACAATATTTTGCCATCATTGATAAACTGGACCCAACAGCAGAGTCCTTCTTTTTCCCCATCTCAAGCGGGCCAAGGGATCAATGTATAGGATTTGATCCAAACCCATTTTCTTCATTACGCTAAATAAAAAGGGACAGTTCCTTGCCCACGGCCACAGAAGCACCTTCACTCCAACCCTTCCGTAACAAATCTAACAGTTTTTGGATATTATCCGATCGCCCCATTACTTTAAATGCCCTAACCTAGGTTACAAAGGAAGTAAATGGTTGGCCAGCACCCTTGCAAAGATTTTCTGATCAAGTCCCAAAAGTGAGATAGGTCTATATGAGCTACAAAATAAAAGGTCTTTACTTTCCTTATGCAATATGCTCACCCCAGCTGTCGGCATAGATTGCAGCATTTACAGTACGCCATTATATACTCTTATTAGAAGATTCACCAATTGATTTTGGAAGATTTTGTGAAATCTATTAGAAAGCCATTTAAAGCAAGTGCTTTTGCTCTTGGTAATGATTCTAACCGTCAGCACCTCAACCATAGATATTGGCCTGCCTAGCCAATCCTTCTCTTCCTCAGTTACTTGTGGTGGCTCCATCCTTTAGGTCAGCGATGGCGAACCTATGGCACGCGTGCCAGCTGTGGCACGCGAAGGCCTTGCAGCTGGCACGCGGGCCATAGGTCCGCAAAAAAAAGAAAAAAGCTGTCTCTGACTGCTGCCGCGGAAGCGGCAAGGGCAGAATGCAGCGTCCCGCGGGGCCCCCTCCGCCCGCTAAGCCCCTCTGCAAGAGCTTTCAGATTCGCGAGGGAGAGCGTCTCCCTCGCGTCTCTGTTAAGCCTGCAGGGGCTAATGGGAAATTTCCCATCAGCCCCTTTAGACGCGAGGGACTGATGGGAAATTTCCCATTAGCCCTGCGGGCTTAACAGAGACGCGAGGGAGACGCTCTCCCTCGCGAATCTGAAAGCCCTTGCAGAGGGGCTTAGCGGGCGGAGGGGGCCCCGCGGGACATTGTAATCTGCCGCGGCAGCAGCCAGAGCCTGCTTTTTTTTTTTAAAAAAATTTGCCGGGGGGGGGGGGGGTTAGGACTGCTAATGGGCAGGAGGAGGGGGGGGGGTTAGGATTGCTAATGGGCAGGAGGGGGGGTGTTAGGACTGCAAAAGGGCAGGAGGGGGGGTGTTAGGACTGCTAATGGGCAGGGGGGGGTTAGGACTGCTAATGGGCAGGAGGGGGGGGGGTTAGGACTGCTAATGGGCAGGGGGGGAGGGTTAGGACTGCTAATGGGCAGGGGGGGGAGGGTTTGTTAGGACTGCTAATGGGCAGGAGGGGGGGTTTAGGACTGCTAATGGGCAGGAGGGGGGGGTTAGGACTGCTAATGGGCAGGAGGAGGGGGGTTGTTAGGACCTGCTAAATGGGCAGGAGGGGGTGGGGGTGTTAGGACTGCTAATGGGCTGGGGGGGTTTAGGACTGCGGGCGGGCGGGCGGGGTGTTAGGACTGCTAATGGGCAGGAGGGGGGGGGTTAGGACTGCTAATGGGCTGGGGGGGTTAGGACTGCTAATGGGCGGGCGGGCTGATGGGGGCTGTCTGGAAATGGGGTGATGGGGGTTTAGGGCTGGAAGTGAGTTGATGGGGGGGGGCTAGGACTGGTATTGGGTTGGGGGGTTTGCTAGGACTGGAAATGGGCTGATGCAGGGACTAGAAGGGAATGGATGCTGGGTGAGGCTGGAACTAGAAGGGAGCTGATGTTGGGGGAGGATTAGAATGGGATGGGGCTGGGAGAGTAAAATGGAGAGGGGAAAAATATTTTGTGTGGGAGGGATAAAAATCTACAATTGGCCGGGTATTGGGAGAGTAAGTGGGGATTGAGGATGGAGGGTAAAATTTGAGTGGATGAAATAGGAATGAGGAAAGAGCAAAAGGAGAAAGATTAGTATGTTAAAGCGGATGTAGAGAGAGAGAATGGAAAAAAAACTAGAAGAGAGAAGAAAGGACAAATGGACAGCAGATGATGGAGAGTTAGCAGAAAACATGAAGAAACCAGAAGAAAGTGGCTGGAGCAATTGCAACTGATCTGAGGTATTCTGTTTATGTAATTCCTTTTTGACATTGCCACTTGTTCTCTTTCCCCAGTAGGTCATGTATTGTTATTGTCTGAATGTATTGGTTTAATATTTGCAGTGTTGCCTTTTGATAGGGTATGGTGTGGTGCTTTGTGAGTCCTGGTAGTGCTGTTAGGATACGGCGGGTTTGCTATTGGTTCTAAATGGGCAGTGTTTTGTAGTAGTTCCTAATGTGCCTGGCGGTTGGCACTGGATTATAGTAATGTAGAAATCTTTTTAGTCTGTCTTTATCCCATACACTAACTTTTAGTAAACATGTCTCTTAATGAGTGTATGTTAGCATTATGCAAATATTTATGCAAATTGACGTGCTGGCACTTTGAGGAAATTCTTTGGTTTTGTGCGGCAGTTTGGGCACTCGGGCTCAAAAAGGTTAGCCATCACTGCTTTAGGTAATGGCCGACTGACTTATTCGCTGGATCCTCCGGGGTACATAGCTCTTAATAACATCCCACAAATCTCCTCCTTATATTCTCTACTTTGTTAATCTCTTTACTCTTTCTATCTCATATTTTGAAAATCATATTCCTAGATTGCAACTTTTTCAACCTCCTAGCCAAAAGACAGCTCATTTTATTGTAAAACTCAAAATTGTATTTATTTATTTAACAGGGTTTATATACCGCTTTCTCTTTCAGTCAAGATGGTTTACATGTAACTTTAACAGAACTAGGTTACAAAGAACTAGCTTGATTTAACCATTTTATAGAATGCTTAATCACTTCAATTTGATATTCTTGCAATATGGACTTGAATCATTAGCTCCTTAAGATCAGCCAACTCTAGTTTGTGGTTTTCCTCCAAATATTACAATTTCTTTCTAAGAGCAGTCATATTTGTTTCATTTACTGAATATTTCACCTGCCTTTTCAAATAGCCCAAGTTAGGCTACAATAAAACATTCATAATAATTTACACATATAATGCACAAAACAATAACAAAGCTATATAATAACAGACACCAACCAACCCTCCAACTATCAGTACTGAAATTCAAATAAAATAATAGATTTAGATAGCCTCACTTGGAAATAAGTAGGCTTTAAATGCCTTTCTAAAACTTAAAAGATCATCTATAAAATGCAGATTTGTAGATAAAGCATTCCATGAGAATGAAAGGGAACTAGCTATCACTTTATCCAGTAGTAGACTCAAACGGAAACATTAGTCCTGGAAGCTGAAAGAGACTAGCCTCCCATGAAGCTGTATAAGTTGGTAAATAAGCAGATAAATAAGTAGGACATAGATGACGGAAAACTTTAAATGCCACCAATAGCAACTTAAATTTAATGTATTATGTTATTGGCAACCAATGCAGAGAGCATAGAATAGGAGTGACATGTTCCTTTGCCCCAACTCCTACTAACATCTTAGCGGCTGAATTCTGAACCCACTACAAACTCCTCAGGGGTATGTTTACTAAACTCCGGTAATGTTACCCGCGTTAAGTTCCCTGGTAGTGTTACAGATGCCCATATAAAGGCGTGGGCGATGCGTCGTTACGGCAAGCCATGTCAGGTAACGAGCGTTACAAGGCGCCTTAGACTAACGCGCATTACAAGGCGCCTATAAGGCATCTTATAAGGCACATTACAAGGCGCCTTATAAGGCGCCCTATAAGGTGCCTTGTTAGGTGCCTTATAATGTACCTTATCATTCCAACACCTATGACAAAGCACACACAGCACTATACAGAGACATGTAAAAGAGATTACAATCTAGTCAAGACAGACAACACAATTGGGAACTAGGATATGTCCAGAGAATGGTAAAGAAAAACAGTTAGAGAGCAGGAGACTAAGCAGATCAGCATCCAAAAGTAGCCTCTTAGAGGTGAGTTTTTAGTCTGGATTTGAAAAGGGCTAGAGATGGAGCCTGACATACCGTCTCAGGTAGTTTGTTCCAAGCATAAGGAGCAGCAAGGTGGAAAGATTGAAGTCTAGAGTTGGCAATGGAAGAGAAGAGCAGAGATAGAAGCCATCTGCCAGAAGAGCAGAAATCTCAATGAGGGGTGTAGGAAGAGATAAGAGAGGAAAGGTAGTGAGAAGCAGCAGAATGAATATACTTATAGGTCAGTAAGAGAAGTTTGAACTGGATATGGAAACTGAGCAACTTGAGGAGTTAAATGCATATAGCAAGACTGGCAGAAGATTAGCCATGTAGCTGAACTTTGAAGAGATTGAAGCAGAGAGAGATGATTCAGAGGGAGACCAGCCTATGGTCAGTCTCGACTCCTGTAATTATGTCTCGGCCATAGAGGTAATAATGAAAGCATTGGCATACAAACATAATGTTAAGATATTTCTTTTTCAATTTGCGCATAATTTTGCTCAGCTGGGATAGGTGCCACAGATGCAAAAGCTACTGGCTGACCCTCTTGCATTAAGCAGCAGCCAAGCCCATTTTTGCTAGTCACTCTGTATCACAACAGGCTTAATGATGCATGCTTTGGGAACAAGTACCAAACTGCATTCTTATCCAATAATATTCTTAAGGGCTCACATATCTCAGACAAACATGGCATGAATTTGCTAGGTAAGTTATAAACCCAATGAAGAGCTGCACAGATTTTACATTTGAAGGCAGTGGCATTTCTTGTATGGCTTTATTCTTATGGAGGTCTGCCTTCAGGCCCTGTGAAAGCAGGGTATGTCCATGGAAGAGGCACCTCCTTTACCTTGAATTTTAACTTCTTCACACTAAGCCATACTTTCACCTGCAGCAATCCATTAGGGCTAAGAGCTTGTTGTCATGGTCATGCTCTATCTCCTCATCAGTCTCCACAGTCAACAAGGAGGATGTCATCTGCTATTGATTCAATGCCACTGAGCCCCGTCAAAAGTTCATGCTGCTTCCGCTGATACACCTCTGGTGCTATATTGACTCTAAATGGTAGTTTGAGCCATCTTTTCTTGTCCCAGAGGGTCTAGAATATGGTCGTGAGACTGCTTTTCTCATTTAACTTACATGTATCAAGAACTGTAAACAAGCAAGCTTTGGCCAGTTTGTATAAGACATCTTCGAGCACTGGCATGATACAGTGAGCTCTCTTCAGCACAAGGTTTAGAAAATTTTTATCTATACAAATTCTCAGCCTTTCAGACTTTTTTTTTCTATGACCATATTGCAGATCTAATCAATAGGTCCAGTCACAGATGCAATGTGACCATCAACTTCCTGCTTTTCTAGTTGGGCTTTCACCCCTGGCTTTATGGCAACTGGTACATTGCATATAATAAATTATACTGTTGAAACACTGAGATGAGTTCAAAATGAACGTCTCCCGGAACAGACTCCACTGCCCCATGAAAGACATCAAGACAGGTATTAACCATCTCTTGTCTTGACAATGGTTTGGTGCATGGATGTTCTTACTGATTTAGCTCTGCAGCAGTGGTGAACTGGATTACAATGGCTTCTGATTTGCTTTCACTATCTCAAATTCAAGCTTATTATGTCAACATATGCTGCATTGCATGGAAAAAGTCCCAAGGATTGCATGAGCCCCCTTGAATATAGTTTCAGTTTGGTGCCACTTGGTGCAGGGATGCCCAGGAGACAACCTTATTTTGTCTTTTAGACACATGGCATAACATGTTGCCCCAGAGTCCAGCTGACAAGATTGTACCATTTATTCAATTTGAGATTCACAAACCATATTTGTCCTTTTGTTTGCACAGTGCCAGGGCACTCTTGAGAAAATTACATCAGTAATGAGCAAACCTGCATCATCTTACTCTGATACCTCTTCCGACTTATACAGCTTACTAGCTGTGTATTGCTTCCTGTGTGATAGCTATACCATTGCAGAATGATTTGGGCCACCACAAGGCCAACATGTTTTTTCATATGCCGAACAGTGTTCTGTTACTCACCTATGCACATTGCCACAGTACTTACATGATGCAGATTTGGTTGTAGGTGGGTTACTCTGCTGTTGCTTATTGTAATAGCTATGCACATCTTGCTGATGTTTGGTTTGTTGCATTAACACTGTCGGTGTACCGGTCCTTTCCTATAGTTCTCAGCTGAACATCCTGTGAGTTCCGTAATATGACACGTATCAATGGCTGTATTCAAAGTTAAGCCATGTTCTCTTTAAGAGATGGTGATGTGTGCACTCATTGGCAATACTGTAGGGCTGGTGCTTGTTCAGAAAATAATGTCTGAACCAAACAGCATGGCTTCCTGTTACAAGATGGGTCCTGTTCCAAGCCAAATCATGAACCAAACAAGATGGATTCTTTTTCTGCTATAACTCAGCTTGAAACCTGCAAATCAAGCAATTCTGCAAGGTTATGTATCATACAGCTGAGCTATTGTTTATGACTATGTGCTAGAGAACTCACTCTCATCCAGAGACTGTGTCACTGGACCTAGGATTTGCAACAATGTATGTACCTGTATATCAGCATCTTTCCTGTACCATGGACCTTTGTTCGAAGAAGGACCACCTGACCACTTTTACAGGATTTGCGGAAGATAACATACAGTATCTGAGACCAGCCAAACACCTTGCTATGATGAGGGGGTCAAGACAAAGAATTATATGCTGGAGAGACACATGGCTTCTGCACTTTTCCTGAACTACTTCTGAATACTTCTTCTGCACACACAGACTTCTGATATGTCACTTTTCCTGAAACTGTTGCTGGGAGTTATTTAGCCCTGCTGTCTGCCTGCCTGCCTCAAGGACAAAGACTAACCTCGGGATGGAGTGAATCTCTCCCATAGTCCTCTGCCATACTTTGACTTTGTGCCATTCCTGAGACAATCTCTCGGACCCAGCCACAAGCGTTCTGGCAAGAGCTAAGGTACTGGTCTTTAATTACCCCCCTCCCCGAGATTGGGGCTAATGAATCAGTGATATTTATTTATTTATTTATTTATTTATTTATTTATTTTATTTTAACATTTCTTATATACCGCTTTTCAATTTATCAAAGCAGTTTACATTGAAACAGAACATTTCTTACAAGGAACAGTATAAGAACTGTTTACAACGCTATAACAATTTACAATATAAAGATACTAAGCTAGATGACATCTTGTTAAGGGGCAGTTGTGTAGGGATTTCAATATTGGTTGCTAAAACAAAGATTAGGTATCTTGGTAACTGTAATCATATTGCTCCATAACTTACTACCTCAGAAAAACTAATTTATGCTAATTTTACACTATTTTTCTATCAGTAATAAAGTCTAATTTATATACAAACACAGGGTTGGTTCTTGTTTTATCATGTGGTTTGTTTGCCAGGTAGTCCTATGCAATGTTCCCTCTAATTTTCTGTAGGCTGTGTGCGCATAAAATATCAGCTGTGTGCAGCTTTTGAAGGAAGGTTAAATTTTTGTGCGCCACATAACGACACTTGGAGTTATATACTTTAAAATTTGACTACACGTCAGAATACAGTATGTACACCACATTGATTTTAATCAAATTAAATGAAAACAGATGATTACTAAATGAAGCGGGAAATTTCTAGTAATTATAATCATAACTTTTAAATTTTAAGACGTCTGTGTTGTTTCTATCAGAATCAGAGCCGTAATTTTTGTGCGCTCTGTTGTAAAGTATGTGCGCTCACTCGGCGAGGTGTGTGCGCGCGCACACGCGCACAGCTTAGAGGGAACAGTGGTCCTATGGAATCCTGGAAAATGGACAGTAGCAGTTTTCCCTAGACATACTGAGTATTTATTTATGTGTATATATCTGCTACTGACAATATCTCCTACAATACCAAGAACTATTTTATCTGGAATAAGTTCATCTTTCAGTGGGCCATGTTCACACATCACTGCTTTCTCTCTGAAACGTGTGACAAAGTTATCAATGGATTCACCTTCAATATGCTTGCAGCTGCCAAACATGAATCTTTCATATAATATATTTTTGGTGAATTTGAAATCAGCTTCTAATACATCCATGATGACTTTGGTATTCTTCCTCTGCTCCTCTCTGAGGTTCAAATTATGCTTATAAACACTGTAAGCATTCAGTACCCATCACCCTTCTCAGTATAGCTGTCTGCGCTTTAGCTGATTTCTTTTCGAAGTCTATTGTCAGACAGTAGTCTTCAACCTCTGCTATGAAATTTTCTCTATTGCCACATAAGTCATCGCTAATCTTCATGTCATTTCGTGCCCTGCCCGTATCAAACATGATTCTACTAGATCCGCCACTTTTTTCTCTCTCACCCCTTCACTGTGGAACTACATCCCCCCTCCCCCCCACACACATTTGGTTGGAGCTTTCTCTCCAAACTTTAAGTTCATGCTGAAAACATATCTGTTTGAACAGGCCTTTGGTCCCTTCACCTGCTAGGCTGTATGTGCAATTAGTACAGTTGGTTCAGGCTCGTGTGTATGTACTTTGCACTGAGTGATCTTTACTGTCTTTGTCTTTCTGTGTGCTGTCCTATCTTATTTTGTAGTTCCTGTCTTTTTGTTTTATTTTGTAAACCGCTCTGTATGGCCCACAAAGGGTAGTATATTAAGACTTAATAAAACAAACAAACACACACCATCTGTGATAGAATGCTATTAGCAGCTGCCATGATCATGTAAATGCTTTTGTGCTTCCATGTTAATGGAGAGCACATACAATCTTAGGCTGATCAGTATCACTACAAACTTTACTGTGCACACTTAGTTATAGAGCCCACCATACTCTAGAAACTCTCTCCACCATAGGCAGAAAAACAGTACAAGTTCAGATTGTAGCGGCAGAGCGCAAACAATCCAATAAAACCAGGAGTCTGTTCAGAAGGTCCAAATGGACAGTTCTTAGACTCTTGATACAATTCTCCTCCAAGGTCACTAGCTGACTAGAACATGTGGGAAAGCAGGGCACTGTAACCCTTCTCTCAGCAGAATTAATTAGTTCACAGAAGCTTTCACACTCTTATCAGTACCAATTAAAGCTTGTTTTTCTATCTTTTCTAAGTTTCGATTCTGCTTAGCTAGGCTTGGTTATGCTTAGTTAAGTTTCGATTCTATGGAGGCAGCATTCAGGGGGGTTTTCATTCCTCTGGGCCTAACCACAGGCTTCATTTATAGGTCAAGCTGCTTAGGCCTATCTGTTTAGTTCAAGCAGCATGGATCATAGGCCTTCGCCTACCACAAGATCTTAAAATAAAGACACAAGAAACATTGCTAGAATACAGGAACCATGATGTATTACATCAGCAGGTCAAAGGTAACAACAGCAAGTAAGTAGGAAAACAGCGAGGTATAACAATTAACCACTAGATGGCATTAGCAAATGTTAATATCTGTATAACAGCAACTATATACATGGTACAGTTCAGGCTAAATACAGACAAGCCATAAAGATCCATCCAGAGATATCTGCCTTTGAGAGTGCTATATTGCTTCTGCACACTGCTTCCTATTTCCAAGGAGTTCTGGATCCAAATCCCTAATAGGAACCTTCACATTGAGTTAAAGGAGCATGCCGCTTTCCATCCCCCATCATCATTCTCCTAAGGCAGCCCAATCTAAAGCAACTCGCTTTCTCACCCCCATTACTAAAATCACAGGAAAGTCCAATTTGGAGCAACTCCCCAGCCCCCTCCCCTTCACTATATTCATACACATAGAAAGGTCATTTCTCTCCCCTTATCACAGAATAACCAGAAATGAAGGGCAGGTCACACTTCTTTTTCTCCTCTCTGAGCCTCTTAGAACAGTTGCTGTTATAATTAAGAAACTAGGTAGAGGAATGTTAGTAATTTAAAAATCAGCTCACTGGCAGTTTTTCCAAGGAGACAAAGGGAAATTTCTCCAGGGCAAACTCATCCGTCTAAATGAGAACATTAGAACCTGGGAATTCTTTACAGTCTCTGAACAGACACAGTGATGTGTTATTTCCTTTTAAAATATTGTTTGCTCAGGCTATGGGACATGATTAGGAATATGAGTTTGTCACAGAGATTACGAAGTCCAAGAAATTTTTATTATTTTAAGGGCAAACCTTTCTAAGTACTGCTAGTGAAATGCGTGAGAAACTGACGCCCCCCTTTCACTCACTGAAGATACATAAGTGTGAGTGTCGTTTGTAACCAGGCCTCTAGTTTCTTGTGATCCCACAAATACAGCAATTGACTCAGACAGAGTAGTGTGGTTGCTATGTTAGTCCACTGGAAAGTACAAAAATAAAGATTACTATAAGTGGGTTAGTCGGGCCTGCCTTTGTCCTATAATACTTGTGGATTTGGTAATTTCAGTGTTTTTGAAAAAGGCAGGATTACAGGTCCATGTAGGCAAAGGAACAAAGACTAGGTTGACTTAATCTGCTCCTGATGAGCCCTAACCTCATCCCCATCAACCCCTCGCAAGGGCAGAAGTCAGACCTAGAGCTCTAACTTTGACTCAGAAATGAGCCAGCTTGTAGAGGAGTCATGGTGTACTACACATGTTTGGGTCACCAACTCTTCCTGCACTGGAAGCCACAGTGATAATCTGCCCCCACAGACATGCGATATTGGAGCAGAAGCTGGTGGATGTGTAGCTTTGGGGGTGTCAAAGATTCAGTAATTTTTATTTATTATTTATTAGAGTCTCTTTTATACCGCGCTATTCAGCATCAGTGCGGTTTACAATGAACAATAAAATACACATTTCCGATGGTACTTTGTGTTTACAGTTGAACAGGTAATGCAACTTGGATAACAGGGTAACTATTTACAATTTAAGACATAATTGGGAACTCTTTTGACTTCAGTCAAGGGGGTTCTGAGAGGCTTGTGAGGATGGTGCAGCGTCCACATTGGCTTCTGGGTAAAACTGGAGGAAGAGGTGAAGTTTTAAGGCCTTTCTGAACTGAAATAATTGAATTGCACCAACATATTATGTGATTGAAAGCATAAGCATCAGAAAACTCCTGCTATGAAATATTTCTATAGTGTGACCAGACATGCATAGTGCTGTACAGACGCATGAGCGACAGTTCTTGCTCCATGGAGCTTCCCATCTAGTCCAGGCGCACAGGCAAGACAAATAAGCAGCTCAGGAAATGAACTTAATGCAGTAAACGTGATCTAACAACGTGGACACCCTGAAACTATGGTTCTTTAAGACTGAGTACAATGGGAAAGGAGGTGCTGAGGTCACATAGCCTGCCTATTTCAAAATCAGGCCCTAATTGCTTAAAATATCATATGCGTACATATAAAATACATATACATAAAATCATAAATTGCCCAACATTTTCGGCTATATGCCTGCATAAGGGGTTTATAATTTCTTAGGCAACCACAAAATAATCAAAGGATAGTGACAAACTAGAAGAACTGTCCACAGAAGAATGACAGTCTGGGGGAAAGGAAGGCAAAGAGGAACCGCATAAGGCACAAAATACTAAAACCAAGCTAAAAAAAAACTAAACAAATCATGGAAAAGCAAACCTCCTTTTCCAGGGGAATACCCCACACATGAGATCAAGATACCCAATATCCCAGAGTTCCTAGTACCTAAAACCAAAAAATAAACTATCATGAAAAATTCAAAACATCTCATCAAAAATAAAACAAACCCAAAGAGCTAAAACCATTCTCACAGGTATCCAACCTTCTATCATTAAAAAGGTGAACAAGTCTTCAGAAACAGGTGAGAGTGGGGTATAGCAGCTCGTCATCTTCTGTCAAACTTGAAAGCATCAGACAATAAAGCATAGTTACTCACCTGTAACAGGTGATCTCCAGGAACAGCAGGAATTGAGTCTTCACATATGGGTATCATCGGCACCAACAGAGCCTGCGTGGGAATACTCCCCAGCATCCTATAGGAAAGCTTTTGGGAGCATCCCACTGCGCCAGCGCTGCTGCCTTCCCACCTTTCCAACTCTCCCTCTTCAGTTTGGTTTGTAGCTAAGACAAAAGGAGAGAAGGAAAGAAGAGAAAGAGAGAGAGAGAGAGAGAGAGAGATAGAGATACAACTCCTAGGGGAAGTGGGTGGGTTGTGAAGACTCAATTCCTGCTGTTCCCGGAGATCACCTGTTACAGGTGAGTAACTACGCTATCTCCAGGAACAAGCAGGAATATAGTCTTCACATATGGGGACTCCCAAGCTTAGAGATGCCAGGGAGATGATCCCATAGAGCAGTTAAACCCAGGCTGATGGGTCATGATTCCTGTCAAGGATCTCTTGTATCGAAAGCCGGGATGGAGGGTAGCAGTTGTTCTAAGTCTGTAAGAGATGCTGGAGAACAGCTTGCCAAATGAGGCATCCCGACGGGAGTCCTTGTCTAAGCAGTAATGGGCAGCAAAGGTGTGGACCGAGGACCAAGTGGCTGCTTTGCCAATGTCATCAATGGACACCGAATGAAGGTTGGCCATAGAGGCAGCCATTGCTCTAACATTGTGAGCTGTGACATGACCTTCGAGAGAAAGTCCCTTACTCTCATAGGTAAAGGATATGCAGTCTGCAATCCACCTGGAGAGAGTTCCCTTGGAGACTGGTAACCCCAGGTGGCTGGAATCAAAGGCAACAAAAAGCTGAGAAGCCTTTCTATGCTGTCTAGTTCACTGAAGGTAAAAGGCTAAAGCTCTTTTACAATCCCGAGTATGAAGATTCTTTTCTGCACTCGAGGCATGAGGCCTAGGGAAGAAGACAGGAAGATAAACCGACTGGTTTAAATGAAAAGGTGAAACCACTTTGGCATAAAGTGAGGATGAGTCCTAAGGACTACTTTATCATGGTGGAACCTTGTGTAAGGAGAATTAGCCACTAAAGCTTGTAGCTCACTGATGCGTCTTGCAGAAGTGAGGGCAATTAAGATTACCTTCCAAGAAAGAAGCTTCAGGAATGTAGTGGCTGAGGGCTCGAAGGGCGGCTTCATGAGCTGTCCGAGAACAAGATTTAAGTCCCATGCCATGAGTGGTGGCTTAAAGGGAGGCTTAGTTAAGAGTATACCCCTCATAAACCGCGCAAAAAGCGGCTGAGAGGAAACTGGTTGTCCATCAAAGGGCTTGTAGAAAGCCGAAATGGCACTAAGATGGACTCTTACTGAGTTAGTCTTGAGACCATAGAAACATAGAAACACAGAAATATGACGACAGAAAAAGACCACATGGCCTATCTAGTCTGTCCTTCCATAACTACAACAGTCCCCTTTTTACCTTTAGAGATCCTCTGTGTTTGTCCCATGCTTTTTTATTTTATTTAATTTATTTATTTATATTCTCTTATATACCGCGCTATTCTGCATCAGTGCAGTTTACATTTTTGAATTCAGTTACTGTCCTCATCTCTACCACCTCCACTGGGAGACTATTCCATGGATCCACTACTCTTTCTGTAAAGAACTATTTCCGCATATCACTCCTGAATCTATCTCCCTTCACCCTCATCCCATGTCCCCTCGTAGCAGAACTTGCTTTCAATTGAAAGAGGCTCTCTCCCTGAACATTTATGCCACGGAGGTATTTAAACATCTCAATCATATCACCTCTATCCCGCCTTTCCTCTAAGGTGTACATATTAAGATACTACAGTCTGTCATCATATGCTTTATAATGAAGACCACTAATCATTTTAGTAGCCACCCTCTGCACCGACTCCATCCTGTTCACATCCTTTTGAAGGTGCGGTCTCCAGAATTGCACACTATACTCCAAATGAGGTCGCACCAAAGACTTATACAGAGGCATTATCACCTCCTTTTTTCTGCTAGCCATTCCTCTCCGTATGCACCCAAGCATCTTCTAGCTTTTGCCGTCGCCTTTTCTACCTGTTTAGCTACTTTAAGATCATCAGACACAACCACGCCTAGGTCCTGCTCTTCTTTAGTGGACAAAAGTACTTCACCCCCTATACTATATTGCTCCCTTGGAGTGCTGCAGCCCAAATGCATGACCTTACATTTTTTAACATTAAATCCCAGCTGCCAAATTCTAGACCATTCTTCAAGCTTAGCTAGATCCCTCCTCATGTTATCTACCCCTTCCTGGGTGTCTACTCTATTGCAGATTTTGGTATCATCCGCAAAGAGGCAAACCTTACCTGAAAGCCCTTCCGCTATATCACTAACAAAGATGTTAAAAAGAATCGGACCAAAGACAGATCCCTGGGGCACACCACTGATAACATCCTTCTCTTCAGAGTGAGCTCCATTTACTTGTACTCTTTGTCGCCTCCCACCCAAACAATTTCTAACCCAAGCAGTAACTTTAGGGTCCATCCCTAGGGTGCTCAGTTTGTTTATGTCACCTGTGAGGAACAGTGTCAAAGGCTTTACTGAAATCTAAATACACCACATCTAGGGCTCTCCCTCGGTCCAACTCCCTGGTTACCCAGTCAAAGAAATCAATCAGATTTGTCTGACAAGACCTGCCTCTGGTGAATCCATGCTGCCTCGGATCCTGTAATCTGCTGGACTCCAGAAACCTCACTATTTTCTCTTTCAGCAGCGTTTCCAATAATTTACTCACCACCGAAGTTAAACTAACCGGCCTGTAGTTTTCAACCACATCCTTACTTCCGCTTTTGTGTAAAGGCATCACATGAGCCTCTCTCCAGTCCTTTGGCACCACTCCCGACTCCAACGAGGCATTGAAAAGGTCAGTCAGAGGAGCTGCTGGAACATCCCCAAGTTCCCTCAGTATTCTCGGGTGTATCCCATCTGGTCCCATCGCTTTGTCTACTTTAAGTTCAGATAGTTTCTCACGAACACAGTCTTTTGAAAATTGTTCAAGATGTCCTTTACTTCTGTTCCTATTTGTGGGTGTTTTCTGAGGTCCTGCTCCTGGTTCTTCATCTGTGAACACAGAACAAAAATATTTGTTAAGCAATTCCGCTTTATCCTTATCAGCTTCTACATATTCCTCCCCTGCACCCTTGAGTTTGACAATACCACTCTTGCCCTTCCTCTTCTCACTAATATATCTGAAAAATGTCTTATCCCCCCATTTTATTGCATTGGCTATTTTCTCCTCCTTTTGAATCTTTGCCTTTTTGACTACTTTGCTAGCTTCTCTACGTTTTTCCAAATACAGATGCCTGTGATCCTCTCTCTGTGATCTCTTGTATTTCATGAAGGCCTCCCTCTTTTTCTTCACTTTTTCAGCTTCTTCTTTCAAAAACCATAGCGGTCTCCTTTTCCTTTTACCTTTATTTACCATTTTAACAAAAAAGTTGGTTGCCCTTAAAATATCCCCTTTCAGTTTTTCCCACTGTTTTTCTACATCCCTCAGCTGTTCCCATCCAACTAATGACTCCCTGAGGTATTGGCCCATCTTGGCAAAGTTAGTCTTCCTAAAGTCTAAGATCCTCACCTTTGAATGGATTCTAACAGCCCTAGTCCTAATACTGAACCACACCATCTGGTGATCACTGGATGCAAAATGATCTCCCACTACAACATCAGAAACACTTTCACCATTGGTAAGCACCAAGTCCAGTATGGCCCCTTCACGTGTGGGGTCTTTTCCCAATTGCCTGAATAGTTCTCCCTGTAGAGAGAATCCAGGATCTCCTTACTTCTAGATGATACTGCAGCAGGAATGTGCCAATCAACATCTGGCATATTGAAATCTCCTATCAGTAGCACTTCCCCTTTCCTAGCAATGCTGCGCATGTCTTCAATTAACTCTCTGTCCACCTCCTCCTCTTGTGAGGGAGGTCTGTATATCACACCATTGTAAATAGATTTCTCTTTCCCTCTTTCTAGTTTAACCCACAATGCCTCCCCTCTCCCTTTTAAGCTCTGTAATTCCAAAGCTTTAATATTAGTTTTTACATATAGTGCCACTCCTCCTCCACTTCTTCCTACCCTGTCCTTTCTGAATAAAGTATAGCCAGGTATAGTTACATCCCAATCATGGTTTTCTGTGAACCATGTTTCTGTAACTGCCACTAAATCCAAGTCAGCCACTCCCACCAAAGCTTCAACATCAGGGTCTTATTTCCCATACTACGGGCATTTATACACACTGCTTTCCATATGTTACCCCTGTTACCCATTTCCATAAAGTTATTTAATGTATCACCTACCTGGGGGCTTTCACTTACCTGGGGGCTTTCTTCACCCATCCCCAACAAATCTAGTTTAAAGCCCTCTTCAGTAGATTAGCCAGTCTACTACTGAAGACGTGTTGACCTTTCTTGGACAGATGGAACCCTTGGAACAGCATCCCATGGTCTAGGAAACCAAAACGCTCTCGATGACACCATCCACGCAGCCATGCATTCATCTCCAGGATGCGAGCCTCTCTGCCTTGGCCTTTACCCTCAACAGGGAGGACTGAAGAGAACACCACCTGTGCACCTAACTGCTTCACCCTCTGTCCCAGAGTCATGAAGTCACTTTTTTTTTTTCCATTTAATTTTTATTGAGTTTATTAACAATGCAACATTACCAGCTTCGCTGAACCATCGTTTATACAATATGATCCAAAGACAGCCATCAACCTTGTTATTATTCCCTGATGGCTCGTACCGCAATGCCGGCTATCTATCTTTAATACTCCCCCCTTTGCCCCCCCACCCTATCCCCCCTCCCTGAATGCCCGCACATTCTCCGCTCTGTCATTTCCCTTATAGCACATATCAATAGGGTAGTGCATTAATGCTCCAAGTATGAAACCTTTCGTGAAAGCCAACACTACCCTACCTAGTCCACTTTATCACCTTCATTACGCTATCCCCCCCTCTATACTACTACCCCCCTTCCTCCCCTCCCCCTCTCCCCTTACACCTATCCTGTTATCACCATCGCACTATATCTGCACCTGATCCCGCTACGGTACCGCCACCCGATCGCCTGCCCTGCCCGGCCCGGCCCCCTCTCCCTCCAAGCCTCCAACCACCTCTGGACCCCCTTCCAGTGCACCTCCCTCTTCCCACCTTTCCCACGTTTCAACTCTGTTAACTTATGCATCAAGCCTGCCTCTGCCACTCTTCTCGCAAAGCCTGCCAACTGCGGCGTACTCTGTCCCCCCCAATGCTGGGCTATCTCACATCGGGCCGCCGCAATGCACTGGTGCAAAACCCCCTCCTCCCTTCTCAAGATGTCTTCCCCCAGGAGATGCAGCAAACATGCCTCTGGCCTTCCATGCAATCTATGCCCAGTCATACTGTAGATCACCTCCAAAACCTCCACTCAATACGCCTGTATCCTAGCACACTTCCACCACATATGCATCCAATCACCTCTTTCAGAACACCCCTGCCAGCATAGATCATCTTGTCCCATCCCAGCCCTATGCCTGCGTAGAGGCGTCCAGTACCATCTGAATAGTACTTTATAGGCATTTTCTTTGATTTGTGTTGCTATGGACACATGAGCGATCGTCTGGATTACCTTATCCCAAGCCGTTACATCCCAAATCACCCCCAAGTCCTCTTCCCATTTCAACATATAATTTAACTTGCATTCACCAGTCCCCATCAGGCCTTTGTAAATCCTGGACAAAACCCCCTTTTTGCCCCAGTGACCGTTGCATAAGGCCTCAAACCATCCTCTATTATCCCATAAATCCCTCCAAACCTTCGGTTGCTTAAGGAAGTGGCATAGTTGCAGATATGCAAAGTAATCACTCTCCCTCAGCCGATATATGTCCTTGATGCCTTCAAACTCATGGAGCCCCTGAGGGTGTATGACTTGATGGACACAAGTCAGCCCGGCCCTGGCCCACCTACGCAAAATTTGCTCACCAGGCCCCTGTCCCTGTTCGAAGCATGCCTCAAGTGTCATCCCCTGTGTATAGCCTTTGCCATTGACTAGATGTGTCCTATAGCGTCTCCAAATATGCAAGCTATGCGCTACCATGCGGTTACGCAATTGTGTGTCGGGGCTCTTACGCCCCCTCCAGATCACTCTTTCTATTCCCACCCCCCCAACCATCTCACGCTCCATTTGGACCCACTGTTTTGAGGTTTCCCTTTGCCACTCATAGATTGTTTTAAGTTGCGCAGCCTCATAATATTTCTGTATGTTAGGTATCCCCAGCCCCCCTCTCCCTTCACCCTTTGCAACACACTCATTGCCACCCGTGGGCGCCGCTGTACCCATATGAACCGATTAACTAGCCTCTGTATCCTACGCAAACTTTTCCGCGGCACCCATATTGGGAGCGTTTGAAACAAAAACAGCAGTCTGGGCACGAGCATCATTTTAACCGTCACCATACGACCAAACCATGAGAGGTATCCCCTTCCCCATCCCTCCAACCAGCTCTCAATCTGCCCCAGGTCCCGCTTATAGTTCAAATTATATAACGCATCTATTTTTTTGCTTATCCAGATGCCAAGATACCTGATACTCTCTTGGGCCCATTTAAAGGGGTATTTCTTAGTCAGGAGATTTACAACCTCCCTGGATACCGTCAAATTGAGTATTTCCGATTTCGTCCAGTTGATTGCGAAACCCGATAATGCTCCATATTCTTCCAATTCCCACATAACTATGGGGAGTCCCACCCGGGGGCCGGTCATACTAAGTATGATATCATCTGCGAAATCTTATAAGCGCTTCTCCCCACTTTTATGCCTAAGATATCCTCCCGTTCTCTCACCCGTTGTGCGAAAGGCTCTACTGCTAATGCGAATAGTAACGGTGAGAGAGGACAACCCTGCCTCGTTCCCCTCCCCTGGTCAAAGAAGCCTGAATAGGCCCCATTCACCCGCACACACGCTTTGGGATGGGCATAAAGCGCCTGCACCCATGTTGAAAACTCGTTCCCTAGCCCCACTTTCTCTACCACCTGGAAGAGAAAGGGCCATGACACCTGGTCGAAAACTTTTTCTGCGTCCAATGAGAGAAGTAGCATCTCTTCCCCACTTTGCTCAGCAGACCATATGATATTAAGGATCTTCCGGATATTATCCGCTACTTGTCTACCGGGGATAAAGCCCGCTTGATCGTGGTGGATCAATTTTCCAATAACCTTATTTAATCTCGTAGTGAGTATTTTAGCTAAAAGTTTAGCGTCCAAATTAAGCAAGGAGATAGGCCTATACGATGCGCATTCCTGCGGGTCCTTCCCCTCCTTAGGAATTACTGTTATTCCTGCCCACCCCATCGTATCCGCTAACTTATATAGGGAGGAGTAGCCTAGTGGTTGGGGCAAGGTACTTCAGGCCGGAAGGTCGGGGGTTCAAATCCCACTAGAGGACAGCAACCTTGGGCCGGAAGGACTGGGGTTTCTAGTCCCACAGATGCTCCTTGTGGTCTTGGGCAAGCCACTTAACCCTCCATTGCCCATGTTCCCTGTAAGTATTAGTGTATGTCTCTCATATCCCTGCGTGTTAGATGTATCCCCCAATTGTGTTGTGACCGCTTTGATTGAAGGATAAGGCGGTATACAAAACTGTCTAAATAAATAAATAAATAAATAAATAAATAAACTTCCCGCCCTCCCGTGGTTGATTAAATAATCTCACCCATTCTCCCACTCTCTCCCCACTCCCTTTATCCTAGCCCTTGAATCCCTACCCCACCTCCCCTCACCCCCCTCCTCCCCTGCCCCCCCTCCCCCCTCATAAAGAGAGAATCGTCTTCCATACTGGTGACCAATATGCAAGCCTTGCCTGGCCTCTTCCTATCTACCCCCTCCCCCCTTCTACACTGTCCCCTAAACTTAACTGCACCTACTCCCCCCCCTAGCCTGCCCTACTCAATCCTCCCCTTCCCTGTGCCCACCCCTACCTCTGTCCTCCCCTTCTCCCCCCCTTGCTACCCCATGCCTACAGTCCAGCTCCTCCCTCCCCCCCTTACCCATCAATTAACCTCCTACTACCCCCCTCCCTTTTATCTAAATGTTACTCCAATTTCAGAGAAAAACATATCTGTACAGCCTTAAACATAGAGTCCTTCCCCCCCACTTTTCCATCTCAACATTACTGTAATTTCAGAGGGACAAAAAAAAAGACATATCTGCACAACATTAGACACATTGTCCACCTTGTCAGCCATCTCTCTGCTCCGCTTCATGCTCTCCTGGGCTCTCTCTGTTCAATCTCGCTGTTCGTCTGCCTGATGCAGGAACTCTATGCCATCTCTGAAGACTCTGTTTTGCAGTGGAGGGCAATGCAGTGTGTGCCTGTACTCCTGCCGAGGGCCTCTCCCCCTCCGGCAGGTTATTTAAGCCCAGTTCTTTAAGAACAGTCCAGGCCTCCGCAGCTGTTTGCACCCTTGTCGACTTCCCCTTCGCTGTGATCAGCAATCCAAAGGGAAACAGCCACTTGTATCTTATATCCTCCCTTCTCAAATATGCCGTCACCTCTTTAAGGTTCCGTCGACGTTGCAATGTCCCCGCAGAGAGGTCCTGGAATATCTCCAGGCGATGTTCATCCCAGGTTATCTGCCGCACTTTCCTTGCCGCTCACAGCAGTTCTTCCTTGACTTTAAGAGAACTGAGACATACCACTATATCTCTAGATTTGTTTTCTCTTACTGGCCCTAGGCCTCTGTGAGCCCGCTCAATTTGCGCGGGCTCTAACGTCATGTCTCCTTGCAGGTTTGCAGTTACTACTAAGGACCTAAAGATTTTAAGCAATACTTCTTCACAGTTTCTGTACTGAGGGGCCTCTGGGAGTCCTCGGACTCGTAGGTTACATCTCCGGGACCTATCCTCCAGGTCCTCCAATTTCACTTGCTGCTCCTCCTGGGCCCACTTAATTTCCCCCCAGCCTTTTTGTAGATCTTCAATTTCGTCCCCTTGTTGTTCCACCTGAGTCTCCATCTCCTCAACTCTGCTTCCTAGGTCCACAATATCTTGCCGCAGTGATTGTATAGACTCTAAGTTCATTCTTCACCCCACTAATTTCTGTTTTGATCTCATCTTTAAGTTCAATTAGCCAGTCCTTCAGTTTAGTTATGCCTCCTGGGCAGCATCCTTGCTCCGGCTCTTCCCCCAGGTCTTTTAGTTCTCCCTCCTGCAAGCGGCCCTCTTTCTCCCCCTCTTTGCCACCCTTGGCTGCCGCATATGGAGAGCGAAAGTCAGCCAATTTATTCCGGGCCGCCAGGGTTCCTTTGCTTTTTTCCATATTGCCACTTATGGCCTCTTGAGCAATACAGGGTTCCCACACTTCCAGTCTGTTCCCTCGGCAGCTGCGTCCCCCGAAGACCACTCCGTCCTTCGCTTGTTCTGTCAAGTGCCAGTCCCTCTCCTTGGCCGTACTTTAATGTGTGGGGGTTCGTTCCATGGCACTACTCCCCTTCTCTGTTATCTCCAGGACCGCAGCACTCCGCACTGTGCTCAACGAGCTTCCTCCCCCCTGTGCGCTTTTGCTCCGTTGTGGCCCACCATGCGGTCCACTATTTCATCAGCTCGCTCCTTGACTCCTCTGCAACCGACGGTCTATCAGGGGTAGGCTGTTCCCTGACCTCTGTCTTCTATCCAATGCTCTTTGCTGGTTTTCCTCCGCTGCCCTCTTTCCCAGCGCTCTTCTGGGGGTACAAGTCTCTCACTTTGCAGGCCTTGGCGGTTACACGAACTCTCTTTACCACCAGCTACTTCACCAGGAGGCCTTTGTATTGACAGTATTCTTTTTAGTGTTTGAGTCCATACACTTTCCTGTGCCTGAGCAGTAGGGTTTATATCCTTGCTGTTCTCCTCTCACTCCGGCCCGGCAGCGCTCCTTTTCTCTGCTGCTCTGCTCAAGCGGCTATATTCAGCACGCCCACCCTACTAGCTCCAGGCCATCACTTCTCTGCAGCATGTGCTCGGCCATGCGGTCGCGCGGTTGCACTCTCCGCCCGCCCGCAATGCAATCTCCTCACCTCGCTCTTCCTCTTCTCCGATGCACGGGGTCTTGTCACTTCTGCCCCGTATTTCGCCGCTCTCCTGGGCTGCACACTCCGGGCTTCTAACGAAGCGCTTTGTCCCCAGGGACCTCAGGCCTCCGCTGTGCTCAACCATGCGGCACTCCTCTCCCGCACCGCTTGCCGTCAGACGGATGACTTCGGGGGCAAATTACGATCTGCTCAGCCTTCCTCCTGATGAGGGTCTACTCCGGGGTTAGTGCCGCATTTAATTAGCTCTGCCTCGCTGCATTTCAGGGGGTCTTTCCACCATTTGCCAGGCTTGAACGGCGGAGCTCAGTTAGCTCGCCGCCATATGGTCCGCTGATGTCACCAGAAGCCCATGAAGTCACTTTTGATATGTTCCGAGGTATACCTGGCAGTATCATTTGTTCCAACATGGATTAGCAACATTGGGTAATAGTCAGTGGGCTTGATGAGTCTTGGCAAACTCTCCATAACATCTTGGATTTTGGCACCAGGCAGACAGCATACCTCTCTGGACATCAAGTCTGGTGGCAGATGGATGCCTCAGTACCCTTCAGAAAAGAGTCTCCAACCACCACTACCCTTCGTTTCCTTGTGGTCACTGATTCTGCAACTTTGGGGTACTTGAGCTCTGGTTCTTCCCTTTCCAGGGATGCTTTCACCTCCTCCACTTCCAGGGCTGCATAATGGTTCTTCAATTCAAGGGCTGGAGAAGTTGGATTGGTGATTTTGCAGGCCCTGGTGACTTGTGTCCAACCATCGACATTCTGTTGGCACCCATTTCTCCTCTGCTGGAGAGCTTGGTTGGTGCAAGAAGCATCTCAGCAATGTACTTCTCACTGTCTTGAATGCTCCTCAGCCTCGCCACCTCCTCTCTGAGTTCCTCCACTTGTTTCCTCAGAGCTTCAGCATGCAGGCACCCTGCACATGGAACTGGTCCTTCAACTGGCATTAGGACCAGTTCCATGTGCAGGGTGATGAAGATGAAAGATGGAGGAGACTCCAGTAACGCTTCCAGGGGAACTGAAAAAGGATTGAGTTCCTTTTTTGAACACCAGATAGAGAACCTTTTCCACTTAAAGGCATAAGCCCGCCTTGTGGAAGGTTTCCTTGAGGCCAAAGGGATATCCTTAACCTGTTGAGAGAGGTTGACATCCTGGAATTCCAAGCTTTCAGCAACCATGCCATCAGGTGTAAATACTGAGGATTCGGGTGCAAAAGCATCCTGTTCTCCTGGGATAGAAGATCTAGAGCACATCCCAAGTCCAGAGGCCTGGCTTGAGAGTGACGTAGAAGCAGTGGATACCACGTCTGCCGTGGCCAGCGTGGGGCTATCAGGATCATATGGCCCCTGTCTCTCTGGACTTTGAACAGAGTCTTGGGAATGAGGGGAATGGGTGGGTAGGCATACAGGAAGTCCCGACCCCAGTGGAGGTGGAAAGCATCCCTTGTCTGACGGTTCTGAGCCGGAATTCTGGAACAGAATCGGGGAAGTTTGGCATTCTGAGGACTTGCAAATAGGTCTATATCTGGGGTTCCCCAGATTCGAAAGATTCGAGCAATCTGTTTTGAATGAAGAGACCACTCGTGTGGCAGCAGCACTCGACTGAGTTTGTCTACCAGGAAATTTTGTGTGCCTGGGAGATACACCGCCAGTAGATGAATCTGAAGGCCTCTTGCAAAGGACCAGAGATGTAGAGCCTCGTTGCACAATGCTTGAGAGCTTGTTCCACCCTGTTTGTTCACATAGAACATGGCTACCTGATTGTCTGTCTGGACAAGGACTGTCTTGCAGCGCAGATGGTCCTGAAACACTCGAAGAGCGTAGAACATGGCTCTGAGTTCCAGTAGATTTATGTGAAGACAAGTCTCCTGTTGGGTCCAGAGACCTTGAGTGGAGAGATTGTCCGTATGAGCTCCCTAACCTGACTTGGATGCATCCGTCGTCAAGGTAGCTTGGTGCAGTGGCTGCTGAAAAGGTGACCCCAAGAGAAGGTTTTCTAGTATTTGCCACCACTGAAGGGACGAGATGAGGCATGTAGAGTTTCTGATTTTGTCCCTCAGACGACCTGACGCTTGTGTCGACTGAGAGGATAGGGTCCACTGGACTGCTTGCATGTGTAGGCGAGCATAGGGGACCACATGTACAGTGGACGCCATATGCCCCAGCAACTGAAGCATTTCTCGAGCTGTCAGGAAAGTTTTCATAGCTGCTTGAGATGCCAGTTGAACTATTTGAGTGCAGTGGAGTTGTGGCAGGAAAGCCCTTGACTGCCTTGTGTCTAGAAGAGCCCCTATGAACTCTAGAGACTGAGAAAGGGTGAGATGGAATTTTGGGAGATTTATGACCAATCCCAAATACTGCAGGATTTGCATTGTGCAGGATAGAGCTGAACTGGCTTCTAGAGCTGTTGGTGCTCGGATCAGCCAGTCGTCTAAGTAGGGGAAGACGAATATCCCTAGAGTCCTTAGAAATGCTGCTACTACTGCCATGCATTTCGGGAAGACTCTTGGGGCTGAAGCCAGGCCAAAGGGTAGAACTCTGTACTGGTAATGTCTTCCCTGAAAGAGGAATCACAGAAACCTCCTGTGTTCTGCATGAATAAGGATATGCGTACAGGCGTCTTTTAGGTCTAGTGAACATAGCCAATCCTGACTCTGAATGTAAGGGAGGAGTGTTCCGAGAGAGATCATTTCAATTTTTTCTCGGAAGAGATACTTGTTAAAGTCCCTGAGGTCCAGTATGGGCCTGTACCCTCCTGTTTTCTTTGGAATAAGGAAGTAGGGGGAGTAGAAGCCCAGGCCTTGTTGAGAAAGAGGTACCTCTTCTATCGCTCCCTGAGCAAGGAGTGAGGTGACTTCTTGATACAAGAGGGTGGTGAAGGGGGCCGAGAACTAAACTCTCTAGGAGTAGAGAGAGGGGGCATACTGTTGAAGTGGAGTTTGTACCCCTCTGTTACTATGGAGAGAGTCGAGTCTGCCTGGAATTTTGAGAGGCTCTGGTATTTCTAAAGGAAGGATTAGGTTCTCTAGGAAGGAGTCAAAGACCTTGCGGAGGCTGTGACTGCTGAGCTGGTTGAGCTCTGGGGACTTGAGCCTTCCTTTGTTGTTTCGGCTGCTGCTGTCCCTTCTGGGGAGCATGGATTAGACAGTGGCCAGTTTGGGTGTAAGAAGGATAGAATTTCTTTTTCTTGTTGAAAAAGGGTTTCTTAACTGTCTTTTTCTTAGCTGGGATGGCAGTGGTCCTGGATAATCTATTTAAGGTAGTGTTCTTGGACTCAAGCTGAGAAGCTTTATCCTGCCAGTCCTTGCCAAAAAGGTTTTCTCCCATGCAAGGAATATTTCCCAGCTTATCTTGCACCCAACTGCTCTAAATCGGATGCGTGTAGCCAAGCAATCCGACGCGCACTACACCTCTCTGTCGCAGGGAAAAGAATCCTAAGTGAAAAATTCAGGCAGTATGTGGATATGCATTTAAACTAGAAAGGGGGTGATGGATGGGGAAGGACTAGTTCAGGATGTCACGCCTGGCAAAAGCAGAACAACATCAGAAACAGCCACACTTTTGAACCACACATCAACGACAAGTGGGAAGAAGTGGGCAGAACAAAATCAATGTAAAATACATGCAAGCCAGTTAAATGCTGGAAAGCAATGAGCACAAATGCTCAAAGCTTAGTCAACAAAGTCCGGACCTGGAAGCCCTAATGGTGGAAATGGACTTGGTTTAATGAATCGCATGATTGGGATATAGCCATAGCTGGCATAACCTATTTAGAAGAGACAGAGAAAGTGGAAAAGGGGGAGGAGTAGCCTTGTATGTCAAAAGCAATATCAAAGCTACTGAAATGCAGGGGGCATGGGGAAAAGAAGCAGCGCTCTGGATTGCGTTGGAAAGTGGAGATGGCACTGTCATCCATACTGCTGTAGTCTACAGACCTCCGACACAAACTGAAGAGATAGATAATGAATTGATTATAGATATTGCCAAGATAGCCACAAAGGGGGAAGTGATCATATTGGGTGACTTTAATCAACCCAGTGTTGATTGGAGTACTCCTCCTAACAAATCTGGAAAGAAGCAAAAAAATTGTGGATGCTTTCCAAGATGCGTTACTTAGACAAATGGTGATGGAACCAACCAGGGAAAGCTCAGTGCTGGATTTAATGCTCACCAACAGTGATAGCGTGTCGAATGTCTGGGTGCGTGCCCCTGTAAGCAGCAGCGATCATCACACGGTGGGGTTTGAGATAAAAGCCAAGGTGCAGTCCAATCATAGCAAGCTCGAAGTCCTAAACTTCAAAAACACTGACTTCAGTAAAATGGCCAAGTACCTGAAGGAGGAGTTGGTAGGGTGGAAGGGGATAAGGGAAGTGGAATTGCAATGGGCTAAACTAAAGGTGGCAATAAAAGGGGCAACAGATAAATATGTAAGGAAAGTAAATAAAAACAAGAGGAGAAGGAAACCTATTTGGTTTTCCAAAGAAGTGGCTGCTCAAATAAAGGCAAAAAACACAGCTTTCACAAAATTCAAAAACTTGCAAACAGAGGAACACAGAAGGGAATACAGGATCAAACTAAAAAAGACAAAAAGAGAAATAAGGAAAGCAAAATCAAAGGCAGAGGAAAAGATGGCTAAAGATGTGAAGTGTGGCGACAAAACTTTCTTCAGGTATATTCGGGAGAGGAGGAAAATCAGAGGTGGAATTGCAGGACTTAGAAGTGCTGGGAATGGACTTGTGGAAAGTGACATTAAAAAAGCAAAATTGCTAAACAAATACTAATGCTCCGTTTTTACTAAACAAAATCCTGGAGAAGGACCACCTGTGACTCCCAAATATAAAAATGAGAATGAAGTAGATACCACACCATTCATAGAAGATGATGTGTTAGAACAACTTGCAAAACTGAAAGTGGACAGGGCCATGGGACCGGATGGGATACATCCCAGAATACTGAAAGAGCTCAGAGAGGTTCTTGCAGGGCCGTTAAAGGATGTTTTCAACAGATCCTTGGAAACAGGAGAGTTTCCTCAGAACTGGAGAATGGCTGATGTGGTACCTCTTCACAAAAGTGGTGACAGGGAAGAAGTGACAAACTACAGGCCCATGAGCCTTACCTCGGTGGTGGGAAAAGTAATGGAAGCACTCCTGAAAGAGCGAATAATAGACTTTCTCATAACCAACAGGATGCATGATCTGAGGCAACATGGTTTTACCGAAGGATGATCTTGCCAAACAAATCTGATTGAGTTCTTTGACTGTGTGACCAGAGAACTAGATCAGGGGCATGCAACGGATGTCATCTACCTGGATTTCAGCAAAGCCTTTGATACTGTTCCTCATAGGAGCCTTATCAATAAACTCAGTAATTTGGGGATGGGTCCCAAGGTGGTGAACTGGATCAGAAATTGGTTGACTGACAGACAACAAAAGGTGTTAGTAAATGGAGCTCACTCGGATGAAAGGAGGGTGATTAGCAGGTTGCCCCAGGGTTCGGTCCTAGGCCCGGCACTGTTCAATGTATTTGTGAGTGATATTGCTGAAGGACTGAATGGAAAAATCTGACTTTTTGCAGATGACACGAAAATTTGCAACAGAGTGGACTCCCCTGAGGGAGTGGAGAACATGAGGAAAGATCTACAAAAGCTGGAAGAATGGTCTAATGCTTGGCAGTTAAGATTTAATGCGAAGAAGTGCAGTGTCATGCACTTGGGAAGCAGAAATCCAAGGGAAATGTACGCGTTAGGGGGCGAGAGATTGGTGTGCACGGACCAGGAGAAGGACCTTGGTCTGATTATTTCTGAGGATCTCAAGGTGGCAAAATAGTGTGACAACACAGGGGGAAAAGCCAGGAGGATGTTGGGTTGCATACAAAGAGGAATTACCAGCAGAAAGAAAGAGATACTAATGCCACTGTATAAGTCACTGGTGAGGCCTCACTTGGAATACTGTGTTCAGTTTTGGAGACCATATCTTGCAAAGGATGTAAAAAGACTGGAAACTGTTCAGAGGAAGGTGACCAAAATGATTTGGAGCCTGCGTCAGAATCCTTATGAGAAAAGACTTGAAGACCTAAATATGTACACTCTGGAAAAGAGGAGGGATAGGGGAGATATGATTCAGATCTTTAAATACTTAAATAGAAATAATGAACAAACAAACCTCTTCCAAAGACGGGAAAGCTGTAAAACTAGAAGGCATAACATGAAGCTGCAAGGGGGTAAATTGAAAGGCAATGTCAGGAAATACTTTTTCACTGAAAGGGTGGTGGATGCTTGGAGTGCCCTCCCGATGGAAGCGGTGGGGGCAAATACAGTGACAGAATTCAAAATGGCGTGGGACAGACACAGTGGATCCCTTTACAGCAACAGGATAAAATCAAAATAAACTTCTCAACAAATAGGGGTGTCCTACACAGAGTGGTGGGTTCACCCCTAAACAAAGGCATGGGGAGGGGTGGCCTGCACAGAGTGGCAGGTGCACCTTCTCTTCTCATCTTATTGGGCAGACTAGTTGGACCATACTGGTCTTTATCTGCCGTCATTTACTAGGTTTACTAGAAATAGCAGTGGTTCTGCAAATGCATTCGAAACAATCAAAGGTTGCCCTGTTCATGAACTTAGAAACATTTTGGGCATGCTTAACTAGAGTAAGGAAATCGGCCCTCTTGTCATTGGGGAGAAGAGGGGCCATGAGTTCCAAATCTTTAGTAATCTCTTGAAGAAACATACCCATGTAGAGTATGTAAGAACTTATTCTGGCCGACAGCATAGAGGCCTGAAAACATCGATGACCAAAGGCATCGAGAGTCCTCGCCTCACGGCCTGGAGGGTTAGAGGAATGCATCTTGGCACTTTTGATCCGGCGAATCACTGATTCCACAACCATGGAATGGTGTGATAACTGTGTTTTTTGGAACCCGGGACACTGCGGTACCTGGTACATTGTATCGAGTCTTCGAGAATGTGGAGACACCGTTAAGGGTGTTTCCCACATTCTAAGCATGAGATCATGCAAAATCCGGTGTACGGGAAGGGTTGCAGCCTCCTTGGGGGTTGTCGGATACTGAAGAATTTCAAGTTCTTCAGCTCTCGGTTCCTTCTCAGGGGTCATGGTGATCAAGAGGCCCCGAGCCACATCCCGTATAAAGTCTTGAAAAGACATGTTCTCCGGAGGAGACATCCGACGTTGCGACAAAGGAGAGGGATCCTCTGGAAGAACCGCTCCGGTATCAATGGATTCATCAGAATCATCGGATTCAGAAGACTCGAAGTATTGATGGGCTAGGTGCTCTCGTACTGCCTGTTGTCGATACCAATCGAAGTCGGCATTGGAATACCTCGATACTGGACCCTCTATGCCAGACACTGATTCTAGGGCTGGCATGGGTGGTAGCATGGAGAGCGGCGGAACAGTAGCTGCAGATACCTCTGGTACCGGTATCGGTACCGATGGCTGCAGAACCAACTGTAGCGGCTTTAGCGGTACAGAGGCTGCTAACAAGGCCGCTAGGATGCATTGATCCATGGAGCCTGCCGATGTCTGGGTGTTGGTACCGGCGGAGCGGGCCACTACCCCAGAACATGGCACAAGAGCTCTCCGGAGGTGCATGCCTCGGGAACATCTTGGGACCGCGTTAATACTTTGGAGGCAAGGACCTCCCGCCGGGGTTGTTTGGCCGGTGTAGTCTCCTCAAAGGCAATGCTGGAAGCATCTCGATGCTTAGAAGGAGATTTACCATTTAAGGACTGACCCATCTTGGTAACCTGAGATCCATGGGAGGAAGATGAAGCCCTAGACGTCGATGCAACAGACATTGCATCCAAGGCAAAAAGGGTGACGAGTTTCGCAGCTCTATTTTGCAGGCCCCTCTTAGTCATCTTTCTGCAGAGGAAACACTCCGATGGAGAATGGTCTAGGCCAAAACATTTAAGACACCAGTCATGGGTGTCAGTAGCAGTAATGGTACTGCTACATTTTGAACATTTTTTGAAACCACTAGTTGGTTTCTCCATTTTGAAGAAAAACCAGGGCCTAGTGCTCAAAATGGCGCCAAAGCACCAAGAGGGGACAGACCCTCAAGAAAAAGCTGCATTTTTTTTTTGAAAAGAAGAAAATAAAGAAGACACCGGTGGTACTGGTATAGGCATCGACGGGAAGGCAGACACAACCACAAAAAAAGACAATTTTCTGCGGTGACAAGAGTTGCTGCCTGTCGGCTCCGCGGAAAACGAAAAACTGAAAAGGAAGAGTTGGAAAGGCGGGAAGGCAGCAGTGCAGGCACAGTGGGATGCTCCCAAAAGCTTTCCTATAGGATGCTGGGGAGTGTTCCCGCGCGGGCTCCGTTGGTGCCGATGACACTCATATGTGAAGACTACATTCTTGCTTGTTCCTGGAGATACAATTAATACAAAGGATTCCCTAACACGCAAGACCCTCACTTGGTTTGCAGCTTGTCGTGCTGTGAGGGCTTGTGTGCATCAGTTATGCTGAGAGCTAAGCTATCAGTAGCTTAGCTACTGGCAGGGTCTCCCAGACAAACAGGTCTCAGCTGAGGTGCCAGACTAAGACAAACCACCCATCTGGGCAGCAGCAGAATGGGACGGTGTTGTAAGCAGAGAATCATATTTCTGTGACAAATGCAACAACACTGGAATTAACTGCACGGAAGAAAGGCTTGGCAAATCTACTTCTGATTCTTGCCATGAAAACCCAATGGATAGTCACAAAACAAATTGCACTATACTGCTGGAAGATGAGACCCCCAGGTTGGAAGGCACTCAAATGGTTACTGGGGATGAGCTGAAGACTTCTCAGAGTAAAGCCAGCATTAATGATGTGGTTGGATCTGCTGATGTAGCTGTGCATGAAAAGAGAGTCAGAAGTTGCAAAGATATTTTATATATTGGGACATGGAACATACGAAGCATGAACCAAGGGAAGTTGCAGGTGGTCAAGAATGAAATGGAACGTGTACAACTCAATTTGTTGGGTATCAGAGAATTGAAATGGACTGGTATCGGGCACTTTGCATCTGATGACATGACTGTGGCATGGCCTACTATGCTGGAAATGAAAGACAAAGAAGAAATGGTTCTGCATTTATAATTAAGAAGAAACATGTAAGAACTGTAATGAAATATAATGCAGTCAGCGAACACCTTAGGGGCTTGTTTACAAGCTGCGGGTAGCGGTTCGCGATCATTATCGGAGCCGCGGCCCCATGGATTTCAATGGGGCCGCGGCTCCGATAACAATCGTGAACCGCTGCCGCGGCTTTGTAAACAAGCCCCTTAATTTCTATTCGTCTATAAGGAAAGTCCATCAACACAATTATAATTCAGGTATATGACCCAACAATAGCTGCAGAATAGGAAGATGTTGATGAGTTCTATGAACAAGTACAAGCTGAAATTGACAGAACATGCAAACAGGATATCCTGATAGTCATGGGTGACTGGAATGCAAAGGTTGGTAACAAAGAAGAAGGCAAAGTGGTTGGAAAATATGGACTTGGCAATAGCAGCGAAGCTGGATAAAGACTGATAGAATTCTGCAAGACCAATGATCTATTCATCTCAAACATCTTCTTCCAGAAACACAAGCGCTGACTGTACATGTGGACTTCACCCAATGCATTGTACAGAAATCAAGTTGATTACATCTGTGGAAGACAACAATGGAAAAGCTCAATAACATCAACAGAAATAAAACCTGGAGCTGACTGTGGTACAGATCATCAACTACTAGTAAGCAAACACAAGCTAAAGTTGAAAAAGAGCAAGTCACTCATGAATAGCAAAATATGACCTTGAGAATAGACCACTGGAATTTAAAGGCTGCCTGAAAATTGAGTTGTTGCTTTAGATACAAATGACAGAGTTCCAGAAGAGTTATGGAATGACATCAAGAAGGTTGTATTGGAAGAAAGCGAGAAGTCTCTACAAAAGGTGAAAAAACAAAAACGGCCAAAATGGATGATGGAAGAAACTCTGAAAATTGCCCAGAAACGCAGAGAAGCTAAAAGCCAGAGGAGAAAGAAAAGGACAATCGCAGAACTCAACAGAGATTTACAATGTTCAGCAAGACAGGACAGGAAAAGAACTACAATGACATATGCAAGGAAATAGAAGCAGAAATGATTAGAGGAAGAACAAGATCGACTTTCCTAAAGCTACGAGAGTTAAAGAAAAAATTCCAGCCTTGAACTGGAATGTTACAAGATGCTCAAGGTTCTATGCTGAATGATGCTGAGAAGATCAAGAAAAGGCGGAAAGAATATACAGAGTTTTTATATGATAAAGATCAAGTGGACCAACAGCCGTTTCAACCTGTACCTTATGATCCGGAACCATTGGTGATGAAAGAAACAAAGCACCACTGGAATTTAAAGGCTGCCTGAAAAATTGAGTTGTTGCTTTAGATACAAATGACAGAGCTCCAGAAGAGTTATGGGATGATATCAAGAAGGTTGTGTTGGATGAAAGCGAGTAATCTCTACATAAGGTGAAAAAGCAAAAACGGCCAAAATGGATGACCGAAGATTCTGAAAATTGTCTAGAAACGCAGAGACGCTAAAGTCAAAGAAGAAAGAGAATCACAGAACTCAACAGAGATTTCCAACATGCAGCAAGATAAGACAAGGAGAAGTACTACAATAATACATGCAAGGAAATAGAATCAGAAGCTATCAGAGGAAGAACAAGATCAGCTTTTTTTAAGTTACGAGAGTTAAAGAAAAAATTCCAGCCTCAAATTGGAATGCTTCAAGATGCTCAAGGATCCATGTTGAATGATGCCAGGAAATTTGGAAGACAAATTCATGGCCAACTGACTGGAAAAGATTTGTGTTTATACCAATACTGAAGAAAGGTGACCCGACTGACTGGAAATTATCGCACAATCTCTCTGATCCCACATGCCAGCAAGATTCTACTCAAGATCATTCAGCAGAGACTACAACCAAACCTGGAATGAGAACTGCCTGACGTGCAAGCAGGGTTCAAGAAAGGGCAAGGAACGAGAGACATTATCATGGATGTGGGACGGATCCTTGAAAGACAAAAGAATAACAAAAGGATATCCATTTCTGTTTTATTGACTGCAGCAAGGCTTTTGACTGTGTAAACCATGAGAAACTCTGGGCCACATTAAGCATGAGTACACCAGAACACCTGATCGTTCTCTTGCACAAGCTTTACATTGATCAAGAAGCAACAGTTTGAACGGAACTAGGAGAAACAGAATGGTTTTAAATAAACAAAAGTGTATGACAAGGCTGCATACTTCCCCCTGCCTCTTTGATTTATATGCAGAACAAATCAACAGAGAAGCAGGACTGTATGAAGACAACCGAGGTGTGAAGATTGGTGGAAGACTCATCAACAATCTTCGCTATGCTGATGATACCACATTACTGGCTGAAAGTGAAGATGATCTGAAACATTTGCTTCTCATGATCAAGGAATATTGTCTTAATATGGGTCTGCACCTTAACATTAAGAAGACAAAGATCCTGTCATCTGGCAAAATCAATAAGTTCATCGTTGATGGAGAAGAGATTGAAATAGTTGAAAGCTTTAACTTATTTGGATCAACAATCAATAAAGAAAGGACTAGCAGTCAAGAAATCTGATGACGTATTGCTCTTGGTAGAATGGCTATGAAGGACCTAGACAAGATCATAAAGAGCAGAGATGTCTCTCTCCTTACAAAGATTTGACTTGTCCAGGCCATGGTATTTTCAATAACATCATATGGATGCAAAAGCTGGACAGTGAAAAAGATAGACAGGAAGAAAATTGATGCCTTTGAATTATGGTGCTGGCGACGAATATTGTGTATACCATGGACTGTCTGAAGAACAAACCAGTCAGTACTAGAGGAGATCAAACCTAAGCTTTCCTTAGAAGCTCAGATTTATTTATTTATTTAACAAGTTTTTTATACCACCTTTTCCTTAAATCAAAGCAGTTACAAGACATACAAGGGTTATAAAGTAAAGGAAATGTACATAGAATAAACAAAACTTCAGAGTAGTAAAGTGGGATAAACAACATTGACAAGACTTTGGCTTTCATACTTTGGTCATATCATGCGAAGAGAGAGATCATTGGAGAAAGACATAATGCTTGGCAGGGTAGAAGGTCACCGTAAAAGAGGAAGGCCAGCAATGAGATGGATCGATACAATAACAGCAGCTATGGATACCATTCTATCAACAATGAACTGCTTGGCTGAAGATCAAACAAAGTTTAGGTTAACTATCCAGAGGTTGCCAGGAGTAGACACCAAATCGACGGCACTTAACAACAACAACAACAACATGCAAGAACAAGCAAACGATCTAGCCAAAAGGTTCCAGGAAACACTAAGAGAGAAAAACAAGAAAATCACCTGTACATGCAAAGACAAATCACCTGTGCCTGGACCTACACCGCCAAAGGGGAACCAACATACCAAGTACCAAAGTAATAGGTGAAGTAGGGGAGACAGCCCTTAAAAATACCTCACATCACAGAGCACAATCAAAGTACCCAAAAATGCAACAAAACTACCCTAAAACAGTGTCAAAAAGCCAAAACAAAACAGGAAACTTGCCCAACCTGTTCATTTTATACTCACAGAAATGCAAAGAAGTGAGAGACTGAGCAACGGGCTACCTTTAAAGCAGGCTTTCCCGCGAATCATGGCTGACTGACAGAGTGATGAAAACAAGGCTAGCATCCCCAATCTAACCCAAAAGACCTAAAAACTTTAAAAAACAACCACTCTCACCTGTTTCCGAAGACTTGTTCGCCCTTTTAATGATAAAAGGTTGGATATTTGTGAATCTGATATTATCCGTTCATTCAGCACCTTGAGTTGTATTCCATCTGATCCATGTGATTTGCTGCTCTTTAGTTTATCCAAGAGCTTTAATACATCTCCCGATTTATCAAGATTTGTTTCAATTCCTCTAATACATCAACTTTGAATATCATTTCTGGCATGGGTAAGTTTCTTACATCTTCTTCAGTAAAGACTGACGTAAAGTAAGGAAGCTCTCCCATAATGCTCCCACCATAGAAGGACGCTCCTAATGCAGACCAAAGAATTTGATGCTGCTCTTTGTTCTCCTTCTTCCTCTCTCCTCTCCTCCCCTCCCTTTCCTTACCCCACCCCTCCTCTCCCTCCACCCTTTCACTCTTAGTTTACCCTTTTACTTATTTGGCGCCCTGCCTTGATACTAAGAAATATTGCCAGCATGGTTTAAAGGTGAGGTCAGAGAGGCTGTTGTTGCCAAAAAAGCATCTTTCAGGAAATGGAAAAAAGAGCCAAACGACGAAACCTGGAAACAGCACAAGCACTGGCAAGTCAAATGCAAGGCATTGATAAAGCAGGCAAAGGGAGAATTTGAGAAGAAGCTTGCTGCGGAAGCAAAAACGCGAAATAAAGATTTTTTCAAGTACATTCGTAGCAAAAAACTTGTGAGAGAGTCAGTTGGTCCATTAGATGATAGAGGAGTTAAAGGGGCACTAAGAGGCAACAAGGCGATAGCGGAGAGACTGAATGAATTCTTTGCTTCGGTCTTTACTGAGGAAGATGTAGGGATGCTACCCATGACTGAAGTGGTATCTAAAGGTGCGGAAGAATTGAAGGAAATATCGATACATTGGGAAGATGTATTGCAACTATTAGATAAACTGAAGAGTAGCAAATCACCTGGGCCGGATGGTATACATCCAAGGGTGTTGAAAGAACTGAAATATGAGATTGCAGACCTGCTATTAGTAATCTATGAACTATCATTAAAATCATCTCTAATATCTGAAGATTGGAGGATCGCCAATGTAACACCAATTTTTAAAAAGGGTTCCAGGGGTGATCCGGGAAACTACAGACCGGTGAGCCTCACATCAGTACCAGGAAAAATGCTAGAAACCATCATAAAGAATAAAATTACTCAGCATGTCGATAGTCATGGCCTAATGGGAGACAGCCAACATTGCTTTAGAGAAGGAAGATCTTGTCTTACTAATCTGTTATGTTTTTTTGAAAGTGTGAATAAACAGGTGGACAAAGGTGAGTCGGTTGATATAGTGTATCAGGACTTTCAGAAAGCCTTTGACAAGGTCCCTCATCAGAGACTTTTGGCAAAACTAAAGAGTCATGGGATAGGAGGCAGTGTACTACTGTGGATCAAGAACTGGTTAAAAGATAGAAAGCAGAGGGCTGGGCTAAATGACCAATTTTCCCAATGGAGAAAGGTGAATAGTGGTGTACCCCAGGGATCTGTGCTGGGTCCGCTGCTTTTTGACATATTCATAAATGACCTGGAAAGTGGAATAACGAGTGAGGTTATCAAATTTGCAGATGACACAAAACTATCTAAAGTTGTTAAAACCCAAGAGGATTGTGGAAAATTGCAAGAGGATCTTGATAAATTGGAAGACTGGGCATCAAAATGGCAGAAGAAATTTAATGTGGACAAGTGCAAAGTTATGCACCTAGGGAAGAACAATCCAAACTATAGTTACACGATGCAAGGTTCCACATTAGGAACCACCACCCAGGAAAAAGATTTAGGCGTCATTGTGCATAACATGTTAAAACCCTCGGCCCAGTGTGCAGCGGCGGCCAAGAGAGCAAATAGAATGTTAGGTATCATAAGGAAAGGAATGGAAAATAAAACAAAAGATATTATAATGCCTCTATATCGTTCCATGGTGAGACCGCACCTTGAATATTGTGTGCAATTCTGGTCGCCGTATCTTAAAAAGGATATAGCGTTATTAGAAAAGGTTCAGAGAAGAGCCACCAAAATGGTAAAGGGGATGGAAGGATACTCCTATGAAGAAAGGCTAAAAAGGTTAGGGCTCTTTAACCTGGAAAAGAGACGGCTGAGGGGAGATATGATAGAAGTCTATAAATTAACGAACAGAGTGAAACGTAAACGTAGATTGATTGTTTACTTTATCAGAATATAGAAAGACTAGGGGACATGCAATCAAGCTACAGGGTAAACTATAGACTAAGAAAAGAAAATATTTTTTCACTCAACGTGTAATCAAACTCTGGAATTTGTTACCGGAGGATGTAGTAAAGGCTGTTAGTGTAGCTGGGTTTAAAAAAGATTTGGACAAGTTCCTGGAGGAAAAGTAATGGAGGCGCTCCTGAAAGAGCGAATAGTGAACTTTCTCAAAACCAACAGGTTGCAAGATCCAAGGCAACATGGTTTTACTGAAGGACGGTCTTGCCAAACAAATCTGATTGAGTTCTTTGATTGGGTGACCAAGGAACTAGATCTGGGGCATGCAATGGATGTCATCTATCTGGATTTCAGCAAAGCCTTTGATACTGTTCCTCATAGGAGGCTTGTTAATAAACTCAGTAGCTTGGGGATGGGTCCCAAGATAGTAAACTGGATTAGAAATTGGTTGACTGACAGACAACAGAAGGTGATGGTACATGGAGCTCACTCGGATGAGAGGAAGGTGATTAGCGGGGTGCCTCTGGGTTCGGTCCTGGGCCCAGCACTGTTCAATATATTTGTGAGTGATATTGCTGAAGGACTGAATCTCTGATGATCTCAAGATGGCAAAACAGTGCGACAAGGCGGTGGCAAAAGCCAGGAGGATGTTGGGCTGCATACAAAGAGGGATTACCAGCAGAAAGGAAGAGGTACTTATGTCACTGTACAAGTCACTGGTGAGGCCTCACTTGGAATACTGTGTTCAGTTTTGGAGACCATATCTTGCAAAAGATGTAAAAAGACTGGAAACTGTTCAGAGAAAGGCGACCAAAATGATTTGGAGCCTGCTTCAGAAGCCTTATGAGAAGAGACTTGAATATCTAAATATGAACACTTTGGAGGAGAGGAGGGACAGGGGAGATATGATTCAGACCTTTAAATACTTAAAGAGAAATGATGAACAAACAAACCTCTTCCAAAGACGGGGAAGCTGTAAAACTAGAGGGCATAACATGAAGCTGCAAGGTGGTAAATTGAAAGGCAATGTCAGGAAATATTTCTTCACTGAAAGGGTGGTGGATGCTTGGAATGCCCTCCCGATGGAAGTGGTGGGGGCAAACACGGTGATGGAATTCAAAACGGCATGGGACAAACACAGTGGATCCCTTTACAGCAACAGGATAAAAGCAAAATAAACGGTACCATCTAACTTCTGAACTATCTAGCGTCTCAACAAATAAGGGTGTCCTACATGGAGTGGTGGGTTCACCCCTAAACAAAAACAAAAACATGGGGAGGGGTGGCCTGCACAGAGCGACGGGTGCACCTACTCTTGCCATCTTGCTGGGCAGACTAGATGGACCATGCTGGTCTTTATCTGCCGTCACTTACTATGTTACTATGTAAAGGTCCATAAACCATTATTAAGAAGGGACCCAGGATATCAATGCTTGACCCAGTACAAGCATTGCGGAACCTGTGTCTTTTGGGGAAACTGCTAGGTACGTATGACCTAGATTGGCCACTGTTGGAAATAGGATACTGGGCTTGATGGACCTTGGTCTGACCCAGTATGCATATCTTATGTTCTTATTGTTCTTGCCTGTTAAAGTTAAGTTACTGATTCTGATGTTTTTATGCCTGTTTTATTTGTTCCCTGTAAAGTTGCCTGTTGCTTGATTGTAAATGTTCCTTGTAAACCGCTCTAATACTAAATAGTGCGGTATATAAAAGCTAAGAAAGAAAGAATTCAGATTCTCTGCTATGCCTTAGTGCCCCTTTTACCCCTCTATCATTTAATGGTCCAATTGGCTCTCTCAGAAGTATTTTGCTATGAATGTACTTGAAAAAGTTTTTATTATGTGCTTTTGCTTCCATAGCAAGCCTCTTCAAATTCTCTCTTTGCCTGCTTTATTAATGCCTTACATTTAACTTGCCAGGACTTATGATGTTTCCTGTTTTTATCATTTGGCTTTTTTCTCCATTTTCTGAAGGATTTTCTCTTAGCTATAACAGTCTCTATGATCTCACCTTTAAGCCATGCTGGCTGTCGTTTGGCCTTCCTTCCACCTTTCTTAAAGCATGGAATACATCTGGTCTGGGCTTCCAAAACAGTATATTTAAATAAAGATCAGGCGTGACGTAGACTCTTAACCTTTGCAATTGCTCCTTTTAGTTCCTTTTTAACCATTTTCCTCATTAGAGATGTGTGTGAATATTGGTAGCTCAGGTTGGCAATCATGTTGTTAGATTGTACTTCGAGCTTGATAGCTTGATCACGGATGTTTCATCACCATTCAAGGGGACATCATCAGTGTCATGCTCCAGATGGTAATGTGCTTGAATGCTTGCATTTGTACTTATTGGGGTTGGTGGTGACTCAGCTCTTTTGTTTGTGGGGATTGATTGGTTGGTTTCCCTGGGGGTTGCTAGGGTGTGGTTGCTCTTCCTGGGCCTTATTGGTGGTGACTCAGCTCTTTGTTCTGCAGGGGTTGATTGGTTGGTTTCCCTGAGGGTTGCTGGGGTATGGTTAGTGGTGCCTCTGCTCTTTGGTCCGCAGGGATTGGTAGATCGGGTCTATGAACAATATTCCACAAGATCAGGTCTATGAACAATATTCCACAAAGCAAAAACAGTGCAACAGCTCAGGCTACTCATTGATCCACAGGACTTCAGAACAGTCATGCAGGCTATGACGCTCCCCCACCTGGACTACTGTAATATAATTTATCACGGACTACCCGCCACCCGCCACCCACACCAACCCTCTATGAACTACCTTAAACACCACAGCAAGAATCATCTAGAAAGCAGAAAAACATGATCACTTCAGTCCTGAGAGAACTGCACATACTACCACTCGAAGCAAGGATCAAATACAAATCTGCCCTGCTTATCCACAAAGCCCTCTATCAAACGCAGACTACCCAACTCCACTCTCTACTACCCCAGCCCACCCTCAACAGGACAACCCAACAGACCACCAGCAACACCCTCACTACCCCCCACAAACGAACTAAGTACAATCAACAGACTTGCAACAGAGCTTTCGAACTGTATGCACCCTCCCTCTGGAACTCCCTGCTGAGCCAAATCAGAAACAAAGGAGACCTTTCCACATTCTGGAAACAACTAAAAAACATCCTGTTTCATGAATACCTTGGACCAGAAACAGACATCCATCACTGACAACTGTTCCAGACCTTCTGACATATCCCCAGAACTACTTACTAAGAGACTCATGTCAATTGTCTAAGGGGTATGTTTACTAAACGGTGCTAACGTTGCAGCTGCGACGTTAGCGCACGATAAGTGATGTTATCATGTGATAATGGCTCATTACCGTGCGAGAACGTCACGTTAAGGTGCGCAGAGGGTGGAGTAAGGCTCCCCAGAGGCAGAGAGAAGGGGTCAATGGGTGGAGAGTGGGCGGGAAGAGGCTCCATGCACACTAAAGCTGTGAAATGAAGGTCTGAAAATTAGCACCAGTGAAAACCTCACACTAGAAGCACATTTGCAGGAGAGAGAAACCATTTCAGTCAGCAATGTACAGCAAAGGCAGGGAAACCAAGAAAAGTGATAGCAGTGATACATGAGTAGCAGCAGCATAGTGGCCAAGTAAGAGAGGGCACGACAGTGAGGCTGCAAATGGGGCACAGGGGGATGAAGGCGGGACATGCAGTGGGGCAGCTGGGGCACAGGGTGGACCAGGCAGATGCCTAGGTGCCACATAGGAACACAGAAACAGAAAAACAGCAAGCTAGCAACTGACCAAAGGCAAACATGCCCACGAGTGTGTGACCCACAGTGTCCCAGCAGACATCACCCAGCAGGTACCCCAAAGGGCACATAATATTGACAGGCGGTGCCGGGGGGGAAGTGCGGATGTCAATGTAGGCACCCCTACCCCAGACCCCACACCATAGGCAGCTGCCTACTGGCACACTGGATGGCCTGGGACTGCGCACCACCAGCACCACCGGCATAAGGGCATGTCAGCATGGTGGCAGAGGGGTACTGGCGGTGGAGGGGGCAGTGGCATCTGCCCACAGCACACCAAGGCCAAGCCCTGTTCAGGCGGGTGGCGTGCAGTGCAACAGACAAGGGCTGTCTGATGAACAGTAATGCTATCCCCAGGGAATAACCTGCCTCTGTGGCAACAGTTTGGTGCAGTACACAGCCAATATATTCAGGGACAGAAGGTCACAGGTTCAAGTCCCAGCTGTGGCTCCTGCAGACCATGTACCCTCATTTTACCCATTTTACCAATACTAGCACCTGCATACCTTAGCAATGCCGTCTTAAACATGGAAACACGTTCCACATATATCAAAAGGTTGCTATGAATAATGTCAGATAAGAAATCCTAAGTTGAACATAATTTGTTGACAGGGATTCATCATATCAACCTTTCTGATATCTGTGGAGTGTGTTTCAGGTTTTGTTTCTGACAGTGTTTAACTCCCCCGGGGAGTGACCCTAACAGTATTGAGTACCATAGCAATGCCTGCACTGTGCCCAGGACTGGTGTGGCAGCCAGGGCTGCCAACCACATCCATATTTGCACAATGCTGAAATAGGTGTGGTAGTATGCGTATGTCTATCCAGTGTTATGTGACGGCCTACACCTTACTGAGCCCACAATGCTTGCACTGTTTCCAGTGTTAGCCTGCCAATGTGCATAATGAGGAGCAAGGTACTGTGGGTATGGCCCGGACAGGGCAGCCTGGGTAGGCAGCATCTGCACAGGGCATAGGGCAATGGCTGGGACATTGTAGTGCCCAGCCACCATCTGCATGGACCGGGTGGCCACAGCATGTCATGCTGGGAGGTCACTCTTACCGTGACTGAGCAGTGACCACAGCATGGCTAGGTTACCCCATAGTGCTATATAGTATTTCTCTCACGTGATATCTCTGGGTTCCCTTTTCTGGGGCCCAGTCACTGACATACCTGCTTGGTGTGTGTGCTCACATCCCATTTTTGGGTGCACACGGTTCCTCCAGGAACATGCACTATGTACTAGCTAGCGGACTGTCTGCAGTTAGCATGTGTATGGCTGGAACGCCTTGCCAGGTGGAGACTGACCGTGCCCTCTGCTGGTGAATGTCAGATAGGGGTGGGGGTCAGCTGAGCTTTTCCAGACCTACTGCCCTATGTGATGCGTACAGATCTGCATTGACTTCCCTGTAGGGTGCCCATTCCCCTCTACTGCCACCATTGCAGAGATGTAGAATGTGAATCTGTTGGTGGAAGATCCTGTCCCCCACCCTGACCCACAGGGGCAGGTTGGGTGGTGCTACATAATCCGCTTTGGGGTCCGAACACCACCCTTCACTTATAACATGTGACCATGGCACCTACACCTAGAGGCACATTTGCAGGAGAGAGAAACCATTTCAGTCAGCAATGTACAGCAAAGGCAGGGAAACCAAGAAAAGTGATAGTAGTGATACATGTGTAGCAGCAGCATAGTGGCCAAGTAAGAGAGGGCACGACGGTGAGGCTGCAAATGGGGCACAGGGGGATGAAGGCGGGACATGCAGAGACTGACCGTGCCCTCTGCTGGTGAATGTCAGATAGGGGTGGGGGTCAGCTGAGCTTTTCCAGGCCTACTGCCCTATGTGATGCGTACAGATCTGCATTGACCTCCCTGTAGGGTGCCCATTGCCCTCTACTGCCACCATTGCAGAGATGTAGAATGTGGATCTGTTGGTGGAAGATCCTGTCCCCCACCCTGACCCACAGGGGCAGGTTGGGTGGTGCTACATAATCCGCTTTGGGGTCCGAACACCACCCTTCACTTATAACATGTGACCATGGCACCTACACAGGATATACACTATTCTGGGTGCATCATTGTCCACAAGGCCTAGACATGACTGGGAAATACAGATGGACACAGGTGTATCCTAGGTGTGTCTCCAGGGACTACCCATCACACACTGGCACTGATGGGGATCTGCAGTATAGCCTATCTCAGCAAAGCCAGGTGCTGCGGACCTGGTGCTGGCCGCCCCACCTCACCCTCGGGGTGAGCACAGGACCCACACAATGTCACGGTCTGTAGCAACTCTGTGCCAGTAACATACATGGTCAATTCCCCCTACCAGGCCGGGGTGCTATAGAGGCGCATACCCCATCTTGTGATCAGATGTAGGCTGCTGATGTGCATGTGCAGTGCATCATGGGTACGGGTGAGTTTACCCTATCCTGGTAACCACAGCAGACAGTTTGTGTGGTGACCTGCATTCTTTCTGTAGCCAGCCAGAGGTATGTTAGACCCTATAGAGATGTAGTGCCCTGGTTACTTCAATGACTGTAGAGGCAGAGGTCATGGGTTTGATCCCACAGTGGTGTTATTTAAGAATGCTGTCTGAGGCTTTTCCTTTTCATTTCAATCAGTGCTGCCAGCAGAAATACCCTCACAGTGCTGTAGCCTAAGGTGCCTCATGGACGCCTTATAAGGCACCCTGTAAAGTGCCCTATAAGGCGCCCTATACAGCGCCCTATAGGGCACATTATAGGGTGCGCCTTGGCAGACAGGGCACTTTATAATGTGACCTATGGGGCGCCTTATAGGGCGCCTTATGAGGCACCTTAGGTTACGGCACTGTGAGGGTGTTTTTGCTGGCAGCACTGATTTAAATTAAAAGAAAATGTCTCAGACGGCCTTTTTAGACTACACCACTGCAGAATCAAACCCATGACCTCTGCCTCCACTGTCATTGCAGTAACCAATGGGCTACATCTTTAGAGCTTCTAACATGGCGCTGGCATGTACTTAGGGTTAACGCACGTTAATGTGCCACGGCGCCCACTATCACGGGATACAGATTCTTGCTACCTTAGGACCGGAACGCCCACTCCTTATATGGCATTCTTCACATTATCGCTGCATCTAGCGCCGGTAACATTAAGACGATTTAGTAAACATACCCCTAAGTCATTACTTTCTGTTCAGATCATCAATGTTGGCCCCCTTGGTGACAGCCCCCCCCCCTCTGTGAATTGATTACTGTCCTCCCCCCCCCTTTTTTGTTAAACCGCTTTGACCCGGTGAAAAGCGGGATATAAATACAGTTAAATAAATAAATTAATTAATTAATTAATATGTTAATATGTCTGTTTAGTGAGTTTGTGGTGGAAAACCAGGCTTCCAGAAATTCTCTCTCTCTTTTTGTTTGTGCTTGTGCTATGATTTCAGTTGTGTTCCAGTTGAATTTGTGGCCTTCCGCATCTTCATGAATCGAGACCAGGGAGAGTGGGTGATGTCTTTTGCTGGCTAGTTAGTGTTCATGTAGTCTGGTGGATAGTTTTCTTCCTGTTTGGCTGATGTAATTCTTGTCTCTTGCTCTGCTATCCATCTTTTCTGTCCTGTCGATTATTGGCGTTCCTATCTTCATTTCCTCATCAGTCTTTTCTGTATTGTACACCGCTTTTTGTCTTCTGATGTAAGCGGTATAGCAAATTCTGAAATAAAGTAAAGTCACAGTCATCGCATTGACTTTTGTACACGTTTGTCCTTTGATCTTTCTCTAGTTGTCCTTTCAGTTTGGACAGGATTCTTCTCAGAGTCGCAATTGGTTTGTGGTCTATTGTAATGCCATGGTGCCTTAGTAGTCTCACAGTCATTTCGGAGGTGTTCTGAATGCAAGGGATGATGAATCATCGAGGTGCTCTTTTGGTCTGGAGATTGGGGCTTTTTGTCTGCAGGTATCTGCAGATGAAGTTCCATGGGCATCCGTTCCTTGTTAACATCTTGTATAGGTGTTTCTCTTCTTCCATTTTAGCTTCTATCATGTTGCAGTGGAATTCTACTCTTCTGAATAGCATTTTTATGCAGCTTTGTTTGTGGCGCTTTGGGTGTTTGCTGTAGAAGTTTAGGATTTAGTCCGTGTATGTTGCTTTCCTGTAGACTGATGTGTGGAATTTGCCGGTTTTGGTTCTCGTGACAAGAATATCCAGGAATGGGAGTTTGTTGCCCTTGGCCATTTCCGTTGTGAACCGGATGTCCTTGAAGAAGCTGTTGAGTAGTTGGAATGTTTTATTATGACAAAGGTTTCGTCAATGTACCATACCAACAGTTTTGGGTTTACCTGTGGGAGTACGATGCTTTCAAGTTTTTGCATCACAATCTCAGCAACTGTGCCGGATATGGAGGATCCCATTGGTGATCCTTTCAGGTTGTTCATAGATTTGTCCATCAAATTCGAAGTAAAGTTGATAGGCACAGCACGAGGCGTTCACATATGCTTTGTGTTGTGAGCGAACCTGTTCGAGTCGTTTGATCATTGAATACGTCTGCGATTATACTGACTGCCAGTTTTTGGCCGATGGATGTAAATCGTGATGTGATGTCAAATGATACCATTTTTTCATCTTCGTCAATCTGATGCTTTTTTAGTTGGTTCAGAAACTGTTGGGCATTGTTTATAGATTGTTGTGATCCATAGGTCAGGTTTCTTTGGGGCATCTCCACATGTCTGCTTGGTCTCCTATGTGTTTCCTTGCCACTCTCCTAGATGTGTCCTTGTCCTCAGCTGTTGTGTTGTCTACCTTGACTAGATTGTAAGCTCTGATTAACAGGGACCGTCTTTTACATGTGTCTATAAAGCACTGCATATGTCTGGTCGCTATGCAAATGATAAGTAGTAGTGGTAGTAGTAATAATCTAGTTGATTTGTTGGATAAACGATCTAACTGTGATTTCATTCCTATGCAAAGAGGATCATGGAGAGAGTGTTATAGATATGCCATAGAATCTGGTTGATTTGATGGATAAACAATCTGTGATTTCATTCCTCTGTGAAGAGGAATGTGGAGGGAGTGTTATAGATGTACCATAAATTGTTAATAATTACATGGGCTTTTAGGGAGATTTTCATCATTTTTATGTGTGTTATCGATATGACGGGGTATAAAACCCATCACTGCCGGAGTCCCAAAGGACCCTGGATAGCCTGAAGGAGACAGAGGAATGGTCCCTGGTATGAAACCCCCATTAGAAATGTGGAACAGGAAACCCAGGATCAGGGAGAAGCCCCAAAGTAGAACCCGAGTTCCTGTCCCCACATATTTTAGGGAGACCCAGATCACTTCCCGTTCACCTTCTTTCCCAGCATTAGGAGGGATGACTGGGGAGAATTCAAGAATCTGAGCCCAGAGACAGCAGAGGACATGGAGAATGAACTCCCAGGAATGGAGAATGAGTACCCTCTATGAAGGGATTGAATTGGGCACTGACTTACAAGATGAGATGCCCATAGAGATGGAAGTCCAACCAGCTGATGGCCCACCTTTGGAGTAGATGTAGCAAAAGAGAGCTACTTGGGAGGTGGTGGATCTAGAAAAGGGGACTGCTACTTCTGATCTGCAATTGTGAGTATATATTTCTGGGAATTTTTCTGAAGGGACTTCTTTGGATTAAAGCTGATTAATCTGTGAACCCAGTGTATTTGTTAAATCAGTCAGGGCCTAGTAGCAGCAGTTTAAATTTAAAACACAGAAGAGAGCTTTCTGGTTAGATTTCATACCCAGCAGAGAGCTTGTAGTTTAAATTTAATACTCACTCAGGGCCTAGTATCAGCAAAGTACTATTAGTTTAAATTTAAAACACAAAAAAGGAAGTGCTGGAGATCACGTGAGCGCATGAGCGGGTGAGGACGCTCCTCATCGTGCTCCCAGGCCTCCCTCAGAATCGGCAGTAAATTCGGCAACTTACTTTGTAGACTGGGGTGGAAACTTGCTCCGCTGTCAAGGCGAAAGTTGGAGAATTGTCTAAGTAAAGTAAAGCGGTGTGCGGAGCGGGGCAGAGGATGAAAACCGCGGCGAGGCGGGAGAAGGCTGCAGGGGCACGGGACCCCAAGATGGCGTCGGCGGCAAAGTCTGCATCGGGACCCGATTCCCCGGGCAGAGAGAGCGTGGACTCTGGCCCAGAGGAGCTCGCCTTTGAGGTAGCTAAACTTTTGGAACCTAAATTTGCAGCCGTGCTACAAAAGTTGGCGGAGATGAGTGACACCTTTGGAGAGCTCACCCGGAGAGTGGAAGAAGTGGAACAGAGGGTGACAGTTTTGGAAGATAGTGAACTAGCACTGGAGCGGTCCAAGTACCAACAGCAAAAGCAAATTGATGCCCTCCTGCTCAAAGTTGATGATTTGGAGAATCGCTCCTGCAGGAACAACCTGCGATTGATCGGGGGTCCCGGAATCCTGGACAGGTATGCAGCTTTTTTCCCTGTTCGACACGTGGCTGCTGAAGGAGCTGGATTTGGCAGACCTACAGGGTCAGATTAAGGTGGAGAGAGCACACCGGTTGGGGCAGTGGCAGGAGGGCCGGGCTAGGCCGCGACCTGTGTTAGCCCGCCTGTTGGACTTTCACCAGAAGACATTAATCCTACAAGCCTACAGAAAACGGGACTTGAAGTTGGACAATGTTCCTATCTTCCTGTTTCAGGATTACTCGGCGTCTTTGGCTGCCAAGCGGAAGGAATTTTCGCCTGTATGTAGTGAGCTCATCCAGGGTGGAATCCGCTTTGCTTTAAGCTACCCTGCCACATTGAAAGTTTTCCATAAGGGAGAAACGCACACGTTTGAGCAGATGCCAGCAGCGCGGAAGTTTGTTTCTACCATTTTGCCTAACGCCACTACAGCTGCAGCCCAGTCTTGAGTGATTTTTATTGGAAAACAGACAGTAGCACCATGGCAATTTGGATGCGGGCCTGCTTTTAAAACCTCTGAAACACTATGGACATTATGTGACCTCATGATGTTGATATTAGAAGGAGGCCTGGAAGCGCATGGACAGTGATCTTACCCCAGTATTGGGGTGCCTTGCGTTTGCAAGGGTTGTTGTTGCTTGAAAGGGGGGTGGATGACTGTGCGAATGCTTGGTGGAGGGAAGGAAGCCTCTGGGAGTGATTGTGAGAGTGTTTGTTGGTGTGTGGCAGTTGATAGGGATGATGAGCAGTGGATGGAGAAGGGGCTGGGAGGGGTTGGGGGATGGGAGGGGGAGGACGGGGAAGGGGTGGGAGAACGACAACAGGTCTGGGTAAGGAGGGGGAGGGGTGTGGTTGCTAAGGGGGGGAAGAGGGTATGTTTTTTGATGCTATTTGATGCAGGAAGTAGAGGGCACATGGGGAAGCACTTTGTATTTCATGATATGGGGAACCATGGCCTGGGAGTTGAGGCTGGGCAACTCCTGGAGCACGAGCTCGAGATAGCATTGCGGGATGAAGCCACCATAATTGCGCATGCCTAACCTTAAGATTACTTCCTGGAATGTGGGAGGAATAGGCTCCCCCGTGAAGCGTACCAAAATACTGCAATTCCTTAAACGGAAGGGAGCCCATATAGCCTTGCTGCAGGAGACACACTTAAGCGCCGGGGAACATCAGAAGCTGGCCAGGGATTGGGTGGGGGCCGCTTATGGAGCGTCCTCGGGCACTAAGAAAGCCGGGGTAGTGGTTCTGGTGAAACGGGGAATACCCTTTGAAGTACAGCACATGACCGTAGACCCGGGGGGGAGATATATCCTGCTGTATGCCAAAATATACGACGAGGATATCTGGCTAGCCAATGTATATGCCCCTAACGAGTATGATCACGCCTTCTTTCGTAAGATACTGGGATTTTTCCAGGGAGCGAAAAGTAACAATTTGATCTTGGCCGGTGATTTTAATTGCCCACATGATCCGCTCCTGGACAAGTCACCGAATAGTGGGGCAGGGGCGTGGTGTTATACGTAACAGCTATGTAGTCGTCATGTTATGAACTATAGTTCTTTCTGTTAGGATTTGTTATTATAACATGTTGCAGAAGTGTAGTTTTCTATTGTAAGGACTCTATCTAGATTGTTCCTCTGTCTGTTGACAAGCACATGTGGGGGCTACAGTCCACCGCTGACACTGCAGGCAGGGATTCATTTTACCAGTTCAGAGTCACCCACAGTCAGCGCCCGAGAACATGAAGTGGAATCCAAATAGTGCAGGCAGCCCTCACTATATGCCCCATGAAATTCAGCAGCCCAGGAGAATGTGCGCCTGGTAAATGCAGTTTTTGTCAAGTAAGTCCCAGGGAGATATAAAACAGAACTTGCAGAAACGGGATGGATTTGCGGGCATGAATACAGCACGATTAAGTTGTTTAGAGTGTCTGTGAATTGTGGAGATAATGTGACAGAGAAAGTGAATGTAAGATGGAGAAGAGAGCAGCAGTTCTTCTTGCTGATACTTTAGTTGAATGATGTGGAGGAAGTTTTCCTAATCGAAGGAGCTGGATTGATAGTGCTGACTGTTCCCCGAGAAGAAGAGTAGCGGTTCTATGGTGCATCTCCAATCAGGCCAGCAAGTTCCTGTATACTTACCAGCATTGCAGCCCCACCTGGAGTATGGGCAGAGAATAATCCACCTGGCCTAGCAAAGAATATAGCTCCTGTACTTGTTACCCTTAAGCCAGGAGCAGAACCAGTGCATGTGCGTCAGTATCCCCTCCCAAGACCAGCAATTGAAGGCATTCATCACCATTTGAAGAAATTATTGCAGTATGGACTTCTCAGAGACTGCCAGTCACCCTGGAACACCCCCCTTCTCCCAATCAAGAAGCCTGGGACAGGTGACTACCGCCCAGTGCAGGATCTACGTCGTGTGAACAGTGCAGTTGAAACCATACACCCAGTAGTACCAAATCCTTACACCCTCCTGGGACTGATTCCAGCAGAAGCCACTCACTTTACTGTTTTGGACTTAAAAGATGCCTTTTTTTCTGTATACGCCTGGCAGAGGCCAGTCAGTTTTTGTTTGCATTTGAATGGGAAAACCCTACCACAGGACGGCGAGGGCAACTTACTTGGACTCGATTACCACAAGGATTTAAGAACTCACCCACTATCTTCAGTGCAGCCCTCAGTCACGATCTGTCAAGCTACTCTGTGATTCCGGGAAAAAGAATTTTGCTCCAATATGTAGATGATTTGCTCATAGCCACCAATAACAAATCTGATTGTATACAAGCTACAAGTGATCTCTTGCACCTTTTGAATGAAGCTGGATACAAGGTTTCCAGAGCCAAGGCGCAGCTGTGCCAGACAGAAGTGAAATACTTAGGGTTCCATCTGTCCAAAGGAACCCGGAAATTAGGACTTGAGCGAAAAGAAGCAGTATGCCGCATCCCAACCCCCACTACTAGGAAACAGGTGCGAGCTTTCTTGGGAGCTGCAGGCTACTGCCGAATATGAATACCAAATTTTGCGCTCATGGCGAAACCCTTGTACCAAGTCACACAAGGAATGGAACGATCTCCCTTGGAATGGGGCCCAGAACAAGATAAAGCATTCAAATCATTGAAAACAGCATTGATGTCATCCCCAGCCTTGGGACTACCGGATGTGCAGAAACCATTTCGTCTGTATGTCCATGAATCAAGTGGAAACGCATTGGGAGTCTTGACCCAGCCTCTTGGGTCTTGGCAGCGACCTGTGGCCTACCTGTCGAAACAATTGGATCCTGTTGCCAAAGGCTGGCCACCTTGCCTGAGAGCTGTAGCAGCCACAGCCCTCTTAGTGAGCGAAGCTGACAAGCTCACCTTAGGACAAAATCTTCAAGTCACTGTACCACACTCTGTTTTAACCCTGATGGAACATAAAGGAAGCCATTGGCTCACTAATCCCCGAATGCTGAAATATCAAAGTATGCTATGTGAAAATTCTCGATTACAATTAAGTTTCAGCCAAACTCTAAATCCAGCCACCCTATTGCCCGTCGGTCCAGGCCCTCCTGACCATGATTGCTTGGAAGTAATGGACATTGTGTACTCAAGTTGTCCAAACTGCCCAGAGGTTTACCTGAAGTGGCCCCAGGTTCTTCCTATAGCCCTTCATAGGATATACTTAGCCCCTGCTAAGTCTTTAGGAGTTTCCCCTTTTGAGATTCTGAGATTCTGTAGCCTATTGTATAGAGAGTAAAAGGAGATGTGTGACAGATAGGATCTGAAATTACTAGATAAGCACTATTGGTTTTAAGTTCTGTTTTGCAGAGTCTTCATGCGTGAGTACGAGACCAGCCCATCCAAACCCCTGCATCCTTTCAAGCCTGGAGCCTCGGTGTGGGTGACAGAGTGGAAGAAGACACCGCTGGCGCCCCATTGGAAAGGGCCATATATCGTTTTGCTATCAATCCCAACAGCAGTGAAAGTGGCAGAGATCGACTCCTGGATCCACCACAGTCGAGTGAAACCAGCCACAGTTCCTCAGAGTTGCCCCTGGACCTGGCTCGCTAATCCTGCATCATCATTGAGACTCACGCTGCGAGGAAAAGATCCGTCATCGTACGAACTTTACCAACCAGCTCCTGGACGTCAAGGGAACAGACGTCCTCCAGTTTTGCATTCCAGCAGCCGCTTCTGAACTTGGTCGTGGACTTCCATAAATGATCCTGAGACTCCATTGCGCCTCACCCTACGACAACAGCCACGGACCTAAGACTTATTGGTCCCTCGGAAACCCGGAAATTAGGACTCGAGCGAAAGGAAGCAGTATGCCGCATCCCAACCCCCACCACCAGAAAACAGGTGCGAGCTTTCTTGGGAGCTGCAGGCTACTGCCGAATATGGATACCAAATTTTGCGCTCATGGCAAAACCCTTGTACCAAGTCACACAAGGAATGGGGCCCAGAACAAGATAAAGCATTCAAATCATTGAAAACAGCATTGATGTCATCCCCAGCTTTGGGCCTACCAGATGTGCAGAAACCATTTCGTTTATATGTACCTGAATCAAGTGGAAACGCATTGGGAGTCTTGACCCAGCCTCTTGGGTCCTTGCAGCGACCTGTGGCCTACCTGTCAAAATAATTGGATCCTGTTGCCAAAGGCTGGCCACCTTGCCTGAGAGCTGTAGCAGCCACAGCCCTCTTAGTGAGCGAAGCATATAAGCTCACCTTAGGACAAAACCTTCAAGTTACTGTACCACTCTGTTTTAACCCTGCTGGAGCACAAAGGAAGCCATTGGCTCACCAACGCTCGAATGTTAAAATATCAAAGTATGCTATGTGAGAATCCTAACTTGCAATTAAGTGTCAGCCAAACTCTAAACCCAGCCACCCTATTGCCCGTCGGTCCAGGCCCTCCTGACCATGATTGCTTGGAAGTAATGGACATTGTGTACTCAAGTTGCCTAGACTCAACTGATATCCCCTTGGACCGCCCAGACAAAAAACCTTCTTTGTGAATGAAAGCAGTCTTGTCATCATTAATGGACATAGTTGTGTTAAATATGCAGTGGTGACCCTTGATCTAGTAGTTAAGTCCTCAGCCCTGGCCCCAGGTTCTTCCTATAGCCCTTCATAGGATATACTTAGCCCCTGCTAAGTCTTTAGGAGTTTCCCCTTTTGAGATTCTGAGATTCTGTAGCCTATTGTATAGAGAGTAAAAGGAGATCTGTGACAGATAGGATCTGAAATTACTAGATAAGCACTATTGGTTTTAAGTTCTGTTTTGCAGGATCTTCATGTGTGGGTACGAGATCAGCCCATCCAAGCCCCTGCATCCTTTCAAGCCTGGAGTCTCGGTGTGAATCAAAGAGTGGAGAAGGATACCGTTAGCCCTGCATTGGAAGGGACCCTATGTTGTCATCCTGTCAACTCCAACTGCAGTAAAAGTCGCAGAATTCGAACTTTGGATCCCATCATAGTCGAGTAAAGCCAGCAACTGCTTCTGAACCTGATCACTGGACTACTGTACAGCATCCTGAGACTCCATTGCGCCTCACCCTACGACAACAGCCACGGACCTAAGACTTATTGGTCCCTTGGAAACTGCACTATTTCAAGACTGTCTGTTTATCTGAAGGAACCTGAGACATCCCAGAGGACAGTGATACTTTGGAATCTACAGCCCTACTCCTGCCACAAAGCTGGTAGGTCTACGTACGGCAGAAGCTTGAGGATCTACAATCAACTCTACGTCTGCTACCTGTTGTGGAAGCCGACAGTTCCACCATTTTTCCAGAGAATATGCTCTTTATGGATTCTTATTATTGCTCCGTTCTGGCGGCAGCCTTGGGGTGCTTTGAATTGACTCTTGCCCTACCTCCCTGTGCAGCCTGCAAACCTAGTATTTGCACAACAGGGAATACCCGGACTTGTCTCAACCCCCGCCAGAATCTTTCCTCTCCTGTTATGGGAACTGTGATGGAACAATGAGAATGGAGCCCCTTTTGATTGCTACCCGCCAGCTCTCAGAACCCAGATTTTTTGGACTTTAGTACATGTGTTGCTAATTTTCAAACATGTGCTACCTACCTTTTTGACATGTCCTGCTACCGACCTCTGATACAGGTGCTGCTATTAATAGGAATGGTTCTTATTTTTGTGGGTCATGAGAACGGGCCTATTGCTATGATGAACAGTGTATATGTCATTTGTTCCTCCTATGTCTCCTGCCCCTCCGCTTATACACTAGGCATGCTATATGATTTGACAAAGACACTTGTATCAAATGTATTTTTGATTGTGGCTATTTGCATATGTATCCCCTGTTTCCTGCCCTTATGCTTGCGCATGCTGAACTCTATTATCGATAGTACTATTGACCGCAAGGCAGCGGCACATATATTAGTCTCATGGAATTATTACCCTATACCACACAGTGATCCCTCTACTATGGTCTGAAGTATTTTTGCTATTTGTGTGATTAGATTCTCACCCTTCCTCACTTGCGGGTGAGAATAATCAAAAGGAGGGAATGTGATAGGCGATGGCCTAGCATGTAGCAGAGCTAGGTCTGAAGCCCTTTTTCTCCTGCTTTAAAATGTTATTGCTGATTCTGGAAAATTACAGAATGCTGTTAGCTGTTAGAAAGACATACTGTTCTAATTCTAGTTTGATAACATATTCTGCTCTCCTGGAGATAAGAGAATTAAATACTTTCTTACTGTTTATTGTTTAGATGTCTGTTTCAGTAGAATGCCGCGCCACTGTATCTTTGCTAGATGTGCACTGACCTCGTAATTAGGATGAAAATATAGCAGAGAAGCTGAACAATGTAAGAATATTTTGTCTAGCATTATGAAGATTGTTTAGTGTTTTGAGCCAGGGCTAGAGACACATCTTGGCCTTGCTTTGTTTTGCTTTTGTTAAGAATGCTTCTGATATGCCTTCCACTATCTTTGTGGCTAACTGACCTTGCAAGAGTAGCGAAATATACTGTATACTTTAGCAGAAGTATTATGTTTAGTGTTATGTCTAGTTGCTGACCCGTGGCTAGTAAGACCCAAGCAGGGGGAGCGAGTCCTGGGCCCGGTCAGAGATGTCTATTGTATGAGAGTAAGTGGGCCACTGTGGCCAATGAGGAGTTTTGCCTGTATTAGACTGGAGAAGAAAAGTATATAAACTGTCATTTTTCTGAGCTCTGTGCTCAGACCATTTTGAATGCTACTGCAATCTGAGCCTGTGCACATTAAACCGGTTTGAATCTTTGCCTAATTCCGGGTATTATTTATTGCATTCTTTTCAGCTACTACAGTACATATGACCTAGATTGGCCACTGTTGGAAACAGAATACTGGGCTTGATGGACCTTGGTCTGACCCAGTATGGCATATCTTAGGTTCTTATGTTATGTTCCACCACTGCATTTTTAGTAGCATACTCATAGAATCTGGCTATAATGTCTCTGTGGTATCCATCGTGTTTGGGGCCCAACGCTCTATGGGCACGATCCACGGACCAGCACAACTGAGAACCATCTTGACCCGCTTCTTCCATCATCCGCTTACAGATGCTCATGACTAGGCTGCCACAGTCCGCCGATTCCGCAGACTCCAATACCCCTCTCATCCGGACATTTGCCCGGCGGGATCGATTCTCCAAATCTTCAACTTTGGACCAGAGCTCTTCCGTCTCCGCCTCCATATTCTCCATTCTCTCATGTATCTTGAGAATAGCATTGTCATGCGTCTCCACCTTACCCTCCATCTCCTCCACGTGCTGGCCCACCTCCCGCACCTCAGCCTTCAGGTCTTCCATCCATATTTGCACTTCAGATTTAAAATGCGCCAAGTCCTGCCTGAGGGTGCCAAACCAGCCTTTTAGCTCTCTGCGTAGGGCCTCCAGATCACCCTTCTGGCCGTTCTCTTCTTCTCTTGCCTTATGCTCCTCCGCCCCAGGCCCGACACTCACCGCGGCCATCTTGCTTTTGCCACCGGAGCTCCCCGCGGTATTTTTATATGCGTAGCCTTTCAAATCCGCCACACTTTTCCTCATCTCCTCTCACTCTTGTACTGTTGCCACGTTCACTGAACGATTTTCCACCGGTAATCACTCCGTTCGTGGGTATTTAGGGCTAATTTTCCCCTGCTTCCCCAGAGCTCCGCTTTCAAGCGGCTTCTCCGTTCGGTGATGTCATTTCCTCCCCGGGAAATGCCTTTTAACCTTTCCCCTTTTTGTCAGAGCTGCCAAGCAAAAGCGGACGAGAAGAAATCCGTCCCCTCGCTGCAGCTTCTCCTTTTTAATCAAATTTAAGGTAAGTAAACATCTTAAACACTTAGCTTTATCATTGCTCCAAGCTTGAGAACTGTCAAGGGAATCATCAAACGACAACGTGTCATGTTTCGGGTCTCAGCATCACGACTCTGCTTGATGCTGAGACCCGAAACATGACACGTTGTTTGGTGGTTCCGAAAGGAAATAAAAACAGACTTATTCACTCAGCATTACTACCATCAGTCGGATCTGGCCCCCAACCCCATAGCACAACCTGACAGTTCTACCCAATTACTCTCATACAATTAACCTTGTACAAATCTGAACTTACATTAATGTCGTAGGTTGTAAATGTTTCAAAATTTTGTTGTAAGTTGTAAATAGTTACTATGTCTATACTGTTTTTTGTATATAGTTGCAATTTTTTGCATAATGTTCTATGTATTTTACCTTTGTTCTATGTAAAACGCCCCTGATGTTGGGAAGTGGCGGTATATAAAAGTTTTTCAAATAAACAAATAAATAAGAGAATGGGACTAGAAGGGAGCTGATGCTGGGTGAGGTTGGAAGTAGAATGGAGCTGATGTTGGGGGACTAGAAGGGGATGGGGCTGAGTGAGGATGGAGAGGGGAAAAGATAATTGTGTGGGAGGGAAGAAAAATCTACAATTGGCTGGGTATTGGGAGAGTAAGTGGGGATAGAGGATGGAAGGGTGAAATTTGAGTGGATGAAAAAAGAAATAAAGAAAGAAATGGAGGACAGAGCAAAAGGGGAAGATCAGTATGTTAAAGGAGATGTAGAGAGAGAATGGGAAAAAACTAGGAGAGAGAGACGAAACGACACCTGGACAGCAGACGATGGAGAGTTAGCCGAAGACATGAAGAAACCAGAAGGAAGTGACTGGAGCAATTGCAACTGAAAAATAACATGCCCAAACAACAAACGGTAGAAAAATACTTTTTTATTTTGAATTTATTAACTGGAATATGTCAGCTCTGGGAAATGTGCATTGCTAATCTCTTTGCATTTTTGTTTAGTACAAGAAGAAATTAATTTATAGTTGTTTTTTTTTAACTATTTATGGAACCACAAATAGAAAAAAATACAGAGTATACACATACAAGCATGACGCCACTGGATGGGGTTGACTCTTATCCACCATTCCAGAGGCCACTTTTCAACATAGTGTGGAACGTTTTACTTATCCCCTCCCCCTTCCCCCCCTCTCCCCACCCCCCCCTCCCACACAGCTCCCCCCCTACTATCCTACCCAAGAACTTCTCCTATGATACCCATCTCCACTCTCCTCCTGTGAGATCCCACCCTGTCCCCCCTGCCCCCATCCTATCGAACATACCCTACCCCACTTGTAAAACTTCATTACGGGCATAGGGTCCAAGCTTTTGGATGTTTGGTTCCCAAATCAACAGAAAGGAAGCCCATCATTTAGCGCTACCCCTAGCCCCCCTCCTCTCGAAGAGCATAAGTTGATGGAAGCTGTTGTGCCATTCCCAAAAGGTGGTTCTCTCCACCTGTGGAGTATCGGGCCTTTCCCCACCAGACTGCCTTCCTCATCAGCATTCGCTCCCATCTTTCCTCTGGGTGGAGTGCTCCCAACTGATCCAGTGCCGCCAGGGCTCCAGGCCACTCATATAATTACTGATCCTCTCCCAGTATGATCGAATTGTTTGACACCTCCACCACATGTGTCCCAGGTCTGGCAAGGGGGACACATATTTAGGGCATCTCCCATTACAAGGCAAGCCACTCCGCAAACCTGTCTCAGTGAGAAATGTGCCCGAATAATACTTTTAAATTGCACCTCTCTCCATTTAGTCCCCTCCACCAGCCCCACAATTCGGCTCAAGGCCTCCAAAATAGACCCAGCGGCACCACCTGGCCCAGTTCTTCCACCCATCGAGCTTCTTCCCTCAGATATTCTGGCAACTGGGTGTAGGAGGCCAATCTTTTCTTCAATTCTGATATTGTGGGCGGGGGCCCCCACCACTGTTCCCTCTAAGCTGTGCGCGTGTGTGCGCGCACACACCTCACCGAGCAAGCGCACATACTTTACAACAGAGCGCACAAAAATTACGGTCCTGATTCTGATAGAAAAAAACACAGATGTCTTAAAATTTAAAAGTTGTGATTGTAATTGCTAGAAATTTTCCGCTTCATTTAGTAATCGTCTATTTTCATTTAATTTGATTAAAATCAATGTGGTGTACATATTGTACTCTGACGTGTAGTCAAATTTTAAAGTATATAACTCCGAGTGTCTTATGTGATGCACAAAAAATTTAACCTTCCTTCAAAAGCTGCACGACTGATATTTTATGCGCACACAGCCTACAGAAAATTAGAGGGAACATTGCCCCCCACCCAACACAAGAACTCTAATATCCTTGCCGAACTCTCCGAGATTAACTCCTTTACTGGTAGGGACTCTACATAGTGTGAAATCTGAAAGTAAACAAGGTAGTGGCGGCCACTCAGCCCATATTCCTTGCCCAGAGCCTCAAAGGACTTACACTTCCCAATGAGATCCACCACATGCCCAACCTGCCGGATACCAACCTCTCTCCACTGCTGAAAATTGCTGTCGTAGAACCAGTTGGAAACGCAGCATTGTCCTGCAGCAGCAGCCAACTCGAGACGGCTGGGGACCTGTCCCAGTGCCTACATAATTGTATCCACATGCATCGTAACGGGCTCACTAAAACGCTTCGAGTCACTCGCCCAGGGAGTTGGTATCTCTCTAAGTGTAAAGCTGCCAATAGCGTCTGGGAGGCCACCAGAGTTTCCTCAAGTGCTCCAGGTGTATAAATCTACGTATCTCCCAACCAATCCCCCAGATGCCGTGCTTGACACGCCAGGGCATATAGCCGCAAATCTGGGACACCCATCCCTCCATTCCGCCAGCCTCCCTTCAGCCGATTCAATGGGATACGCGCTCTCGCCCCTTTCCATAAGAATCCCCGTATCTCCTGTTCCAGGCGCATCAGGTCCCATTGCGCCAACCATACTGGGAGCATCTGCATCCAATATAACACCCGGAGCAGGACCACCATACCCACTACCGCTACTCTCCCCCCTAAAAACAAGGGAAGCGGACGCCAGGCTCTCAACTGTGTTTAAAGCTTGAGGAAAATCCTCTCAAAGTTCCGCTTATAGAGTTCCTCCAGATTTCCAGTTAGGAGAATTCCCAAATAAAGAAAGTAGTCCCCAGCCCACTGGAGTGGGAACACCCCCCCCCCCCTAGTTCTGTCTCAATGTACCCAGCATGTCCAGGGCCTCAGACTTATCCATATTAATGCGCAACCCTGCAAAACCTCCAAACACAGAAAATTCCACCAACAATCTAGGCAACAACTGCTGTGGCAACAGCAAATGTACAAGGAGGTCGTCCGGAAAGGCCGCTATCTTGAACCCATGCCTTCCCATGCGCACCCCTCGTATTTCCAGGGTCTGCTCTATTTTCCTTATGAGAGGGTCAAGAGACAGCACGAATAACAGAGGCGAAAGTGGGCACCCCTGCCTGGTGCTCCTCTCCAAGGAAAACCCCTCAGATAGAATACCATTACACAGCACACTTGCAGTTGGTCTGGAATAGAGGAGCTTGACCATACTACAAAAGGAATCCCCAAAGCCATAGTATGGTAGGAGAGCGTGTAGGTACCCCCAATTCACGCGGTCAAATGCTTTTTCCGCGTCGAAGCTAACCAGCAGGGACTGCTGCTCTTGCTCCTGTACCCATTCCAGAGATGCCAAGATTCTACACAGGTTCCGCATAGCATGTCGGCCCTGTACAAAGCCCCCCTTGTGACTCCTGTATCAAATCTCCCAACAGCAGGCCTAAACGTTCCGCCAGTACCTTTGCCATTATTTTCAGATCGAAATTCAACAATGATATTGGCCTATAAGCTGCAGCCTGAGTAGGGTCCTTACCTGGCTTGGGCAATAAGATAATATGTGCGTGATTCTCCCCCCATGTGAACGCCCCTTGGCGTATCCATTTGTGATATACCGCCACCAGTGTGGGAGGTATCAAATCCCCTAGCAGCTTGTAAAATTCATCTGCCATCCCACCTGGACCCGGCGCCCTGTGACAACGAGCCTTCTGTATAACTTGGTGTACTTCCTCAAGCGTGATTAGTCGCTCTAGTTGGGCCCTCTGTTCTTCCCCCAGCCTCGGCAGCCGCAGCCCTATCATGTATTCCTCCATGTGGATCCAATAACCCCCGCCCCCCTCCCTTGCTGGTACAATTGTTGATAAAAGAGGCAAAAAAACCTGAGCGATCTCCCGGTTTCCCTTTTGTAATTTACCTTGGGTGTCCCTCAGTGCTGCCACTGTTCGTGTCCCCCTACTACCTTGAAGGCAACGTGCTAGGAGTTTCCCCGGTTTGTCCCCAAACTGATACAGCTGGTAACGATAATATATCAACGATTTCTTTGCCCGTCTGTGAAGCAAGTCATTAAGTGCTGTTTGGGTCTCCCACAGCAATTTCTTATTCACTGCACTGGGGCAACTCGCATATTTCCGCCGGTCCCTAATCGTTTGTTTTTCTAGCCGAATTATCTGTTCCGTTAACAATCTCTTTTTTCATGCCAAGTAACCAATAATATCCCCTCATAAAACAACCTTAGTTGTTTCCCAAAAAAGTTCCGGATCAGCCTTATGTCTGTCATTGTGTAACTTGAATTCTTACCAGCGTTGTTTAAGATAGAGTTGGAAATCAGCATCTCTATATAAGTCCAACGAAAATCGCCAAATTCATGACTGCACATCAACCTGAGTCCATGCCAGCTCCACCCATATCAGGGCGTGGTCGGAGATCTCCGATGGACCGATCTGTGCATCTACTACACGTGCAAAGAGTCCTCGCGATACTAAAATGTAATCAATCCGAGCGCTCAAACCATGTGCATGTGACTGATAGGTAAAATCTCTCTCCATGGGGTGCAGCAATCGCCATGGGTCCAACCACTCCCAGTCGCCGCTGAAGGCTCTGCAAAGCCTTAGCCGTAGTCACCCGTGCTCTCCTTCCCCCCATGATGTATCTAGCTCCACGTCCAGCACCCCATTAAAGTCTCCCCCTAGAATCAGGGGGACATCAGGCAACTGTTCTATCCGAGAGGCCAAATGCACATATAGCGATTGATCCAGGACGTTGGCACTATAAATGTTTCCTATCACTATCGGCCTCCCCTCCAGCATGCCATGAATTAACACATATCTTCCGTCTGGATCTACACATTCCCACTCCAATGCAAATCTTATCCATTTATGGATCAAAATGACCACTCCACCTTTTTTCCCCTTCGCTGGGGCCCCCCATCCCTGACCCACCCATTCCCTTTGAATTTCACATGCTCATCAGCAGTCTGGTGGGTTTCCTGCAACAGGGCTTTGTCACACTTTTGTCTAGCCAAGGCTTGCAGTATTTTGTATCTCTTAATTGGGTTCCCAATCCCACATTCATTCCATGAGATGATCTTCAAAGTACCACGTACCCAGTAGATCCATGTCTCCCGGTTCCTTGATGACTCCCAGGAAGACCCCTCCTCCCCCAGCCATCCTGGGCTCCCCCATGTTTCTATCCTAGTTCTTGTTTTCAACCCTTTCATTCCATATTTGGCTGTGCTTCCCTCCCCTCCCATTCCCCCCACCCTCCCCAATAACACCACCCAACTCCCTACCTTCCCTCCCTGCTGCCCCAGACCCCCCTTCCCCTCTCATCACTCTCTGTAACCCTAACCTTCCTCCCCTCTTGATCACTAAGATGTGTGTGTGTGTGTACCCTCTCCCCCCCCATTGATACAGTGTGCACCTGCCACCACCCCCCCCCCCCAAACTCAAACCCCTCCCCGTAGCCAGGTGGCTATCAGGGTAATTAATGTCGTACAGTCATGGCCCACAATAGTCCCAGCCCCCACCAGTCCCTGAACAGCAAGCATTCCCCCAAATCCAACTTAAGTGTAGGTGGATTCCTCCCCAGGGCATTAAATGATACAGTCATGCCCCACAGTACCCAACAACCCACCTCATACATCAAGTAACATGCATTTCAATTCAATTCAATTATCTCACCTACCACCCTTTCAGGCTGTGCCAGGGTACTTTCGCCCTCAGATGCCTCTCAAGCTTAAATATATGTACAAATGCCCTGACTAGCTTTATAACCCAATTAACATCACATGCAAACGCCAGAGGTCCGGACCCTCCATGCTGAGTTGTGTTGCTTTTCATGCCTGCTCACTATGCAGCCTTCCCGGGGCTACTGTCCACTCACAATCTGTTGTCAACACTCCTCCTCTGGCTCCCGGGTCGAGGCTGGCTGCTTCCGTGTTAGGCTCCCTACATATCTGGTCACCTCTGCCGCTGTAGCGAAGCTTCTTTGCACTCCTCCATGTATGATATGGAGCCGAGAAGGATACTGCACCATAAACTTCCGGTCTGTCTGCCAAGCCTTAATAACTCCTATTCTGGACTTTTGTAATCCTATCTACTACGGTCTTTCAAAACACTCACTTAAACCTCTTCAGATGGCTCAGAACACGGCAGCCAGAATTATTGCTGGATCAGCATCTCAAGATCACATTACCACTACTCACAAAGATCTCCACTGGCTTCCAATCAAGCCAGCGCATCAAATTACAAGATGGTAATTAATATATTCAAGATCAGACATAAATGCTCTGCTTTTAGCCTTCATAACCTCTTACTCCAGAATAACAACAGGCCAAGACGAAATAACTACATCAAACACCCTCAGCACCCCAAGTAGTTTCAGAAAAGCGTGTAAATGTACTACACAAAGGGCAATTTCCTTATCGGCCCCACTTATATGGAACTCTCTCCCTCCCGATGTGCGATCCATGGATGATTTTAAAGGAGTTCAGAAAACAACTGAAAATTTGTACTCTTCACTGAGTACTATGGCACAGACATCTAACAGTCTCTATATTATAGCCTGCATGTAACTTGTTTTACTGTAACGGTTCCTTGATGTTGCGTATCCCAATTTTACCTTCACTCTTTAGTTTAGTCAGTGTATGCCCCCCTGTCTCTGTTCTCCCTTCTTGTGTCTGGTAACCGCTTTGATTTAAGGAAAAGGCGGTATAGAAAACCTGTTAAATAAATAAATAAATAAATAAAATAAATAAACTTGATGTTAGCCTCCACTAGTTTCTGACAAAGGGGGGCATAAGCCCTCCTTCTTTGGCTCAGAGCCGCAGAGTAGTCCTGCACAATTTGCACCTTTGCATCGTCCTTTAGAATGACCCCTGCTTTCCTGGCCATTCTCAGCGCCGCTTCTTTTTGCGGGAAATGCAGGAACTTTGCCAGCACCACACGGGGCCTGTTATCAGATGGCTGCCTAGGCCCCACTCTATGCACCTCTCTCCAACATCAGCCTGCCATGCTCCTCTCCATTATCCAGCATTTGCATAATTAGACTCTCCACATAGGCTTTTAGGTCTTTGTCCTGTATGCTGCCCGGGATGCCCAGAAACCGAAGGTTGTTTCGCCGAGAGCGGTTTTCCAAGTCATCTAGCTTGGCTTCTTGAGACTGAGATGTTGCCTGAAGTCTCTGTACCTCGTGTTGTAATGCCTCTACCTGCTCCTCAGTCGTCCCGATTCGAGTCTCCACCTCCCGCATCCGACTGCCCAGCGATTCCACAGAAGTTTGCAAGGCATCAATTTTCCCGTGTAGAGCATCAAACTGCACCGCCAGAGCTTTGGACACCGCTGCCGAAATCTCTTCTATGGCTGTCGGTGATACAGGCAAGGAAGGTGCTGGGGGTGAATCCGTCATCTTAGTTTGCCCGGCTGTCCGCTCCTTTTCGCACCTGCTGGCTTTTGCCGCTGCCACCATGCCCCGCTCTCCGTAAAAAACACCCAACTGGTTTTCCTCCTTTCCCTCTGCGCTGTCGGTGAAGCCTTAAAGCTTAAAAAATGGCTCATTTTACTGGCGGTAGTGGGGGGAGGGGAACCCAGAGCTCAAGCGGATCATAACCGCCCAGTCTCACCACATCACGTGACTTCCTTAATTTATAGTTTTATTTCTGCACTGTTGTACATTCCAAGTTTGGCTTTTGGGGTTCCCAGTTTAATTATTGTCTTCCTATTTCTAAATTGTGATCCCTTGTTCTTTGTTTGGTGACAGTCTATGTTCTGCATGTGTAACCGAACTGAGGTATTCTGTTCATGTAGTTTCTATTTGACATTGCCACTTGTTCTCTTTCCCCAGTAGGAGATGTATTGGTATTCTCTGAGATGTATTTATTATTTATTTAACTGTGCTTGTATACCGCTTTTCACTGGGTCAAAGCGGTTTAATATTTGCAGTGTTTGCCTTTTTGATAGGTAGGGTTTGGTGCTTTGTGAGTCCTTTTAGTGCTGTTATGATAACGGTGGGTTTGCTATGGGTTCTAAATGGGCAGTGTTTATAGTACTTCCTAATGTTGCCTGGCGGTTGGCACTGCCGGAGTATAGTAATGTAGAAATCTGGTAGTCTTTCTTTATCCAGACACTCATTACAAGGCATGTTTATTAAAAAGTTAGTGCAAGTTAACATTATGCATATTGTATACAAATGAGGTCTCATATGCAAATGAGGCCCCCACAATGACTCTTTGCACATGGCCCTGCACCCCCCTTGGGCCGCTCCTGCATGTGGTGATGCAAAGAGAGAAACATGATGCCATAAAAGACCATATGACCTATCCAGTCTGCCCTTCCATTCCAACTACTACAGTCCCTTTTATTTTCCTTTAGAGATGGTTGTTGAATGCATTACCCAGGATATTTTAGCCACTGCACCTATAAAATAATGAGTGGAGTGGAGCGGGTAAACGTAGATCAGTTGTTTACTCCTTCAAAAAGTATAAAGTCTAAGGGACATACAATGAAGCTACAGTGTGTCACTTTTAAAACTAATCAGAGACAATATTGTTTTTATTCAACATGTAATCAAACTCTGGAATTGGTTGCTAGAGGATGTAGTAGAAGCTCTTAGTGTAGCTGAGTTTAAAAGAGGTTTGGACGAGTTCCTGGAGGAAAAGTCCATAAACCCTAGAGAGGATGAGGGAAATCCACTGTTTACCCCTGGGACACGCAGCATGGAACCTGTCTACCCGTTGGGAACCTGACAGGGACTTGTGACCTGGATTAGCCACCGTTGGAAATAGGATACTGGGCTTGATGGACCCTTGATCTGACCCGGTATAGCATCTCTTATGTTCTTACACCTAAGCTACTCCTGCTGCCGTTCCAAAGATCACAGCCCTGGAAGTAATTGCATCCCCTCTGCAGCAGGGAAGGTGAGGTCACCTGATAACAGCCTCAGAAGCTCTGCATCCCCTCTGTAGTAAGGACAAAGTTGGGCTATGTTCATGGATATTCCAAACATTGATTGATAACACTGGTCAAACAATTTCAATCCATAATGAGGTTTATTTATTTAGGTGTCATACTTAATGCCTACCTGTCATTTAAGGCTCCTATTAAACAGGTGGTAAGAGGTTACATGGGCGTAAATCATTCTTGGATGTGCATGATTTAAGAACATAAGAACTGCCATACTGGATGAGACCAAAGGTCCATCAAGCCCAGTATCCTGTTTCCAACAGCGGCCAATTCAGGTCACACGTACCTAGCAGAATTGTGATGACGGGATCCAGTGATATTGCTCATACCCAGAGATCAGCGATGGCTTTCATTGATTTATGGACTTTCCTCTGGTCTAAACTCTCTCAACCTGGCTGTGCTAACTGTATTCACATCTCCCATATAGTTTTACAACTGACTCTTGCCAGGGTTGGCCCCAGAGTTGGTTCAGGGTGTCGACACCCTAGACCAGGGGTCTGCAACCTTTAAGACATAAAGAGCCACTTGGACCCGTTTCCGAAGGGAAAAAAAAACCTGGGAGCCGCAAAACCATTGCGACATTTAAAACAAATCTAACACTGCATATATTGTTTCTTACCTTAATGATATATACGACCCACTACAAATACTGTTAAAATATAGATGATTGTCAAATACTCGCAGTATAAGACTACCCCTCTAACTTCGCACACCAAAAAAAATACGCCAGAAAAGATAACAACAAGAAGTACAATATTTGATTTCAAAATTATGATGATTGGTAGTCAAATCACTAATATGAAATAAAATTATTTTTTCTACCTTTGTTGTCTGACCAATTTATTATTAGATCATGCTGGTCCCGAACAGAGGCTTCTGCTTACCTGTCTTCTATTAGCTCTCTTTCTGTGTTCTATTGTCCATATGCAATTACTAATCTCATCATTCGTTGTCTTCACTACTTTCCATCAGCCTATATCCAGTCCCAGAAACCCTCCCCAATATCATCCCCTTTCCAGTCCTCACTCCCAGTACCTTCCAATGTCAACTTGCATTCCCATGATTGCCACTGGTGTCCATTTCCTTCCAGTCCCCCTCCTTCCACACTGACCAGTCCCTTCTAGTACAAATACCAAGGCAGCCCCTCTCAGATCCAGTTCCATTCTCCCATCCCTCATATCAGCCATTTGTAGCCTTAGCCCCCAGTTATCTTCCAGGGCCAGCAGCTCTATCCTCCCCTCCCACAATCAGCCCCATGCCCAGTCAAAGCCCCCCAATCAGCTCGCTTCCAGTGCTAATCCCCCCTCAACCCCATTACCAGTGCTAGCCTCCCCTAATCAGCCCAATACCAGTCCTACCCCCCATCAGCTCATTACCAGTCCTAGCCTCCCCTAATCAGCTCAGTTCCAGTGCTCGTCCCCTCAACCCCATTACCAGTGCTCCAGCCCTCCATGTCACCTCACCCTCCCTCCCTCCATCCATATCAGCTCCCCCGTACCTCCATTGTCAGCCCCCCTCCCTCCCTCCATCCATCCATATCAGACTCCCATCCCCTCCATGTCAGCCCCCCCTTCCCTCCATGTCAGACACACCCCAATTCCCATCCCTCCATGTCGAGCCCCCCTCCCTCCAGTCCATAAATCAAGGCTCCCCTCCACCTACATGTCAAGCGCACCCTCCTCCCCATCCATCCATCCATAATCAGCTCCCTCCCTCCAATGTCAGCCCCTCGCCTCCCTCCATCCATCCATGCCATATCAGCTCCCGTGCCGGCTGCATGTCATAAGCCCCCCATCCCTCCATGTCCAGCCCCCTCCATCCCTCTCATGTCAGCCCCCTCCCTCCATCCCATTCATATCTGCTCCATCTCCCTCCCCTCCATGTGTCGCGGGCCCAGCCCCTCCCTCCCTCCATCCATACATCATATCTCGCTCCCCTCCCTCCATGTCAAGACCCCCATCCAGTCCCTCCATGTCAGCCCCCCTCGATCCATTCACTCCATGTCAGCCCCACTCCTCCCCATGTCCAGCCCCCTCCACTCCCTCCATGTCAGCCCCCCTCCCTGGGGCGGTGCCCAATTAAGGTGGTGCCGTATCTGCTCTGTGCCTCCCTCCATGTCAGCCCCCTCCATCCCCTCACATGTCAGGCCCCCCTCGATCCCTCCCTCCATGTCCAGCCCCCTCCATAACGACCATCTCCAATGTCAGCCCCCCTCCCTCCATCCATTCATATCTGCTCCCTCCCCTCCACCCTGTCAGCCCCCCTCCATCCCAGCAACCCACCCTCCCGCCATCCATTCATATCTGACTTCCCTCCCTCCATGTCCAGCCCCCTCCATCCCTCCATGTTCCAGCAACCCCTCGATCCATCCCTCCATCTTGTCAGCCCCACTCCATGTCAGCCCCCCATCCCTCCATGTCAGCCGCCCCCCTCCTCCATTCATTCAATATCTGCTCCCTCCCTCCATGTCAGCCCCGCCTCCCATTTTTAGCGCCCGCCATGTCAGCCACACCTCCCTCCATTGTTGTAGCCACCGTCCAGGCTCAGACACCTCCATCCCTCACCTAGGTCCAGCCCACCCTCAAAAACCATCATCCATGCATATCGTGCTCCCTAACACCTCCATTGTCACCCATCCATGTCAGACGGCCCCCTCCCTTCCATGTCAGCCCCCCTCCCTCCAGTCCAGGTATCAGCTCCATCTCGGGCTTCCCTTCATGTCAAGCCCCTCCTCTCCATCGTCAGCCCCCTAGCCATCGCCATCCATTGTCAGCCCACTCTCCTCCCGCATCATTTTCATATCTGCCCTACTCCCTCCGATGTGTCAGCCCCCATCCCTCCAATTGTCAGACCCGCGCCCTCCTCCATCCATTCATATGCAAGCTCCCGCCAACTTCCCTTCATTGTCAAGCACAGCCCCCTCCCTCCCATGTCAGCCCCCTCCATCCCTCCAGTGTCAGGGCCCGCCGCTCCCTCGCTCGCAGTTCATGTATCATTGCTCCCTCCCTCCATGTCAGCCCCCCCCCCCTCCATCCAATCCATCCATTCATATCTGCTCCCTCCCTCCATCGTCAGGCTCTCACGTCCCTTCTTCTGCGCGCGGCTCCACTGCCTCTTACGGAACCGCGGCTGTGACTTTTAAAATCATCCCTCGGAGCCCTTCCTGTCTTGACGGGCGTCCGTGACAAGCATTGTCCCGCTCTCCCCCCAAAACTTCCTTTCAGCAAGGCGGGACAAATGCTGCAAGCGGAGCCGTCAAGACAGGAAAGGGCTCGAGATGATTTTAAAGAAGCACAGCCCGCGGTTCCGCTAAGAGACAGGGAACCGCGGCCTGCAGAAGAAAGTAAGGGGAGGGAGCTGACATGGAGGGGAGAGCCCATAACGGCGACGTTAAGAGCATGCAGTGTGCTCCGGAGGGAGCCGCTGGCAAAAGGTGAAGAAAGAGCCGGCGATGCTGCTCACGCGGAGCCGCGGGTTGCCGACGCCCTGCCCTAGGGACAAACTTTAAGGCATTATTGCACCCCCCCATCCCACCGGATTGCTATCAAAAACCTATTTAGCTTGGACTGCCCTGCTCCTTGCTTCTCCCCCAAGAAGCTTGCCTAGTTTGCATGATGGTTAGGTCCAGCCCTGGGAGACTTGTGCTCTAAATCCATTATTGTAATTCTTCATACTTGGGACTTTGAGCTGACCAGTCTACTTAAAGAACTCTATAGCCCATATTCAAAAGCTGGCCTACTTGATGGGAAGCAGGAGGTACTGGATCTGGGGGCCAAAACAAACACCTAAATGCAATCTTGGTAGGGAAAAAAACAACTTATTATTTGATTAAAGACATAATCATAGCAAACTTCTACCCATTCATCATCCTTGGCTGGGAGGGGGGGGGGGGGGAAGGAGGTGAGGAAACAAGGGAGACATCTGTTTTGCCTCGCTTCTCCTCTGGGAAGAGACGTCAGGCCATGTGCAAAGCTCTGACTGGGAAAGGCTGAATCCCTGTTCCTGTCTCTCTCTCTATTTTATTTTATCAT
>CM066042.1:17677667-17829137 GCA_033557465.1 Ichthyophis bannanicus
TTTACATGGAACAAGTAAACAAATTTGTATACTAATGTATACATTACATGGAACAGAGATTCTTTTAACTTATACAGATAATAGTTATTAACAGAGATTTATAACATTGTAACTTTATACAAATAACTGTGCATTAATTGTCAAAACTATTTACATTTTATATACATTAATAAGTTTCTGTATCGTAGTGTTGATCAGAGTTTTTCTACCTTTTTATAGGTAGTCAGAGTTTTCTACCTTTCCTATGTTTGTGTGTGTGGAGGAATTTATTTCCTTTTTTCATCTCTTGGGAGCATTTTGGGGTGTATGTGGTGGAAGTATGTGGTGGGTGTATGTGTGTGGGTAGTTGAGTGTGGTTTTAGGGCTTTGTGTTTGAGTGTTTGGGGATGGTGTGTGGTTGGACTTGGGGGTATGGGATTTCATAGTGTTCGGAGAAAAGGTATGTCTTGAGTTCCTTTCTAAATTGGGTGAGGTCTTTTATGATCCGAAGGTTTATTGGGAGATTATTCCAGAGCATGGGGGCAGTGAATGAGAAGGCTCTGGTGCTGGTGGATTTTTTAGTTTTTTTGAATGAATTTGGTATTTCAAGTGAGTGTGTTGCGTTTAGTCTGCGAGTTCTTGATTCTGATGGGGCATGTAATAGCATGGATAGATATGATGGGGCGATGTTGTTCAGGAGCTTGAATGTGATTAGGAGGATTTTATATCTGATTCTGCTGTTTATAGCCAATTTCATGCTACTTATCCCAAAGATAAACGGTGGTTTACTCTTGGACTATCTTGATAACAGTTTATGGACTTTTCTTGTGGGAATTTGTCCAAACCTTTAGCTACACTACTTGCTTTTACCACATTCGCTGGCAATGAGTTCCAAAGACTAATTATCTCCGCTCTTCTGGCAGATCCCTTCTATCTGTGCCCTTCTCTTCCACTGCCAACTCCAGACTTCGATCCTTTCACCTGGCTGCTCCTATGCCTGGAACAAACTACCTGAATCAGTACGTTAGGCTCCATCTGTGGCCTTGCTCAAATCCAGACTAATAACTCACTTCTTTAAGGCTTTTGGATTCTGACTCCCTTAGTCTCCTGTTTACCCTTCTAGATTTTCCTTACCATTTCCCTAGATGTAGCTTAGTCTCCTGTTTACCCTTCTAGATTTTCCTTACCATTTCCCTAGATGTAGCTTAGCCTCCTGTTTACCCTTCTAGATTTTCCTTACCATTTCCCTAGATGTAGCTTAGCCTCCTGTTTACCCTTCTAGATGTTTCCTTACCATTCCCCTAGATGTAGCTTATTCTCCTGTTTACCCTTCTAGATGTTTCCTTACCATTCCCCTAGATGTAGCTTAGTCTCCTGTTTACCCTTCTAGATGTTTCCTTACCATTCCCCTAGATGTAGCTTAGTCTCCTGTTTACCCTTCTAGATGTTTCCTTACCATTCCCCTAGATATAGCTTAGTCTCCAGTTGTTGTGTTGTCTCTCTTGACTAGACTGTAAACGCTTATGAGCAGGGATGTCTCTAACATGTCTGTACAGAGCTGCATGCTCCTTGTAGCACTATACAAATGATAAGCAGGTAGTAGCACTTAGAATTTTATAGAGCTCTATCATATCTCTCCTCAGACTGAAAAGTCCTAATCTCCTCATAGGAGACCTTTCTATGCTCTTTACCATTTTAATCACTCTTCTCTGTACCTTTTCTAATGCCACTATATTTTTTTTGAGATGCAGAGAGCAGAATTGCGCACAGTACTTGAGGTGCAGTCTGCACCATGGAGTGATACAGAGGCGTTATATCATCTTTGTTTTATCTTCTATTTCTTTCCTAATGATTCCTAACATTCTGTTTGATTTTTTGCCCACTGTCACATACTGAACAGACGATTTCAATGTATCGTCTACGATCACACCCAGATCCTCTTCTTAGGTGCTGACTCCTAACGAAGAACCTGGCATTGTGCATCTATACGAGTGCTCTGGAATAATAAACTGTCTTTTTATCCATCAGATCTTTCAGATAGTAAGGGGCTCATACACTGCATTACACAGAACCAAGTCCTTTTTCTTGGACGCCAGGGATCTCAAAAGTCTTTTGCATGCCCTTGTGATCACTCAGCTGGACTACTGCAACTCACTGCTTGGTGGTGCCCCTCAATACCAGCTTAAAAAGCTTCAGCTAGTTCAGAACACTGCTGTTAAGTTACTTTACGGTGCTAAAAAGAGAGATCCCGTTACACCACTTCTTAAAGAACAACCATGGCTCCCAGTGGCATCTCACATTAAATGGAAGATACTTCTGTTAACTCACCGAGCAAACTATACTGGACTTCCTATTTATCTCAACTCTATACTTGTCCCCTATTACACCCCTCAAAGGACATTAACATCTTCACAAGGCAACTATCTGGCCACCCCCTAAAAAACAAGACTTAGACTTGTATTTTTCCAAAATGCTACTTTTAATTACCAAATTCTCCATCTCTGGAACTCTCTTCCCCAAGATCTTCATCAAGAGAGTTTATATATAAAATCTAACAAAGGGAAAAAACTAAATGCTTTTGATTAATCTTTAAACCAGTTTCGATAACATCTTGGTCTTTTCAGTTCCTATTTTTCTTCATCTCATTTGCAATCTTTGATGTTTCTTTCCCCTTCCTACTTTTTCTCAGGTCTATAATATTGTCCAAGGTGAGTATTTTTGTTCTATTCATGCCTTTCATTATGTCCCTCTTCTCTTTTTGATTTGTCTTTTTGTTTTTCATGAAGTAATTGTATAGTCACTGCTTATGGAGCATGTCCATTTTCATTGATGTAAACCTCGACTGTCGTGTGACAAATCTTATATAGTTTGGGTTATTCTTCCCTGCATGCATTGCTTGGCCCTTGCCTGCATTTGGATGCCCAGTTTTGCAAGGTCTTCCTGCAGTTTCTCACAATGCACATGTGATTTAACAACTCTGAAGGCCAGAGGGCAGACTAGGTTAATGAAACTACGCAATCACATTCAACCTAATTAATGCTTGCTTAACCTTGTTTACTTTTGGCCCATGCTTTATCTCCCCTTGTTTGTTTAACTTCTTGTTTTATGTATAGCCATGTTGATTCACTTGTTCTCTTTAACTATTAGACTAAGCAGTATATAAGCATAGCTAAATAAATAAATAATAATGTTCCCTGTAAAATAGTTATGTCCAAGTTATAATGCCCTGTTCAATGTCATTTCAGTTTGTTCAATGTAAACCGCCTTGATATCATGAAAGGCGGTATATAAGAAATGTTAAATAAATATAGGCCGTGTGGTCTTTTTCTGCCATCGTATTTCTGTGTTTCATGTTTCTATGAATAATTTAATATCATCTGCAAACTTAATCACCTTGCTTGTTGTTCCCAATTCAAGATCATTTATAAATATATTAAAAAGCACCAGTCCTAATACAGATCCCTGGGGTCCTCCACTATTCACCTTCCTCCATTGAGAAAATTATCCATTTAGCCTAATTCTGTTTTCTATCTCTCAACGAGTTTCCAGTCCACGACAGGACATTGCCTTCCATGTCATGACTTTTTAATTTCTTCAGGCGTCTCTGACGTGGTACTTTGTCAAACGCTTTCTCAAAGTCTAAATACAGCATATCAACTGGCTCACCTTTATCCACGTTTATTCACACCTTCAAAGAAATGGAGTAGATTGGTGAGCAAGATTTCTCTTGGCTAAATCCATTTGACTTGTTCTATGAAACCGTCTGTCCATGTGTCCAGTAATTTTTTTCTTAAAATGATTTCCACCATTTTTCCTGGCACTGACATTATACTGTCCAAAGGTTAAAGACTTACAGCAAGCTTGGGTGTTATTTAAAAATACTATCCTCGAAGCCCAGACCAGCTGTATTCCACGCATTAAGAAAAGTGGAAGAAAGTCCAAAAAACTGCCAGCATGGTTTAAAGGTGAGGTCAGAGAGGCTGTTGCTGCCCAAAAAGCAACCTTCAGGAAATGGAAAAAAGAGCCAAATGATGAAAACTGGAAACAACACAAGCACTGGCAAGTTAAATGCAAAGCATTGATAAGGCAGGCAAAGCGGGAATTTGAGAAGAAACTTGCTACGGAAGCAAAAACACGAAATAAAGACTTTTTCAAGTACATTCGTAGCAAAAGGCCTGTGAGAGAGTCAATTGGACCATTAGATGATAGAGGGGTAAAAGGGGCAGTAAGAGGGGACAAGGCTATAGCAGAGAGACTGAATGAATTCTTTGCTTCAGTCTTTACTGAGGAAGATGTAGGGATGTTACCCAAGACTGAAGTGGTATTTAAAGGTGATACTGCAGAGGAATTGAGAGAAATATCGCTACACCGGGAAGATATATTACAACTATTTGATAAACTGAATAGTAACAAATCACCTGGACCGGATGGTATACATCCCAGAGTGTTGAAAGAACTGAAATATGAGATTGCAGACCTGCTATTGGTAATCTGTGAACTTTCATTAAAATCATCTGTAATACCTGAAGATTGGAGGGTCGCCAACGTAACACCAATTTTTAAAAAGGGTTCCAGGGGTGACCCGGGAAATTACAGACCGGTGAGCCTGACGTCAGTACCAGGGAAAATGGTAGAAAACCATCATAAAGAACAAAATTACACAGCATGTGGATAGCCATGGCCTAATGGGAGACAGCCAACATGGCTTTAGACAAGGAAGATCTTGTCTTACTAATCTGATCTGTTTTTTTGAAGGTGTGCATAAACAGGTAGACAAAGGTGAGTCTGTTGATATAGTGTATCTGGACTTTCAGAAAGCTTTTGACAAGGTCCCCCATCAGAGACTTTTGGCAAAGCTAAAAAGTCATGGGATAGGAGGCAGTGTACTATTGTGGATCGGGAACTGGTTAAAAGATAGAAAGCAGAGGGTAGGGCTAAATGGCCAATATTCCCAATGGAAAAAGGTGAATAGTGGAGTACCCCAGGGATCTGTACTGGGTCCCCTACTTTTTGACATATTCATAAATGACCTGGAAAAAGGAATAACTAGTGAGGTTATCAAATTTGCAGATGACACAAAACTGTTTAAAGTTGTTAAAACCCAAGAGGATTGTGGAAAACTGCAGGAGGATCTGGATAAATTGGAAGACTGGGCATCCAAATGGCAGATGAAATTTAATGTGGACAAGTGCAAAGTTATGCACCTAGGAAAGAACAACCCACACTATAGTTACACGATGCAAGGCTCCACATTAGAAACCACCACCCAGGAAAAAGATTTAGGAGTCATTGTGGATAACATGTTAAAACCCTCCGCCCAGTGTGCAGCGGCGGCCAAGAAAGCAAATAGAATGCTAGGTATCATAAGGAAAGGGATGGAGAATAAAACAAAGGATATTATAATGCCTCTGTATCGCTCCATGGTACGACCGCACCTTGAATATTGTGTGCAATTCTGGTCACCGTATCTTAAAAAGGACATAGAGTTATTAGAAAAAGTACAGAGAAGAGCCACCAAATTGGTGAAGGGGATGGAAGGCTATTCCTATGAAGAGAGGCTAAAAAAGGTTAGGGCTCTTTAACCTGGAAAAGAGACGGCTGAGGGGAGATATGATAGAGGTCTATAAATTAATGAATGGAGTGGAACGGATAAACGTGGATCAATTGTTTACGCTATCAGAATATAGAAGGACTAGGGGACATGTAATGAAGCTACAGGGTAAACTATTTAAGACAAATAAGAGAAAATATTTCTTCACTCAACGTGTAATCAAACTCTGGAATCTGTTACCGGAGGATGTAGTAAGGGCTGTTAGTATAGCTGGGTTTAAAAAAGGTTTGGACAAGTTCCTGGAGGAAAGGTCCATAAACCACTATTAAAAAGGGACCCAGGATATCAATGCTTGACCTAGTACAAGCACTGCAGAACCTGTGTCTTTTGGGGAAACTGCTAGGTACGTATGACCTAGATTGGCCACTGTTGGAAACAGGATACTGGGCTTGATGGACCTCGGTCTGACCCAGTATGGCATTTCTTATGTTCTTATGTTCTTATGTTCTTACTGTACCTACAGGTCTGTAGTTTCCCAGATCACCCCTGAAGCCCTTTATGAAAATAGGTGTTACACTGGCCACCTTTCAAACTTCTGGTAAGATAGACAATGCTAATGTTAGATTAAAAATCACTAACATTAGCTCTGTAATTTCATCTTTGAGCTCTTTCAGCACTCTTGGGTGTATACCATCCAGTCCAGATGATTTACTGCTCTTTATTAATTTGTTCTACTACATATTCCAGGTTCACTGAGATTTAATTCAAGTCTTCTGACTCGTTGCCATTAAATATACCCTTTCTGCCATAGGTAGGTTCCTCATACCTTCCTCAAAAAGACCAAAGCAAAGAATTAATTTAGTATCTCAGCTATGTCCTTATCATCCCTGAGTACCCCTTTTACCCCTTGATCATATAACGGTCCAACTGACTCCTTCAACAGCTTTTGGCGTTACATGTAACTGAAAAAGGTTTTATTGTGAATTTTTTTCTCTATGGCAAGCTTCTTTTCAAATTGGTTGAGAGAGAGAAACCAGTAGGGTTCAATAGTGAATTTTCTCAATGGAGAAAGGTGAACAGTGGAGTTACCCCCGCAGGCCAGTGATACCATTTGGAGAACTAGGTGCTGACATTCTGGGGGGGGCACCCCATTTCTGCATTGCCGCCCCTCTCTGGGATCTCTAGCAGTGGTAGTGGCATTAAATCTGTGACGCAGCACTTACCTGAACTCTCCAGTGCTGCGTCGCAGTTCCTGCCCCCTTTGACCTGCTGCTTCCAGCCCCCTCTAACGCAGTTGATTAAGTTCGTGGATGACACTAAATTATTCAAAGTTGTTAAATTACATGCTGATGGTGAGAAATTGCAGAAGGGCTTTGTGAGGCTGAGGACCTGCACATCCAAATGGCAGATGAAATTTAATGTGGGCAAGTGCAAAGTGATTCACCCAAACTGTAGTTACACAACGTTAGATCTGGGCATCATCATGAACAAATACATTGAGATACTCTGTTCAGTGTTCGGCAGTACCCAAAAAAGCAAAGACAATGTTAGAAATGATAAGGAAAGGAATAGAGAATAAACACAGGATGATATCATAAGGCCTCTGTATCGCTCCATAGTGTGACCGCATCTTGAATATTGTGTGCAATTCTGGTCTTCGCATCTCAAAAAAGATATCGTGGAAGTAGAAAAGGTACTTAGAAGAGGGGCCAAAATGATAAAGGGGGTGGAACAACGCTCCAATCTCTCGTATGAGGAAAGGTTAAAGAGATTAGGGCTTTTCGGTTGGAGAAGAGTACAAAGACTAGGGGATGTGCCATGAAGTTACAAAGTAATAAATTTAAAATAGAAAGTATTTTTTCTCTCAGCGCATAATTAAGCTTTGGAATTTGTTGCCAGAGGTTGTGGTAAAAGTTAGTAGAGCTCAGTAGGCTAAGACAAAGAAGGGATGTGGTGGACCATGGGCTGGGGAGGGAGACACTGCATCATGGACTAGGGGGAAAAAAGAATATGGATATACTGAAACAAGGGGTGGGGTGGGGTGGAAGTGGGCACGTGGAGAGAAGAGAACAGGGGAGATATTGTATCATGGGGGAAGAGGAAAGAGAAAGAGGGTTGTTGGACCAAAGAGAGAGATAGGGGTAGGGAAAGAGGGAAAAGAATAGGGAGAAGCTGGATCACTGAGTAGGGTGTGAGGAGAGGTAGAGGGAAAAGAATTGAGATGCTGGACAATGGGGGAATGGTGGAAAAAGGGAAGATGTGGAGATGTTGGACCATTGAGTGGGTGGGAGTGGAAGAAGAGAGAAGAGGGAGAAGAAAATGGAAGAGCATTGGGAGAAGCGGTACCATGGGGGGAAGGGATAGAGAAAAGGGAGAGATTCTGGACCATGGAGTGGGTTGGGGGGGGGGAGGGAGAAGGGGGGGGACAGATAATTAGGAGATGCTGGACCATGGGGAGAGAGGGAATTAGAAAGAGGGATGCTGGACCATGGAGTGGGGTGGGGAGAGAGGGTGATAATGGGGAGATGCTGGGTCATGGGAGGAGTGAGGGGGGAGATGTTATACATGGGGGGAGAGAGGGAAATATTGAAACAGAGGGAAGATGCTGCAAATGGATGTGGGAGAAGCAGGACTGTACTGAGCTAGAAAGGTGCCCTGTGCGACTAACGAATCTGGTGCCACCCTCTGCCCCAGCCATATGCAGTAAGTCATTCATTTAGAGCTTCCTGGAAGCTCAGTAATGTTATCAATGCCCCTTCTGTGTTTGCACCCATCACACAGCCCTTGGTATGGCCCTGGAGAGAAGGTGCTGATGCTGGGTAAGATGGAGGGGTTGGGAGAAGGAGGCTGAATGCTGGGTCTCGGATAAAGGGGATGGGGGCTGACCCCAGTGGCTGGGGATCTGAGAAGGGGGCTAGGGAGAGGAGCTAGGAAGAAAGTGAGAGAGGGAGAGGGAGAGGGACACCTACTAGGTCATGAAAGGTTAAAAGAGAAAGACTGAGGACTGGAAGGTGAAATTTCAATTTATGGAGAGGTAGAAAAGGAAAATATGGAAGAAAGAGTTGAAGCAGAAAGATAATTATCAGATGTAGGGGAGGAATGAAAGAAGACAGGAGAAGAAATGGAAAATGGACTGAGAACGCTGGAAAGAAAGTTAAGAGAAGATATACATAGGAAAGCTGAAAACAGTTTGGAACCAACACAAAAAATAAGATGTCCAGACAAAATTAGAAAAATATATTTTATTTTGAATTTAGTAAACTGGAAAATATCAGCTTTGAGCAATGAACATAAGAAATGCCTTATTGGGTCAGATCAAGGTCCATCAAGCCCAGTATCCAGTTTCCAACAGTGGCCAATCCAGGCCACAAGTGCCCAGCAGGTTCCCAAAGAAGCACACAGGTTCCGCAATGTTTGTCCTAGGGCAAGCGGTGGATTTCCCAGGTCCTCTTTAATAACGGTTTATGGACCTTTCTTCCAGGAACTTCTCCAAACTTTTTTTAAACCCAGCTTCACTAACAGTTTTTACTACATCCTACGGTAGCGAATTCTAGAGTTTGATTACACCTTGAGTAAAGAAAATATTTTCTCTTATTAGTCTTAACCCTTTCATACCCATGTAGTTTGAAAGGCTTAAGACTAATAAGAGAAAATACCCATTTGGCTTGTAGTTTTCTTATAAAAACTGAGTGGGGATTAAAACCAGTAAACATCAGAAGTCATTTTCTTACTTACTATTATCATAATAAAATACTATATTCAGTTTAGAGTCACTAACCTACTAGGTGGTGCCACTGGCTGGGCTTTTGTTTTGGTAGCCATCTTGAAATTTTACTGCAAGTGTTCTAGTGTTAAATTTTAATGTTCTGAAGGCTTCACTGCATCAGAAAAATTCTCTCAAGTCAAACAGGTATTGTTTTCCCTTTCTGCCAGTTTTATCACCATTTTTTGTTGAAACATTTAGTTGAATGAGACAGTTTTGTGGTTGGTTCCATTTGGAACCATTGGTACTTAGTAGTTGTTACATGTTACTGCAAAATGGTGGTTTGTAATACTTAGTGAATTTTACCACATAGCAGTTATTAAGATTTAAATTTGAAATTTATATGTTATCTTCTAATTAAGTAGTAATCTAGTAGTAATTCAGTTACATTCTGAAATTCGTTGAATGTTTGATGCAGGCAAAATGATGGATTGTGATATGCATCGCAGACAAAATAGAAAAGGAAAAATGGAATCACAGCTTGTCTTGTTACCAGATGCTGACATTTCTGAATCTGAGTGTGATGTAGAGGATCCAGAGATGGAAAATAATATGGATGAGTTGAGCGATGATCCACTGAACGAATCAGAAAATGATCTTCTATTATCAACAGTTAGGGATCACGCAAAGCAGAAAGATCCTGATGTTGCTGGTGTAGATGATGATGATGATAATGTTCCATTGAACAGATTATTAAGAAAAGAAATCAAAATCAAAAGATGCAGTAATGTTTCAATGGAGGAGAATAAAGCCAAAAGTCACCTCCGATCCAATCTGGTCGGGAAAATTTTCTGATCCACCTGAGGAGGAAGAACCTCCAATAAAATACTTTCACAGATTTTTTTTCCACTGAACTTATTGAGCACAATGTGATTTAGACCAATTTACTTGCAGTTGAGTGTGTGTCCTCATTTAGAACAACAACAGTAGAAATCGAACAATACTGTGGAATGTTGTTGAAGATGGGCCTGGTTCCAATGCCCAGTTATAAATGCTATTGGTCAGAAGAACTCCGTTTTCCACCTGTTGCAGACGTTAGGAGTCAAAATCGTTTTACCAACATCAACAAGTTTTTGCACTTCAACGACAACACCAAGGTCGTCACTGACAGAAATGACCCTTTGTATGATAGATATTTTAAAGTTCGCCCTCTTCTGGATTTCATTCGAGAGGCTTGCCTAAAGGTTGAACCGGAAGAAAAGCAGAGCAATGATGAGCAGATGATACCATACAAAGGAAAAAAACCCCTTGAGGCAATACCTTCCAAAGAAGCCTAAGAAATGGGGCTTCAAAGTATTTGCTAGATGCGGGGTCAGTGGTGTGACATATGGCTTTCATTTCTATGATGGCAAGGCTCCTGTTGTGCAGAAAAGCTGTGGATTTCAACCAGGAGACTTTGTTATGAAATGATGCGAGACACTGCCTAAGCACTCAGAATTTCAAACTGTACTTTGATAACTACTTCAATTTTCTGGAGCTTCAGCTGATGCTAAAGGAACAGAGCATCCTGTCTACTGGGGCAATACGGTGCAACAGGATCAGAGGATGCATTATAAATACGGAAAAATAACTAAAGAAAAAGGTCGAGGATCCAGTGATTTTATGGTTGATGCAAACTCTAGTTTGTCAGTAGTTCGTTGGTGTGATAATTCAGCTGTTCAGCTTTCATCAGCACTGAGATCATTTGATCCAATTTCTATGATCAAGCGCTGGGACAAGAAACTGCATGCCTATGTTGATGTGCCCAGCCCAGCTGTTGTTCGAGACTACAGTCAAAATAAAGGAGGTGTTGATCTCTTTGATATGCTTATGGCTCTATATCGCACTGACCATCACAGTAAGAAATGGTACTGTAGAATATTTTACTGGGGCCTTCATCTTGCGGTTGTGAATGGATGGTTGCTATACAAACGTCACTGTGAGCAGAAATCTGTACCAAATTCTCGAGTGTTCTCACTCCTTCAGTTTGTTATCAGCATTAGTGAGTCGCTGATCAAAGAAAACAAGGTGCCGTCATCTGTGCAAAGAAAAAGAGGGTGACCATCAAAAGTGCTGGATTCTCCTGAAGTGAATGATCCTGATGACTCCCCTGCACCGCCAAAACAGAAATCATCTGCTCAGTCTGACCCAAATGCCAGCATCAGAAATGACGGTGTAGAACACTTTCCAGCTCACTCAGACCCGAAACAACGGTGCAGGGTTTGCAAAGCTCATGTCAGGATGAAATGCAATGTTTTCCTTTGCATTACAAAGGAAAGAAATTGCTTCCTCAATTATCACACTTCAGCAGTTTGAATAAAAACATTAAGAACTTTCAGTTTTATATATCTTGCCTTACTTTTATTCTTTATATTGAGTTCCGTTAAGTCCCATTGGTGCCAAATGGAACCATGATAAAAAAAACCTCTTCTATTAACTACAGTGTAATGCAAGTGAACATTTCTGTTTCCTGCTATCCCTAAGCAAAGTTCTGCTTTCTGGAATTTTTTTACTGAAATAAAAAAATTTGGTAGTGAAAGGGTTAAATGGGTTGCATTGTAGCTTCATAGTGTGTCCTCTAGTCTTTCTACTTTTTGATGGCATAAACAACCAATCTACGTTTACCTGTTCCATTCCATTCATTAATTAATAGACCTCTATCATATCCCCCCTCAGCTGTCTCTCTTCCAAGTTGGAGAGCCCCAGTCTTTTAAGCCTCTCTTCATAGGGGTAACACCAATTTTTAAAAAGGGTTCCAGGGATGATCCAGGAAACTACAGACCAGTGAGCCTGATGTCAGTACCGGGAAAAATGGAATGATACAGAGACATTATAATATCCTTTGTTGTATGCTCTTTTCATTTCCTTATGATTCCCAGCATTCTATTTGCTTTCTTGGCCGCCGTTGCACACTGGGCCGAGGGTTTTAATGTATTATCCACGATGATGCCTAAATCTTCTTCCTGGCTTGTGGTTTCTAAGGTGATTTTGCATTGTGTAACCATAGCTTGGGTTGTTCTTCGCTAGGTGCATAACTTTGCAAACCACATTAAATTTAATTTGTCATTTGGACATCCAGCCTTCCAATTTTTCAAGGTCCTCTTGCAATTTTTTCACAATCCTCTTGGGTTTTAACAACTTTAAATAGCTTTGTGTCATCTGCAAATTTGATAACCTCACTCGTTATTCCCTTTTCCAGGTCATTTATGAATATGTCAAAAAGCAGCGTTTTAACAACTTTGCATAATTTTGTGACATCTACAAATTTGATCATCTCACTTGTTCCTACTACTACTACTACTGAGTATTTGTATAGCACTACAAGCTGTATGCAACGCTGCACAGACATGTAAGAGACAGTCCCTGCACCTCAGAGCTTACAATCTAGTCAAGACAGACAACACAGAAGGTGTAGACAGGGATAGAACAAGGAGGGAAGGTAAAGAAAAAAGGAGATCAGATGTCAAGATCCAAAAGCAGCAGCGAAGAGGTGAGTTTTCAACCTGGATTTGAAGAGGGTCAGAGAAGGCGACTGGCGTACTGACACAGATAGTCTGTTCCAGGCGTAAGGTGCAGCAAGGTGAAAGGAGCGAAGTCTGGAGTTAGCAGTAGAAGAGAAGGGCACAGATAGAAGCAGTTTGCTAGAAGAGCGGAGTTCCCTAGGGGGGTTGTAAGGAGAGATAAGAGAAGAAAGGTAGAGAGGAGTGGCAGAGTGAATGCATTTATAGGGCAACAGGAGAAGTTTGAACTGGATGCGGAAACAGATAGGAAGCCAATGAAGTGACTTGAGAAGAGGAGTAATATGGGCATGACGAGGCTGGAGGAAGATTAGCCGTGCAGCGGAGTGTTGAACAGATTGAAGGGGTGGGGGGAGAGATGATTCAAAGGGAGACCAGCAAGGAGTAGGTTACAGTAGCCAAGACAGGAGGTGATTAAGGAGTGGATAAGCATTTTAGTAGTGTGTTCAGAAAAGAAAGGGTGGATTTTGCTGATGTTATAGAGAAAGAAACGGCAGGTCTTAGCTATCAGATGAATGTGTGTGTATGTAGAAGGAGAGAGGAGTCAAAGACAACCCCATGGTTGTGAGCTGAGGAAAAAGGAATCAGAGAGTTTATCCACAGTGACGGAGAAAGGAGGAAGAGGAGAAGAGGTTTTGGGGGGAAAGATAAGAAGCTCAGTCTTGGCCATGTTCAATTTCAAGTGGCAGTGAGACATCCAAGCAGCAATGTCAGAGAGGCAGGTAGAGATCCAGGTCTCGATTGCTGGAGAGATTTCAGGTGTAGAGAGGTAGATCTGGGAGTCATCAACATAAAGATGGTACTGAAAGCCATGGGAGAGATGAGCGCACCAAGGGACTGGGTTATAGAGAGAAAAAGGAGCGGACCCAACACAGATCCTTGGGGTACACCAACTGAGAGCAGGATAGCAGAAGAGGAGGATCCACTAGAACAAACACTGAAAGAGCGATGGGAGAGATAGGAGGAGAACCAGGATAGTACAGAGCCCTTAAAACCAAGCGAGGACTGGGTATTGAGGAGAAGGTTGTGGTCAACAGTGTCAAAAGCAGCAGAGAGGTCAAGAAGGACTAGGACAGAGTAAAGGTCCTTGGATTTTGCCAGGAACAAGTCACTGGAGACTTTGGCAAGAGCCGTTGTCAGTAGAGTGTAAAGGACGAAAGCCAGACTGTAAGAGATCCAGGAGGGCATGAAGGAGGAGAGGAAGTCAAGGGAGCAGCGGTGAACCGTGCATTTGACTTGAGTAGTTTTCAAAAGAAGGGGAGGAGGGAGATGGTCAATAATTAGAAGGACAGGTGGGATCAAGTGAGGATTTCATTTCTTGGGAGGTAACTACAGATGTGTGAAGGCTGCAGAGAAGTTGCAGGGGAGAGCAATAGGCTGAGAATATGAGAAATGGAAGGGACAACAGTGAAGGAGATGGTGCTTAGGAGATAGGTGGGGATCCTATATCCAGAGGAGCAAGGTGGTGATTTGGAGGAAGGAATAAAGAAGGTGTGCAGTTTCCTCTTCAGAGATCACAGGAAAGTAAGAGAGTGTAGCAGAGGTATAGGGGGAAAGTTGGGAGTGACGAGGGATAGGAGGAAAAGTAGCTGACTTTGTAGGAATTGGAGGGTGATCTTGTGGATTTTGTCAATGGAAATAGCCAGGGTTTGGGGCAGAAAAGGATGAGGGGTCGGGCAGGGTGGAGGCACTTTGACGAGAGAGCTGAGAATAGTAAAGAGACGGCGAGGGTCAGAGGCAAGAGTTAGTCAGATGGACATAATGGACTATGGCTGACTGGAAAGAGACGAGCATGAATTTGAAGTGTAGAAAGTCTGCAAGGGGCAGGATTTGAGCCATGCACGCTTAGCTGAATGAGCACAGGAACATAGATAGTGGGTAGTGGGTGAAAGCAGGGGCTGGGGTGCAGTATGCCTCACAGGACGTATCATAGGCAGAGCAAGAGCATCCAGAGTCGAGGAGGGGTGGCAAGCAGCATTATAAGAAGCTACTGCCTCGTCACTCAAGACTCCGATGACATAGTGGAGGAAAGAGGATGAAGAAACAGTGGAAGAGAGAACACCAAAGCGGCAATTAGCATAAGATGTTTAAATACGGTTTAGGCGAGACTGGTGAGATTGAGGTGGGGGGTAGGTTAATGAAGAGTGAAAGCCAGATTAGCAGGTGATGCGCAAGATTAACGGTGAAGAAGAAAACAATCGGAGGTACAGAACTTTGAGGGTAAGCAATTAGAGAAAAATCACAAGGTCAAGGCAGTGGCCCGTGCTGGTGAGTGGGGGCAGTAGATTCAAAGCTGGAGGTTCAATGAGGATCGGTGAGGGAAAGGAGCTTTAAAGCATAAAGAGTCTTAAGGGATTATCAAGCATGAATGTTTAGAAAATCTGAAGAATAGGGATGGGCAAGAGGAATCCAGAAATAAGGAAAGTCACGAGTCAAAGTCAGTGCCAAAGGTAGAAGTAGACTGGTCCGGAGGTCGATAAATAACAGCTAACCTGAGAGCGTAGTGGAGTGAAAAAGGTGGATGGAGTGGAAAGTGAGACTTCAAAGGAACGAAGAAACTTTGGACAGCCGGGAGGGAGCTTCGAGGGGTTCGATTGGCAGGAGGGAGGTAAAAAACAAAAGCAGAAAGTCCCAAATTACCACCAACCTACTGTGTGCGCAGTGGCACGAGGAGTGTGGGAGAAACTGAATAGCCCCCAGTGACAGAGACGCAGCCGTGATAAGCATTTGATTTATTTATTTAATTTATGTATAGTAGTTATTTAACATTTCTTATATAGACCACCACGCCGCAGTTTACATTGAACAAACTGAAATTACAATTGAAGCAGGGCATTATAACTTGGAGAGAGATAACTATTTTACAGGGGAACATGGGCAATGGAGGGTTAAGTGGCTTCCCAAGACCACAATGGAGGGTATTAAGTGGCTGCCAAGACCACGAGCACCGTGGGCCCACTGTGGGACCCCAGTAGAAACCATTATTTCGTATCCGTCGGCCCCAAGTTTGCTGTCCTCTAGTGGGATTTGAACCCCTGACCTGGCCATGAGGTTAAACTTTCCCCAACCACTAGATAGATGCAAGTTTATCATCTGGGAGGAGCCAGGTCTCAGTTTGAGGAAGAAGGTGGAGAGCATTAGAGGAGTAAAGAGATCATGAGTAAAAGCAAGTTATTAGAGGATGGAGTGTGCGTTCACAAGGCACCATAGAAAGGGAGAGAGGAAAGAGAGAGGATGGGAAGGAGGGAGTGGGATATGAAATAAGATTAGAGGATGTTGTTGTGAAGTTCTCCCAGGAAACAATCACGGATAAGTCAGCCCAACAATGTGGCTGACGGTCATCTGACGGAGCCGTAGATTGGAAGTACTCTCAGCTAGCCCAGAAAGGGCTTTTAGGCAGCCCTCTGGGAATGACCAGTAGCCCCGCCATCCTGATCACGCCCCATGAGGAGCTTGCCAGATTTTGTCTTCCGCCTTGACCAGCAAGACGTGTTTTTTTTCTACTACTCTCCGACCCCAATCTCTATTAACCTTATGAAGAAATCAGGCATTCAAGAAATAGTTCGGGGTGCTCCAGGATAGATGGCCAATGCCGATTCACATCAATTTTGTGGCAGTCCGCTGCTCATGGGCTAAGGAGCACGCCCATCGAAGATTGCCTTCTCCTGTGCCAGCGCATCGTCTTACCCGGGCCCTAAAATCGCATAGGCATGCCCTTCTTCGACTTCAGCGGATTCCCGCTGATTGCCTTGATCTCCAGCGCTGTGGTCTCTATGAAGACCTCCCCTCCGTTCCCACCTCCAGCCGGGGATGATCCCTCCTTTCGGCCATCCGTTCCCCGCTGCGAGGGTGAGAGTTTTCCCTGCGCTGACCGTGTCTGTCTCCTATGTGAAAGCCGCCATCTCCTATATTCGATGTGACTCCTCCCTGCTCCCTGCCGTCTCTTCCCTCGGTTCAGGCCCTCCTTTTGTTTTTTTTTTTTTTTTTATTTAGCCATGAGTTTCATAATGTTTAGCAATCCAATGAAATACAGAAAAAGAAAACAAGTGATCACCTGAACAATTAAGCACCACAAAGACTTCTGAGTTTCCTAAAAAAGGATACAAGAGAAATAACATTTCTTATTCAGTTAAAACCTCGAGTTTTGGCTGCTGGCGAGGTACTTTTCTCTTACGGCTTTGCCATGTAAGTGCCTGGTTGACAATACAAGGTTCTAATTATGTTTTATTTTCGGATACCTCTTTGCTGGAATCATGTTTTTTGGTCTCTTTTAACAGGCGTTTGAGTATTATAGATTTTTCCTTTTTTTTCTTCTTGTTCTTCGGAACATGTAAGGCTGTGGGTGCAGTAGCCTTTTTTTTTTTTTAGTTTATGACTCCGTATCTTTCTCTTAGTTTGGTTCTTCTTGATGTGGTTGGTTAAGTGGTACGGCTTTCCGCCCTCCTTAATCTGCCAACGCCCGAGAAGATCGGATCAGTCGCTGACAGGCTCGCGGCACAGGCGCTCTGGCTCCCACAAGGGCCTCTGAGGGGCAGCACACGCTCTGGATCCACTTCACGCTACCGGCCTTACGCGATGCGGCGAGCAGATACAGATCTTCCCACAGCGTCTGCAGCAGAAGCGGTCCCCGGAAGTCAGAGCCTGGCGACGGATCCCAGGAGCCGAGCCGTGATTCAAGGAGCCCTGGGTCGCAGATGTCCAAAACGGGGATAGCAGGGGTCATCGGCGCAGCGCCTAGAAGTTAGAAGTACCTCTCACCAGTGGCCAATGCAGCAAGCACAAGCAGAGGAAAAATGCAAAGATACGGCTCGAGTCTCCTTCTTGGCCCACAGTAGTAACCAGCTACGTCAAGCCATGACAGGAAGCAGTATCTGCGCCACAAACAGAAGCAGAAGACAGAGCCTTCAAGTGAAGGAATCCTTGCTCTACACTCACAGAACCAGAACCACGGCGTTGGTCTTCTATGCCGTCCTCATTCTCCAGCTATGGAGCCGTCTCTTCTGTATCTTCCTCCTCCTCCTCCTCAGTCATGGCAGAGCTATGTCCCTTCCTCCGAGAGGATGACCGGACAGAATCCAAACAAAATCTGTCCGCTGACGAAAGTCTACAACTACACTTTCACACAGGCATGTTTACAGGAGTGGGCTACCAAACTGATCAAGCCATCATGGCTTCCATTCAACTATTGCTGACATCGCCCCCGTTCTTGCGGCAGCCACTCCCGAAAGCAGAGCAGTGCGCGCATTCCCATGCAGGCTGCGCTGCCGTCAGAGCCTCCCGGACCCATCTCCGGGGGTGTTGGCTAGTGGGTGGGAATGCGTATGACGTACGGAGACTATCTCCCTGCCAACACAACAGGCTTCATGCTCACAGGCATCTCCAATCTCATCTCCATCGGAAGTCTCCGGATAACCCCGCCTCCGAACTTTCCCAACCCGTCTGGAAGACCTGAACCCTACTACAAGTTCGTCTGGATTAAGGTCATCTCCCCTCACTGTCCCATCGTATACCTTGTTGGATGCCCCGGACCCCAAGGGCCGCGGACGAAGGTGCCAAAGGCGCCCCTCATCAAATTCTGTTGTGGACACTCCCAAGACTCATCACCGAAAAAACCTGGGCCTGCTTGTACCAGCTCCTCCAGACACAATCTCTCCCAAGCCATGTGGGCCAAAAACCCCCCCCCTCCGCCTTCCAATCAGACCTGTCCACAAAAAAGGGCAAACTGCGAGGTCTTAACTATGCAGGTTCGATAATGGGGGACGGAAAAAAGGGGCAGGGGGAAGAGCGAGCCCGCATGCCAGAAGTGGGTTGATGTCACAGAAAGAGCCACAAGCGCCTCCCGACATCAGTCTATTGTGGGGTGTCGTGAGTCGGGCCTCTCCAAAATGCTACCAAAATGTCCCGGCATCCTAATGGGCGGTACCGACCAATTTGCCACACCGGGAAAACCGGGTAGACGACAACAAACTTGGCTTTTCGATGACGTGGCCCAACGCATGTTTACCCAACTTAACGCAGGATAGCGGTCAATCGCACCAATTCCAAACATGACCCATTTGCACCCCCAGGATTTGCTGGTGACCAACTGTAGGTCTTTCCGTCGCCCAGCTTGCCGAAGCCCCGCCGGGCTTCTTCTCACAAACCCTGGCAGAACTCTAAGACTGACAGCCAAACATCAGGGACGGGCCTTGCCCAGTGACGCCTTCACATGAGAAACATGCCACGCGAGCAATCCGCCTAGGAATCTGCCATTTTCCGCCACGTCGTCTGGCCTTGGCACTCAGGGCCTCCAGGCTTTTGCGGACGGACTCTCACGACAAGATTGCGTAATACCCCCTTGCATGGGGGCTCACTCTTTGGCGAGCCGAGCAAAGTCAAGGACAAACCGTTGAATTGAACTGCATGCGATAATTAGCATGTTAACACATTTCCCAACACCCTCGAGGCGGGTAAGATTTCCGCCGCCTGGCCCTTTATACCCGCAAGAGGGAAACTCAAGCAGAGCTACTCGACCCACAAGCCATTACAATTCGTAACCGGAAATGGCAACAACCGCGGTACAAACAGCAATCCTACCAGCAACCTTACAAGCAAAAACCATGGCAGCGGTGAGATGTGCACCACAATAAGAAGGCCAGACATCTGGATCAGGCTAAGAGCAAATCCCAGTTTTTTTGACCATCTCTGCCCTGCCTGCACCTTCCGACGGGTGGGTCGCCTGTCTGCCTTCCAGCGCTCTCTGGAACGAATATTAACGACGGAACGCGGTGGGTGCTGTCACCATCCTCAAGCAGGGCTCATCGAATAAGATTCTCCTTCGCTCCCGCCTCAACGCCCCCCACCGCGACACGGCCCCTCCCCCCATCACATTCTTAGGCCTATCCAGAACTCCGAGAATCACAGCGCCCTCATGCAATCCAGAGCCATTCGAACCCGTTTCCACCCAGCTTCCACGAGGTCAATACGGGTTTTCTACTCAAGATACTTCCTCGGCCCACAAAGAAATCGGGGGGGGGGGGGGTGTCAGAAAGACCAATTCTCAATCTGCGGAAAACTCAACAAGTGGCATCTACCAAGGAGAAGTTCAGGATGACCCACTCTCTCTCATCCATTCTTCCCCCTCATCCCAAGCCCGAAGAATGGCTAGTCTCCTTCTCCTTGATCTTCAAGATGCCTAACACTCACGTTCCCATAACACCCCGCACCACAGGAAATTCCTGCGCTTCAAGGTATAGCAGAGAACCACTACCAATACACGGGTTCTCCCTTTTGGGCTTTTTCTTCGCTGCCTCCCAGAGTTCTTTACCAAAGTGTGTGGCAGTAGCGCCTGCAGCCAGCATCACCTACGCAAGCTCGCGTTTTTTTTTCTCTTTGTGTTGGGGGGGGTCGTCGGGTGTGCGTTTTTTCCCTACCTGGGACGACTGGTCTTGCCTCACGGCAACCTCTTCCCCGCAGATCTTCGGAGCAGCAAGATCCAAAGAGCCATGTCGCCCTCACTGCTTAAACCTCGTTTGGGCTGTTCTGATCAAACTTACGGGAAGTCCTCACATCTCTCTTCCAGTCCAACCAGCTGGCCAGTTTTCATTGGAGGCTTAGCATCAGACCACCAAGGCGTGGTCCAGGCAGCCAAGGCTGTTTTCTCCCACAAGAAACCTAGGGATGTGGCAACCATCACTCCACCTAGCCCCCTTCCCAGGTTGCTCACTTCTTTGTTCCCAGTCCACCAGCGAGAACCCTCCTTCGTCTCCGGGGGCACATGGGCGGCCAACACACCATGTCCATTCCCCTTGCGAGGATCTGCACATGCATGCTCCAATGGCACCTCCCCTCCCACTGGTGTCATGCATGTCCCCCAATGGCCCTCCACCCACTGGTGTTCGCACTCACAACCTTTGTCCACTATGATTCCCCATTGACCCCTTCAGTGCCAAGGCAATCCGCATTGCTGTGGACCAGTCCCACAGAAACAGAACTGTCGCAGGGCAGAGACCTACGATATTACCTAGCTACACCAAGTCCACTCTGCGGTTGACTCATACAGAATGCCTCGACTTTGTGACTGGGGGGCGCATTGGTGCCGGCAGCCCACACTCCAAGGCTCGTGGTCGCCTCCAGAAAAAGACCTGCACATCATCGTCCTCAAGCTCAGAGCTGTCAGCCTCACACTCATGGCCTTACAGGAACGCCTAAAGGGCAAAGTTGTCAGGATCCTAACCGACAACCAAGTGGCCATGTTTTACATAAACAAGCAGGGGGGCACGGGCACAAGACCCCTATGCAAGGAGGCCCTCTGCACCTGGCACCTCGCCCGTTCATACCAATGCAGCCTCCAGGCGTGCTACCTGCCAGGGGAGGAGAACATCATAGCCGATCGCCTCAGCAGGCAACTGAACCCTCACGAGTGGACACTCCACGAGGAGTGTCATTGTCCTCTTCACGGAGTGGGGTCATCTGGATATAGACCTCTTCGTGTCTCGGGAGAACGCCAAATGCCACCTGTTTTGCTCCAAGAGACCCACGCAGTGCAGAATTGCTGCAGAATGCCTTCGACGTGACATGGCGACCAGTGGCCACTGGTGTACGCCTATCCACCCATCCCCCTCATCACACGGACGATCCAGCACCTGATCAGGGACAAGACAGTGGCCATCCTGGTGGCACCCTATTGGCCCAGGCAAGTCTGGTTCCCATACCTACATCGTCTGGCGCTGGAACCTCCCATTCACCTTCCCTGAGGCCAGACACCCAACTTGCAGATGCTATCGCTAACGGCTTGGAAGCTGAAAGGCTAACTCTGGCACCACTCAACCTTTCATCTGAAGTGCAGCGAGTCATCCTGGTGGCCCGGCGCCCTTCTACCAGAAAGTCCTATAGCCCTCAAGTGGCGCCGGTTCATCATCTGGTGCGAGACGGAGCGCCTGGACCCCTTCTCCTTGCCCGTTCCCCTCTCTCCTGCAGTATCTCTCCTCTCTCTCCTCGCTTGGCCTAAAGACTCAGTCCATCAAGGTCCACCTGTCTGCCATAGCAGCTTTTCACCATCGCATCGGGGACACCTTTGTTGCGGCTCTTCCTCTGGGGACACGCTTCATGATAGGACTGTACAACCTCCGCCCCCCCTGTCCGTGAACCCGTGCCCCCTTGGGACCTTAACATCGTTCTTGATCAACTCACGGGGGCCCCCTTTGAACCACTGCACCTAGCGAATCTGAAATTCGTCTCCTGGAAGACTCTGTTCCTTATTGCCATAATTTTGGCCAGACGGATCAGCGAGCTTCAAGCCCTTGTGGCCTACCCACCGTATACCATTCTCCACCAGGACCGTGCATATCTATGGGCTACCACATTCCACCTCAATCAGACCATTGAACTGCCCTGCTTCCTGCCAGGTCCCGCACTTCCGGGACTAGAGCAGCAGCGGCTTCACACCTGGACTGCGTCAGGGCCATTCGGTGCTACTTGGAGGGGACTGCCACTCTACGAAAAGGCTCCCAGCTCTTTGTCTCGTATGATCCCAACAAACCTGGCCACCCTGTGTCCCAAGCACACCCTGTCCATCTGGATTTACTCTTGTCGCTCATTATGTCTTTCGCTCGCGGGAGCACCCACCCGCTTCAGGGGTCCGAGCTCACCACTTACGGGCTCTTCCCTCCACCATTGCCAATCTCCGCATCCATCCCAGTTTCCTGAGATATGCCGAGCGGCCACTTGGGCCTCCATCCACACCTTTCCACGCCACTATTGCTTGGATATGACAGCATACCCGCTTCGCCTTCGCCTTGCGGTGCTGTCTGGTGGCCACCAAACGGTTACAAGCACCTGAGCAGCCATAAAGCCGGACCTTCTTCCATTCTTGGCCTCGAAGAGCCCTCTATCTGCACATCAGCGCTCCAACTTGGTCGCGGTCCCTGTTGACTATTGCCCTTTTTGCACTGTTCGTTTGCACTGTTGACTGTTGTTGACTGTTGACTCTAATGACTTATTGCACGGTTTGATTGTTCCCAGCTAGCTGCGTTGCCACTCATGTTACTTGCACATTGTTCATTGCCATGTTTATACTTCCTGCAGTGTTGCACATTAAACCTAACCTGTTGCACTTTAATGCCCCGTCTACGCTATCCTTGCCTATTCTGCCCTCTCCCCCCACGCCGCGGTAAGTGCAGCTGGGGAGGCACAACTTGTGGCTGACAAATCCTGCTTGTCCTGGGAGAAAAATGAGTTACTTACCTGTAATGTGAGTTCTCCAGGGACAGCAGGATAAGTCAGCCACACTTTCCCGCCCTCCTCCCCGGCTATGGGGGAATGTGTAGGACACGACCTGATCTTCAATCTGCCGCCTAGCTCTTGGCGTGCCTCTGCTGAGAGAAATCTGGCCAGCTAGGGGCGGATCGGGAGGCGGGGCTACTGGTCATGCCCAGAGGGCTAAAGCTTCTGGGCTACTGAGAGTACTTCTGTCTACGGCTCCGTCGGATGACGTCACCACTTGTGGCTGACTTATCCTGCTGTCCCTGGAGAACTCACGTTACAGGTAAGTAACTCAGTTTTTCTCTTCTCAGAGTGTGACAAAAGTCCTAAGGGGGCCAGGGTTAGGGTTGATATCTCCAAATGAGAGGAGAAGGAGTAACAGAGTGTGGGGCAGAGAGGAGACAGTAATGGTGGAAATTGTAGTAGCCCTTTTGATGCAGGCCCTCCTACTTGGATTCCAACCTGGATTCTTAAACTTTACCTAACCCTTCTAACAGAAGGAAAAAACAAGACACACGTACAGAAAACCAATTATAATAATTCCAGGAGCTCTAGAAGGAAGATTGTGGGGTAGTCCAAAACATGGCTCCTCCCTAATTATCTTCAAAAATCTTCTGCCAGAGATATGCCTTTTATTAAGAAGTATCATCTGACATAGTTTTAATTTTTGATTACCATCGGATGATATTATTCATGTTACAAAATCATAGGTCTGGAATAAAATCTGCTTACAGGGTTAATTTTCTGCTGATGCTTTGCAAAATTACATAAAAAACAGAAGTTAAAGGCTGTGATTATAATTACCAAGTGACAGTAGGTGTCGCTGGTGATTCTTTCCTATTACAAAAGCTGATTAATTACACGATAATTTCTATCTAACTTCTATTAATTTCCCAAGCTTTATTTAATTTCCAGTTATATGTTGACCTAAGTCTCTGATTCTTGGAAAGTTCATGCTGACCTTAGTTAGGCTGAAAATTAGCTATCATCTATCACAAAAGAGGGGAAGAACTGTCTGTATCCCAAGATTTTAGAGAAGTTACCCTTTGGCACCAGTAACTATGTATGCATCTTTGTTTGCTAATCTCTGTCTATTGCAACAAGCTGTCAGCAAGTTCTCACAGAGAGAGAAAAACAGACTGAAGCTTCTATCTAAAACTGATGTTTCAGTTAAGCCTATTTGATTATAATAAGCATATGTTTCTTTTTACCTAAGTAAAGGTATATGGCTATAGCACATTCACAGTCCTGTTTCTTCTTCATTATTCTCTGTGCTTGAATTACTATCTGTGCCTATATCCAGAGTACCATAGACAGAATTCTTCCACTGTCTAATTCCAGGTACAAATTGCCATAGACAGGATGATCTATACTCGTATAAGTTACTTTATCATCACAAAAGCTTCATCAGTCTCTGTTATAGTTTTCTAACCTTGTTCTAGGGCTTGGGTCAGTTCTTCCTTTTCCACAGTCCCTTTGGTTCTGCTCAGAACCACATCCCTTGTGGAAAGGCAGTTTCTCGGAGCAAATCCCCAGAACTGGGAACACTTTGTAACCTAAGGACTGCAATTGTGTTTGTGGTCTTAGCCATATATGAAGTACAACATTTCATAAAACAGGCAAGGCCTATCCTAGAAGCAGGAGAGCTACTAGGAAGCCAAAGAGGCCTGTCAGTAAGGCCTTTAAGGGACCAGACAGGCCACCCCACATATTTTCAAAACCAGGGTCATACAGAATCAGAAGTACCTTCAATATTACTTTGAAGAAATGAGTTTCTTTTTCTTACCTGATCTAAGATACCAGTTACCACCTTGCTCTGGGAGTCAACAAGCATACAGCAGTGCTCGTGTACAACACCACAAACTTCGCCTTCCTTGGCTAATAAATAATCCAAGGCCATACGGTTTTGGGTGGAGTAAGCCGTTAGTTTGTCTACAGTACCTTGCATGACTGTGAGAGCATCAGTCAAATCCTGAACTGTTACTTCTATCAGGGCATATATTCGCAGTAGCTGTTCACCATAATGTGCTGTAGGACGTATGGTACCAAAGGTACTGAGCCAAACTGTTCCAGTGAAGGTGCTTACTTCTTGTTGGGTAAGCATAGTAGTATCATCTAGCAATTTACGAGCTGCACTTATATCTGCACTGTGGTCATCTGCAGCTCTGCGATGACAGCTACGGGACATCCCAAGTAAAGATTCATAAGGGACAAGTTTCCATGGCAGGTCAAGGGTAGCTATGTAACAATTGCCAGACCAATCAGCAGACAACCGAACATAAGCTAAGGTTCCACACACAAAATAATGACCTATCAAGGCAAGGAGTCCATCAGGCCAAATTTTGTAATCTTTAGGTTCTGTAAGCAGAACTTCAATCCCAGGCCAAATATCCCTTAACCATGTGTGATAGTATCCTAAATAGGGATATATATAGTTATCAACATAGCCATATCCTGAACCATCTTTGATTTTCTCCAATCTATACTTTCCATATATTGGTAGCCCATCCTGGTCATAATACTGTAATTCATACTGGTCAAGACGAGTTTTAGGATCAGTGAGAACATTAACAACCCTCAGACTTGAATGGGCTCGTACAGAACTCACTGTGGGATTGTCCATTACCAAATGCACATGATTGTTAGTCATAATGGTCTGACAACTAGATAAAGGGGTTCCCCCACAGGATAAACCCCCTTTCGCTGGAAACAAATAGGAGGGTTGGTAACTGGCTGAGGACTGATAATTCTTGGAGCAGAGGTTGCCACATCTGGCCATGTTACAGTAAGATTGAATAAGGTTTCATTCACAGACAATTCCTTTAATTCTTGCAGAGAAATAGGTCGAGGTCTGGGCAAAACCCCAAACTGCGTAGCTGCTGGGTGAGGTAAGCACACAGCACAATTGGAAATGTTAAAACGCTGAATTAAGGAATAAATGTGAGAATGAAACACATTATAAAAAACACCATGTTTTGCCCAAGGAGCATGCGGGTCATACGCAGGAACCGTATGATCAGGAACCACTGAGGGCGTAGAGGCTGGAGGGTTAAGTGGCTTGCCCAAGACCACAAGGAGCACCTGTGGGACTAGAAACCCCAGTCCTTCCGGCCCAAGGTTGCTGTCCTCTAGTGGGATTTGAACCCCTGACCTGGCCTGAGGTAACTTTCCCCAACCACTAGATAGATGCAGTATCATCTGGGAGGAGCCAGGTCTCAGTTGAGGAAGAAGGTGGAGAGCATTAGAGATAAAGAGATCATGAGTAAAGCAAGTTTATTAGAGATGGAGTGTGCGTTCCACAAGGCACATGAGAAAGGGAGAGAGGAAGGGGAAAGGAGAAGGATATGAATAAGATTATTTATTTATTTATTTAACATTTCTTCTATACCGCGCTATTTTAGATCAGCGCGGTTTACATTCAACATCAACTATACAACGCAGGCACTCTGAGTTGTATTTACAATGAACGGGGAGATCAACTTGGAAATAACTGGGGAAACTATCTACATCTTATTTACACTGGTACCTACTTTAGGCACGGTCTATCTACATCTTATTTACGCTAGGTGTCTAAATTCTATTTCAGGGAGTACTGTTGGGAGACCGAGCTGGTTATCCTTTTTCATGCTGGGTCTGATTAGTTGGGTGTAGTGGGTGATTGTCTGAGGAGCACCATGCATGTTTACTAAGGCTGGAATCGGGGTAGTATATAGTGAACAGATGATGCTTTAATGCCTTCCTGAAGTGTGTTAGGTTGGTGATGTTTCGCATATAAGTCGGGAGGGCATTCCATGCTCTAGGTGCATACATCGTAAAGGCCCTATTTCATTGTTGCTTTTGTGCATTTCATCATTGCTTTTGGGACCTCTAGGGTGTTTTGCATCGTGGGTCTTCTGTGTCTGTTATGTGGTACGTTGTGTATCATCTTGCTGATGGCTGTGGGGGTCAAGGTGTTTAAGGCTTTGAAGGTCAGGGTTAGTAATTTGTAGAGGGTTTGTGCTTGAACAGGTAACCAGTGGAGGTTCATCAAGACTGGCGTTATGCTCTCTTCCGTGAGGCTCCTGTTAGTACTCTCGCGGCAGTGTTCATTGCGAGCTGGAGCGGTGCTAGTGTTGCTTGAGAGAGACCGTGTAGAATTACGTTGGCATAGTCGAAATGTGGTAATATTAATGCTTGATAGATTGATCGATAGTCGCTGAAGTCGAGTAGTGGTCGTAGGTGTTTTAAGGTCCTTATTTTCAGATATACTGTTCTTACGGTGTTTTTTATGTGGGTTTTCCAAGTCCAGCTGCTGGTCAAGTGTAACGCCAAGGTAGCGGATTGTGGGCTTAGTTTTCAGTTCTGTGTTGCGATTTTTAAAGAGGGTGGAGGGGTGAAGTCCTGGTTCCTGGAGATGAAAAGAACATCTGTTTTGCTGTAGTTGATTCGCAAGTTTTGTGTGTTGAGCCAGTCTGCTACTGCCTCAAAACATCTTGTTAGAGGGGAGAAGTCTGGTTGGTCAGTCCTGAAAGGGATGTATAGTAGGATATTGTCTGCGTAGGCTAGGCAGTTGACCTTGAACGATCGTACTAGGGTGCATATGGGCTGCATGTAGATGTTAAACATCAATGCAGATAGTGACGAACCCTGTGGCACACCTTGGTTTTGCAAAAACGATTCTGAGGTCGTGGAGCCAGACCGTACATGTTGCCATCTATTAGTCAAGTACGATTTGCACCCGTCTAAAGCAGTTCCTTGTATTCCTTTCTCGCTGAAGCGTAGTAGGAGGATCTCGTGGCTCACCGAGTCGAAGGCCGCTGCGATGTCGAGGAAGATGAGGGCGAATCCTTGGTGAATTTTGTCGGTTCCAGAGACTAGGTTGTCAAATAGGGTGGTGAGGAGGGTTTCCACCCCGTGTGCTTCTCTGAACCCATGTTGGGATGGATCCAGAGGGGCTTCAGTGTCAATATGCTGTTGAATTTGGCGCTGTACTATCTTTTCGATTACTTTGGCAAGCATGGGGATACTTGAAATTGGTCTGTATGATTCCACTTTCGTTGGGTCCAGTCTGTTATTCTTCAGTAATGGTCTGATCGATGTTTGTTTCAGGACTCTGTGGGGAACGATCCGGTTGTGAGGGATTGGTTTTACTAATTCACTCAGGTATTGGCTTAAGTTGCAGCGTAACTCCTTTATCCATAGAGCTGGGCATGGGTCGTTGGGCGCGGTGGTGGGGTTGATTGCTGCGATAGTGTCTTCAATCTCTCTGCATGAGATTTTGTCAAATTTGGATAGTGGTGATGGTTGGGATAACTAACTTATGCCGGTAGGGTGTTGTCTGCGGGGCTTGAGGTTGCACCAGTCTGTATCATTTTTGATTGTAGATAGTTGGAGTATGCCTGGGGCTGTGGCATATGTGATTGGTCTGCGGGAGGTTCTCTTATAAGAGATTTCACTATATTGAACAGGTCATGAGGCTTGTTTAACGATCGCTTCAAGATGTCTGAATGATATTGTTTCTGTTTCTTCATAATTCATCTCAGTGTGCTCTTAGGTGAGCGTTGTATGTACTTTGTGCTTCAGTAGAGCGTGCTTGACGCCATCTTCTCTCGAGCTTGCGCAGGTACAGGAGTGATGCTCGGAGCTCTTTAGTATACCATGGAGCGTGCTCTCGTTTCTTTGGTTTTTTGTGTGTGGCTGGTATGCATGCGACAGTCTTGAGGCTATCGTCCCAGGTGGATACCAAAGCATCTAGGTCGTGTGCTGCATTGTTGAGGAGTGGGAGGATCCTCTCTCAAATTTCTTCTTTATCAAAGGGGCGGAAGCGCTTCAGCGATGTTTCGTGGGCAGCATTGGTCTTGTTGGAGTTTCGGTTATAGGTGTTAATAGGTATCTGGAATTTGAGCAGGCTATGGTCAGACCATGGCACCGGAGTTATGGTCGGTAGTATTGGTTGGGTGGGTTCTGTGTCTGTCTGTGGGGCAAAGATCAGGTCCAGTATGTTTCCCTTGACGTGAGTGGGTCTGTCGACTAGCTGAGAGTAACCCAGCTCGTGTAGTGCTTCTAGGAAAGCAGTGGCTTGAGATTCTTGCAGAGTAGGCAGGTTGAAGTCGCCTAGAATCCAGTTTTTGGGATTGTGGTCTGTTTGAGTTGCATGCGAGGCCAATTATCGTTGCAAGATCCTCTGAAGACGTTGGCGCTCGGTACAGTAGGTTGATCGTGCAGGTGTCGTTTGTTATAGTAAGTGAGTCCAGGTGGGCTGTGCTGGTTGCATTGCTCATCTGGAAGCTTAGGCCAGTTTTGACAAGGATGAGTGTTCCACCTCCTCTCTGATTGGTTCTATGGCATGTGTGGAAAGAAAACCCTGTGGGTAGCATCTGGTTGATGATTGCATTGTCGCATTCAGATAGCCAAGTCTCTGTGATCATGAGGATGTCGAGATCGTGGAGCATGACCAGATCAGTAATTATTGGCCATTTAGTGCGTATTGACCTGGCGTTGATGAGTGCACACTTCAGGACATGTTGGTGTTGCTGATGGTCCCTTGGTGACTTCTTAATATGTTGAAGTGGGATGTGTAATAAGTGTGAGTAAGGCGTGTCATTGGATTCTCTTGGGGAATGTTGATGATTCTCCGTCCATCTCTTCCCATTGCTGCGGAGTATCGGGATGTGGTTGGGGTTTGTATGAAAGGTGTGGGATGTATGGGGGAGCCAGGTGGCTAGGTGTAGACATGCCAAGGCTAGCAGTGGATGCATCTTGTGGTCTACTTCACGGGGTGACAGATAATATGTGGGCTGTTCGTTGCTGGGTACTTATTGGGTCTGGTGCTGACTACTGGGGCAGCTACCAACGGGGTATAAACTCACTGCCTGACAATGTGTAGGTATTTGAAACAATGTGGCAGCAATCAAAACATGAAACCATGCAGCAGCAGCAAACAATGAGCAAACAATGAAGCAATGTGGCGGTCAGTAAATAATGAGACAATGTAGCATTCAGTAAACAACGAGACAAAGTAGCAGTCGGCAAGCAATGAAACAATGTGTCAGCGGGCAAACAGGGAAACAGTGAGGAGGTAAGACAGGGTACTGTCTGTATCAGAGCTGTATGGCAATTAGCAGTGGCAGAATAACAACGTGGCAGCAGGATGGTGATAATACTACACACATATAAACACCACTGTGTGTGAGCATGATACCTGAATATAGGTCATATTAACAACTGGAACCCGAGTTGTCAGCATTGGTTAGATCAGATGGTGTACGGGAATACTTGCGTCTTTTTGGTCCTGGGGGCTTACAGGTCAAATTCGTAGTCACTCCTGTGGTTGGTTGGTTGCGAACACGAGGCCACAGGTTGGGCCCTCGCCTAAGGGCCACGCCAAAGGGCCCTCTGGCGAGGGCACGCAAGGCGCGGGTGCGCTGGATAGCGCTGCTTTTAACGGTGCCTCCAGCTGCCCCGATTGGGCAGATCTTGTCCGGTGGTGTGTGTGTGTCTCTCTCTCTCTCAATCCCCCGCTGGGGAGAGCAGCCTCTGTGCCGGCGTGGAGGAAAGGAGATGTTGCGTGAAGATCTCTTCTCAGAGTGTGACAGAAGTCTAAGGGAGCCAGGGTTAGGCTTGATATCTCCAGATGAGAGGAGAAGGAGTAACAGAGTGTGGGGCAGAGAGGAGACAGTATGGTGGAAATGAGGGTGAGGTTGTCTTAGAGAGAGGAGATGGCTGAATGAGAGGGAGAAAGTGGTGAAGCTCAAGAGCTGATGATAGGGTAGTGGACAGAATGGAGGGGGAAGTAAGGATGGTAAAGGGGAGATAAGGAGGGTGAGAAGTGAAGGTTTTGGGAGGAGGGGAGACAATTAGGGAGTATGAAGAATAGGAAGACAAAGTGATGAGGAGCCATAGAAGAGGGATGGAGAGGAGAACAGAGGCCAGAAGAAATAGATAGATGGGATAGAGCACCTCTGAATAAGAGAGGTAATGAGCAGATGACAGCTGTAAGCAGGGCCGTACCGAGTGTAAATTGCGACCTGTGCGACTTGCACATTGGGCATGCCCCCCCCCCCCCCCCCGTTGCGGCGGGAGAGAAGAGGTGCTCGATGTACAAGTTGCCGGTATGCTAAGCATGCCAGCGAGAAGGCTTAAGAGGCACATTTTAGCTGTCTTCCGTTGCCTGCCGCCGCTGAGAGAAGAAAAAGTGGTGGTGGCAGGCAACTGCAGACAGTTAAAATGCGCCCTTTAAGCCTTTGCGCCCTGTGCGGTCGCACCGCTCGCACAGGGCTAGGTATGGGCCTGGCTGTAAGAGACTGAGTGCCAGGGGGTGAGTGGGTTGAGGGGAGGGGTGCGGGATATAAGTTATTCAGCTGAGAAAAGCTGAACTAAAGTGCAAAAGGTAGGTGCAGTGAGGTAGGAGAGCACACTAACAATGATAAATAAATAGAGAGAGAGACAGACAGGATTCAGCTTTCCAGCAGAGCTTGCAATGCAGACGTCTCTTCCCAGAGGAGAGCGAGGCAAACAGATGTTCCCTTGTCCTCCCTTTCCTCCCCCCCCCCCCCCACCCCAGCAAGGATGATGAAGGGTAGAAGTTTGCTATAGATTATGTCTTTAATCAAAATAAGTTGTTTTTCCCTACCAAGATGCATTTAGGTGTTGGTTTTGCCCCCAGATCCAGTACTGCTTCCATCAAGTAGCCAGCTTTTGAAATGCTATAGAGTTCTTAATAGAGGCAGCTCAAAGTCCCAGGTATGAAGAATTACAATAATGGATTAGAGCACAAGTCAGGGCTGGACCTACCATCATGCAAACTAGGCAGCTTCTTGGGGAGAAGCAAGGAGCAGGGCATTCAAAGCTAAATAGGTTTTGATAGCCGGGGGATGGGGGGGGGGGGGTGCATAATGCTTAAAGTTTGTCTAGGGTGTCAACACCCTGAACCAACTCTGGGGCCAACCCTGGCAAGAGTCAGTTGTAAAACTATATGGGAGATGTGAATGCAGTTAGCACAGCCAGGTTGAGAGAGTTTAGACCAGAGGAAAGTCCATAAATCAATGAAAGCCATCGCTGATCTCTGGGTATGAGCAATATCACTGGATCCTGTCATCACGATTCTGCTAGGTACGTGTGACCTGAATTGGCCGCTGTTGGAAACAGGATACTGGGCTTGATGGACCTTAAATCATGCACATCCAAGAATGATTTACGCCCATGTAACCTCTTACCACCTGTTTAATAGGAGCCTTAAATGACAGGTAGGCATTAAGTATGACACCTAAATAAATAAACCTCATTATGGATTGAAATTGTTTGACCAGTGTTATCAATCGATGTTGGAATATCCATGAACATAGCCCAACTTTGTCCTTACTACAGAGGGGATGCAGAGCTTCTGAGGCTGTTATCAGGTGACCTCACCTTCCCTGCTGCAGAGGGGATGCAATTACTTCCAGGGCTGTGATCTTTGGAACGGCAGCAGGAGTGGCTTGGGTGTAAGAACATAAGAGATGCTATACTGGGTCAGATCAAGGGTCCATCAAGCCCAGTATCCTATTTCCAATGGTGGCTAATCCAGGTCACAAGTCCCTGTCAGGTTCCCAACGGGTAGACAGGTTCCATGCTGCGTGTCCCAGGGGTAAACAGTGGATTTCCCTCATCCTCTCTAGGGTTTATGGACTTTTCCTCCAGGAACTCGTCCAAACCTCTTTTAAACTCAGCTACACTAAGAGCTTCTACTACATCCTCTGGCAACCAATTCCAGAGTTTGATTACGTGTTGAATAAAAACAATATTGTCTCTGATTAGTTTTAAAAGTGACACACTGTAGCTTCATTGTATGTCCCTTAGTCTTTATACTTTTTGAAGGAGTAAACAACTGATCTACGTTTACCTGTTCCACTCCACTCATTATTTTATAGGTGCAGTGGCTAAAATATCCTGGGTAATGCATTCAACAACCATCTCTAAAGGAAAATAAAAGGGACTGTAGTAGTTGGAATGGAAGGGCAGACTGGATAGGTCATATGGTCTTTTATGGCATCATGTTTCTCTCTTTGCATCACCACATGCAGGAGCGGCCCAAGGGGGGTGCAGGGCCATGTGCAAAGAGTCATTGTGGGGCCTCATTTGCATATGAGACCTCATTTGTATACATATGCATAATGTTAACTTGCACTAACTTTTAATAAACATGCCTTGTAATGAGTGTCTGGATAAAGAAAGACTACCAGATTTCTACATTACTATACTCCAGTGCCAACCGCCAGGCACATTAGGAAGTACTATAAACACTGCCCATTTAGAACCCATAGCAAACCCACCGTATCATAACAGCACTAAAAGGACTCACAAAGCACCAAACCCTACCTATCAAAAAGGCAACACTGCAAATATTAAACCGCTTTGACCCAGTGAAAAGCGGTATACAAGCACAGTTAAATAAATAAATAAATACATCTCAGAGAATACCAATACATCTCCTACTGGGGAAAGAGAACAAGTGGCAATGTCAAATAGAAACTACATGAACAGAATACCTCAGTTCGGTTACACATGCAGAACATAGACTGTCACCAAACAAAGAACAAGGGATCACAATTTAGAAATAGGAAGACAATAATTAAACTGGGAACCCCAAAAGCCAAACTTGGAATGTACAACAGTGCAGAAATAAAACTATAAATTAAGGAAGTCACGTGATGTGGTGAGACTGGGCGGTTATGATCCGCTCGAGCTCTGGGTTCCCCTCCCCCCCCCCCACTACCGCCAGTAAAATGAGCCATTTTTTAAGCTTTAAGGCTTCATCGACAGCGCAGGGGGAAAGGAGGAAAACCAGTTGGGTGTTTTTTATGGAGAGCGGGGCATGGCGGCAGTGGCAAAAGCCAGCAGGCGCGAAAAGGAGCGGACAGCCGGGCAAACTAAGATGACGGATTCACCCCCAGCACCTTCCTTGCCTGTATCACCGACAGCCATAGAAGAGATTTTGGCAGCAGTGTCCAAAGCTCTGGCGGTGCAGTTTGATGCTCTACACGGGAAAATTGATGCCTTGCAAACTTCTGTGGAATCGCTGGGCAGTCGGATGCGGGAGGCGGAGACTCGAATCGGGACGACTGAGGAGCAGGTAGAGGCATTACAACACGAGGTACAGAGACTTCAGGCAACATCTAGTCTCAAGAAGCCAAGCTAGATGACTTGGAAAACCGCTCTCGGCGAAACAACCTTCGGTTTCTGGGCATCCCGGGCAGCATACAGGACAAAGACCTAAAAGCCTATGTGGAGAGTCTAATTATGCAAATGCTGGATAATGGAGAGGAGCATGGCAGGCTGATGTTGGAGAGAGTGCATAGAGTGGGGCATAGGCAGCCATCTGATAACAGGCCCCGTGTGGTGCTGGCAAAGTTCCTGCATTTCCCGCAAAAAGAAGCGGCGCTGCGAATGGCCAGGAAAGCAGGGGTCATTCTAAAGGACGATGCAAAGGTGCAAATTGTGCAGGACTACTCTGCGGCTCTGAGCCAAAGAAGGAGGGCTTATGCCCCCCTTTGCCAGAAACTAGTGGAGGCTAACATCAAGTTTATGGTGCAGTATCCTTCTCGGCTCCATATCATACATGGAGGAGTGCAAAGAAGCTTCGCTACAGCGGCAGAGGCGACCAGATATGTAGGGAGCCTAACACGGAAGCAGCCAGCCTCGACCTGGGAGCCAGAGGAGGAGTGTTGACAACAGATTGTGAGTGGACTGTAGCCCCGGGAAGGCCTGCATAATGAGCAGGCATGAAAAGCAACACAACTCAGTATGGAGGGTCCGGACCTCTGGCGTTTGCATGTGATGTTAATTGGGTTATAAAGCTAGTCAGGGCATTTGTACATATATTTAAGCTTGAGAGGCATCTGAGGGCGAAAGTACCCTGGCACAGCCTGAAAGGGTGGTAGGTGAGATAATTGAATTGAATTGAAATGCATGTTACTTGATGTATGAGGTGGGTTGTTGGGTACTGTGGGGCATGACTGTATCATTTAATGCCCTGGGGAGGAATCCACCTACACTTAAGTTGGATTTGGCGGAATGCTTGCTGTTCAGGGACTGGTGGGGGCTGGGAGTATTGTGGGCCATGACTGTACGACATTAATTACCCTGATAGCCACCTGGCTACGGGGAGGGGTTTGAGTTTGGGGGGGGGGGGGTGGCAGGTGCACACTGTATCAATGGGGGGGGGGAGGGGGTACACACACACACATCTTAGTGATCAAGAGGGGAGGAAGGTTAGGGTTACAGAGAGTGATGAGAGGGGAAGGGGGGGTCTGGGGCAGCAGGGAGGGAAGGTAGGGAGGTGGGTGGTGTATTGGGGAGGGTGGGGGGAATGGGAGGGGAGGGAAGCACAGCCAAATATGGAATGAAAGGGTTGAAAACAAGAACTAGGATAGAAACATGGGGGGAGCCCCAGGCTGGGGGAGGAGGGGTCTTCCTGGGAGTCATCAAGGAACCGGGAGACATGGATCTACTGGGTACGTGGTACTTTGAAGATCATCTCATGGAATGTATGTGGGATTGGGAACCCAATTAAGAGATACAAAATACTGCAAGCCTTGGCTAGACAAAAGTGTGGCAAAGCCCTGTTGCAGGAAACCCACCAGACTGCTGATGAACATGTGAAATTCAAAGGGAATGGGTGGGTCAGGGATGGGGGGCCCCAGCGAAGGGGAAAAAAGGTGGAGTGGTCATTTTGATCCATAAACGGATAAGATTTGCATTGGAGTGGGAATGTGTAGATCCAGATGGAAGATATGTGTTAATTCATGGCATGCTGGAGGGGAGGCCGATAGTGATAGGCAACATTTCTTGTGCCTACGTCCTGGATCAAGCGCTATATGTGCATTTGGCCTCTCGGATAGAACAGTTGCCTGATGTCCCCCTGATTCTAGGGGGAGACTTTAATGGGGTGCTGGACGTGGAGCTAGATACATCATGGGGGGAAGGAGAGCGCGGGTGACTACGGCTAAGGCTTTGCAGAGCCTTCGGCGGCGACTGGGGGTGGTTGACCCATGGCGATTGCTGCACCCCATGGAGAGAGATTTTACCTATCAGTCACATGCACATGGTTTGAGCGCTCGGATTGATTACATTTTAGTATCGCGAGGACTCTTTGCACGTGTAGTAGATGCACAGATCGGTCCATCGGAGATCTCCGACCACGCCCTGATATGGGTGGAGCTGGCATGGACTCAGGTTGATGTGCAGTCATGAATTTGGCAATTTTCGTTGGACTTATATAGAGATGCTGATTTCCAACTCTATCTTAAACAACGCTGGTAAGAATTCGAGTTACACAATGACAGACATAAGGCTGATCCGGAACTTTTTTGGGAAACTAAGGTTGTTTTATGAGGGGATATTATTGGTTACTCGGCACGAAAAAAGAGATTGTTAACGGAACAGATAATTCGGCTAGAAAAACAAATGATTAGGGACCGGCGGAAATATGCGAGTTGCCCAGTGCAGTGAATAAGAAATTGCTGTGGGAGACCCAAACAGCACTTAATGACTTGCTTCACAGACGGGCAAAGAAATCGTTGATATATTATCGTTACCAGCTGTATCAGTTTGGGGACAAACCGGGGAAACTCCTAGCACGTTGCCTTCAAGGTAGTAGGGGGACACGAACAGTGGCAGCACTGAGGGACACCCAAGGTAAATTACAAAAGGGAAACCGGGAGATCGCTCAGGTTTTTTGCCTCTTTTATCAACAATTGTACCAGCAAGGGAGGGGGGCGGGGGTTATTGGATCCCACATGGAGGAATACATGATAGGGCTGTGGCTGCCGAGGCTGGGGGAAGAACAGAGGGCCCAACTAGAGCGACTAATCACGCTTGAGGAAGTACACCAAGTTATACAGAAGGCTCGTTGTCACAGGGCGCCGGGTCCAGGTGGGATGGCAGATGAATTTTACAAGCTGCTAGGGGATTTGATACCTCCCACACTGGTGGCGGTATATCACAAATGGATACGCCAAGGGGCGTTCACATGGGGGGAGAATCACGCACATATTATCTTATTGCCCAAGCCAGGTAAGGACCATACTCAGGCTGCAGCTTATAGGCCAATATCATTGTTGAATTTCGATCTGAAAATAATGGCAAAGGTACTGGCGGAACGTTTAGGCCTGCTGTTGGGAGATTTGATACAGGAGTCACAAGGGGGGCTTTGTACAGGGCCGACATGCTATGCGGAACCTGTGTAGAATCTTGGCATCTCTGGAATGGGTACAGGAGCAAGAGCAGCAGTCCCTGCTGGTTAGCTTCGACGCAGAAAAAGCAATTGACCGTGTGAATTGGGGGTACCTACACGCTCTCCTACCATACTATGGCTTTGGGGATTCCTTTTGTAGTATGGTCAAGCTCCTCTATCCCGGACCAACTGCAAGTGTGCTGTGTAATGGTATTCTATCTGAGGGGTTTTCCTTGGAGAGGAGCACCAGGCAGGGGTGCCCACTTTCGCCTCTGTTATTCGTGCTGTCTCTTGACCCTCTCATAAGGAAAATAGGGCAGACCCTGGAAATACGAGGGGTGCGCATGGGAATGCATGGGATCAAGATAGCGGCCTTTCCGGACGACCTCCTTGTACATTTGCTGTTGCCACAGCAGTTGTTGCCTAGATTGTTGGTGGAATTTTCTGTGTTTGGAGGTTTTGCAGGGTTGCGCATTAATATGGATAAGTCTGAGGCCCTGGACATGCTGGGTACATTGAGACAGAACTAGGGGGGGGGGGGGGTGTTCCCACTCCAGTGGGCTGGGGACTACTTTCTTTATTTGGGAATTCTCCTAACTGGAAATCTGGAGGAACTCTATAAGCGGAACTTTGAGAGGATTTTCCTCAAGCTTTAAACACAGTTGAGAGCCTGGCGTCCGCTTCCCTTGTTTATAGGGGGGAGAGTAGCGGTAGTGGGTATGGTGGTCCTGCTCCGGGTGTTATATTGGATGCAGATGCTCCCAGTGTGGTTAGCGCAATGGGACCTGATGCGCCTGGAACAGGAGATACAGGGATTCTTATGGAAAGGGGTGAGAGCGCGTATCCCATTGAATCGGCTGAAGGGAGGCTGGCGGAATGGAGGGATGGGTGTCCCAGATTTGCGGCTATATGCCCTGGCGTGTCAAGCACGGCATCTGGGGGATTGGTTGGGAGATACGGAGATTTATACACCTGGAGCACTTGAGGAAACTCTGGTGGCCTCCCAGACGCTATTGGCAGCTTTACACTTAGAGAGATACCAACTCCCTGGGCGAGTGACTCGAAGCGTTTTAGTGAGCCCGTTACGATGCATGTGGATACAATTATGTAGGCACTGGGACAGGTCCCCAGCCGTCTCGAGTTGGCTGCTGCTGCAGGACAATGCTGCGTTTCCAACTGGTTCTACGACAGCAATTTTCAGCAGTGGAGAGAGGTTGGTATCCGGCAGGTTGGGCATGTGGTGGATCTCATTGGGAAGTGTAAGTCCTTTGAGGCTCTGGGCAAGGAATATGGGCTGAGTGGCCGCCACTACCTTGCTTACTTTCAGATTTCACACTATGTAGCGTCCCTACCAGTAAAGGAGTTAATCTCGGAGAGTTCGGCAAGGATATTAGAGTTCTTGTGTTGGGTGGGGGGCAATGTTCCCTCTAATTTTCTGTAGGCTGTGTGCGCATAAAATATCAGTCGTGCAGCTTTTGAAGGAAGGTTAAATTTTTGTGCATCACATAAGACACTCGGAGTTATATACTTTAAAATTTGACTACACGTCAGAGTACAATATGTACACCACATTGATTTTAATCAAATTAAATGAAAATAGACGATTACTAAATGAAGCGGAAAATTTCTAGCAATTACAATCACAACTTTTAAATTTTAAGACATCTGTGTTTTTTTCTATCAGAATCAGGACCGTAATTTTTGTGCGCTCTGTTGTAAAGTATGTGCGCTTGCTCGGTGAGGTGTGTGCGTGCACACACACGCACAGCTTAGAGGGAACAGTGGTGGGGGCCCCCACCCACAATATCAGAATTGAAGAAAAGATTGGCCTCCTACACCCAGTTGCCAGAATATCTGAGGGAAGAAGCTCGATGGGTGGAAGAACTGGGACAGGTGGTGCCGCTGGGTCTATTTTGGAGGCCTTGAGCCGAATTGTGGGGCTGGTGGAGGGGACTAAATGGAGAGAGGTGCAATTTAAAAGTATTATTCGGGCACATTTCTCACTGAGACAGGTTTGCGGAGTGGCTTGCCTTGTAATGGGAGATGCCCTAAATATGTGTCCCCCTTGCCAGACCTGGGACACATGTGGTGGAGGTGTCAAACAATTCGATCATACTGGGAGAGGATCAGTAATTATATGAGTGGCCTGGAGCCCTGGCGGCACTGGATCAGTTGGGAGCACTCCACCCAGAGGAAAGATGGGAGCGAATGCTGATGAGGAAGGCAGTCTGGTGGGGAAAGGCCCGATACTCCACAGGTGGAGAGAACCACCTTTTGGGAATGGCACAACAGCTTCCATCAACTTATGCTCTTCGAGAGGAGGGGGGCTAGGGTAGCGCTAAATGATGGGCTTCCTTTCTGTTGATTTGGGAACCAAACATCCAAAAGCTTGGACCCTATGCCCGTAATGAAGTTTTACAAGTGGGGTAGGGTATGTTCGATAGGATGGGGGCAGGGGGGACAGGGTGGGATCTCACAGGAGGAGAGTGGAGATGGGTATCATAGGAGAAGTTTTTGGGTAGGATAGTAGGGGGGGGAGCTGTGTGGGGGGGGGGGGAGAGGGGGGGAGAGGGAGGGGGAAGGGGGAGGGGATAAGTAAAACGTTCCACACTATGTTGAAAAGTGGCCTCTGGAATGGTGGATAAGAGTCAACCCCATCCAGTGGCGTCATGCTTGTATGTGTATACTCTGTATTTTTTTCTATTTGTGGTTCCATAAATAGTTAAAAAAAAAAAACAACTATAAATTAATTTCTTCTTGTACTAAACAAAAATGCAAAGAGATTAGCAATGCACATTTCCCAGAGCTGACATATTCCAGTTAATAAATTCAAAATAAAAAAGTATTTTTCTACCGTTTGTTGTTTGGGCATGTTATTTTTCAGTTGCAATTGCTCCAGTCACTTCCTTCTGGTTTCTTCATGTCTTCGGCTAACTCTCCATCGTCTGCTGTCCATTTGTCCTTTCTTCTCTCTCCTAGTTTTTTCCCATTCTCTCTCTACATCTCCTTTAACATACTGATCTTCCCCTTTTGCTCTGTCCTCCATTTCTTTCTTTATTTCTTTTTTCATCCACTCAAATTTCACCCTTCCATCCTCTATCCCCACTTACTCTCCCAATACCCAGCCAATTGTAGATTTTTCTTCCCTCCCACACAATTATCTTTTCCCCTCTCCATCCTCACTCAGCCCCATCCCCTTCTAGTCCCCCAACATCAGCTCCCTTCTACTTCCAACCTCACCCAGCATCAGCTCCCTTCTAGTCCCATTCTCTTATTTATTTGTTTATTTGAAAAACTTTTATATACCGCCACTTCCCAACATCAGGGGCGTTTTACATAGAACAAAGGTAAAATACATAGAACATTATGCAAAAAATTGCAACTATATACAAAAAACAGTATAGACATAGTAACTATTTACAACTTACAACAAAACTTTGAAACATTTACAACCTACGACATTAATGTAAGTTCAGATTTGTACAAGGTTAATTGTATGAGAGTAATTGGGTAGAACTGTCAGGTTGTGCTATGGGGGTGGGGGCCAGATCCGACTGATGGTAGTAATGCTGAGTGAATAAGTCTGTTTTTATTTCCTTTCGGAACCACCAAACAACGTGTCATGTTTCGGGTCTCAGCATCAAGCAGAGTCGTGATGCTGAGACCCGAAACATGACACGTTGTCGTTTGATGATTCCCTTGACAGTTCTCAAGCTTGGAGCAATGATAAAGCTAAGTGTTTAAGATGTTTACTTACCTTAAATTTGATTAAAAAGGAGAAGCTGCAGCGAGGGGACGGATTTCTTCTCGTCCGCTTTTGCTTGGCAGCTCTGACAAAAAGGGGAAAGGTTAAAAGGCATTTCCCGGGGAGGAAATGACGTCACCGAACGGAGAAGCCGCTTGAAAGCGGAGCTCTGGGGAAGCAGGGGAAAATTAGCCTTAAATACCCACGAACGGAGTGATTACCGGTGGAAAATCGTTCAGTGAACGTGGCAACAGTACAAGAGTGAGAGGAGATGAGGAAAAGTGTGGCGGATTTGAAAGGCTACGCATATAAAAATACCGCGGGGAGCTCCGGTGGCAAAAGCAAGATGGCCACGGTGAGTGTCGGGCCTGGGGCGGAGGAGCATAAGGCAAGAGAAGAAGAGAACGGCCAGAAGGGTGATCTGGAGGCCCTATGCAGAGAGCTAAAAGGCTGGTTTGGCACCCTCAGGCAGGACTTGGCGCATTTTAAATCTGAAGTGCAAATATGGATGGAAGACCTGAAGGCTGAGGTGCGGGAGGTGGGCCAGCACGTGGAGGAGATGGAGGGTAAGGTGGAGACGCATGACAATGCTATTCTCAAGATACATGAGAGAATGGAGAATATGGAGGCGGAGATGGAAGAGCTCTGGTCCAAAGTTGAAGATTTGGAGAATCGATCCCGCCGGGCAAATATCCGGATGAGAGGGGTATTGGAGTCTGCGGAATCGGCGGACTGTGGCAGCCTAGTCATGAGCATCTGTAAGCGGATGATGGAAGAAGAAGCGGGTCAAGATGGTTCTCAGTTGTGCTGGTCCGTGGATCGTGCCCATAGAGCGTTGGGCCCCAAACACGATGGATACCACAGAGACATTATAGCCAGATTCTATGAGTATGCTACTAAAAATGCAGTGGTGGAACATAACATAAGAACATAAGATATGCCATACTGGGTCAGACCAAGGTCCATCAAGCCCAGTATTCTGTTTCCAACAGTGGCCAATCTAGGTCATATGTACTGTAGTAGCTGAAAAGAATGCAATAAATAATACCCGGAATCAGGCAAAGATTCAAACCGGTTTAATGTGCACAGGCTCAGATTGCAGTAGCATTCAAAATGGTCTGAGCACAGAGCTCAGAAAAATGACAGTTTATATACTTTTCTTCTCCAGTCTAATACAGGCAAAACTCCTCATTGGCCACAGTGGCCCACTTACTCTCATCCAATAGACATCTCTGACCGGGCCCAGGACTCGCTCCCCCTGCTTGGGTCTTACTAGCCACGGGTCAGCAACTAGACATAACACTAAACATAATACTTCTGCTAAAGTATACAGTATATTTCGCTACTCTTGCAAGGTCAGTTAGCACAAAGATAGTGGAAGGCATATCAGAAGCATTCTTAACAAAAGCAAAACAAAGCAAGGCCAAGATGTGTCTCTAGCCCTGGCTCAAAACACTAAACAATCTTCATAATGCTAGACAAAATATTCTTACATTGTTCAGCTTCTCTGCTATATTTTCATCCTAATTACGAGGTCAGTGCACATCTAGCAAAGATACAGTGGCGCGGCATTCTACTGAAACAGACATCAGACATCTAAACAATAAACAGTAAGAAAGTATTTAATTCTCTTATCTCCAGGAGAGCAGAACATGTTATCAAACTAGGATAGAACAGTATGTCTTTCTAACAGCTAACAGCATTCTGTAATGTTCCAGAATCAGCAATAACATTTTAAAGCAGGAGAAAAAGGGCTTCAGACCTAGCTCTGCTACATGCTAGGCCATCGCCTATCACATTCCCTCCTTTTGATTATTCTCACCCGCAAGTGAGGAAGGGTGAGAATCTAATCACACAAATAGCAAAAATACTTCAGACCATAGTAGAGGGATCACTGTGTGGTATAGGGCAATAATTCCATGAGACTAATATATGTGCCGCTGCCTTGCGGTCAATAGTACTATCGATAATAGAGTTCAGCATGCGCAAGCATAAGGGCAGGAAACAGGGGATACATATGCAAATAGCCACAATCAAAAATACATTTGATACAAGTGTCTTTGTCAAATCATATAGCATGCCTAGTGTATAAGCGGAGGGGCAGGAGACATAGGAGGAACAAATGACATATATACTGTTCATCATAGCAATAGGCCCGTTCTCATGACCCACAAAAATAAGAACCATTCCTATTAATAGCAGCACCTGTATCAGAGGTCGGTAGCAGTACATGTCAAAAAGGTAGGTAGCACATGTTTGAAAATTAGCAACACATGTACTAAAGTCCAAAAAATCTGGGTTCTGAGAGCTGGTGGGTAGCAATCAAAAGGGGCTCCATTCTCATTGTTCCATCACAGTTCACATAACAGGAGAGGAAAGATTCTGGCGGGGGTTGAGACAAGTCCGGGTATTCCCTGTTGTGCAAATACTAGGTTTGCAGGCTGCACAGGGAGGTAGGGCAAGAGTCAATTCAAAGCACCCCAAGGCTGCCGCCAGAACGGAGCAATAATAAGAATCCATAAAGAGCATAGTCTCTGGAAAAATGGTGGAACTGTCGGCTTCCACAACAGGTAGCAGACGTAGAGTTGATTGTAGATCCTCAAGCTTCTGCCGTACGTAGACCTACCAGCTTTGTGGCAGGAGTAGGGCTGTAGATTCCAAAGTATCACTGTCCTCTGGGATGTCTCAGGTTCCTTCAGATAAACAGACAGTCTTGAAATAGTGCAGTTTCCAAGGGACCAATAAGTCTTAGGTCCGTGGCTGTTGTCGTAGGGTGAGGCGCAATGGAGTCTCAGGATGCTGTACAGTAGTCCAGTGATCAGGTTCAGAAGCAGTTGCTGGCTTTACTCGACTATGATGGGATCCAAAGTTCGAATTCTGCGACTTTTACTGCAGTTGGAGTTGACAGGATGACAACATAGGGTCCCTTCCAATGCAGGGCTAACGGTATCCTTCTCCACTCTTTGATTCACACCGAGACTCCAGGCTTGAAAGGATGCAGGGGCTTGGATGGGCTGATCTCGTACCCACACATGAAGATCCTGCAAAACAGAACTTAAAACCAATAGTGCTTATCTAGTAATTTCAGATCCTATCTGTCACAGATCTCCTTTTACTCTCTATACAATAGGCTACAGAATCTCAGAATCTCAAAAGGGGAAACTCCTAAAGACTTAGCAGGGGCTAAGTATATCCTATGAAGGGCTATAGGAAGAACCTGGGGCCAGGGCTGAGGACTTAACTACTAGATCAAGGGTCACCACTGCATATTTAACACAACTATGTCCATTAATGATGACAAGACTGCTTTCATCCACAAAGAAGGTTTTTTGTCTGGGCGGTCCAAGGGGATATCAGTTGAGTCTAGGCAACTTGAGTACACAATGTCCATTACTTCCAAGCAATCATGGTCAGGAGGGCCTGGACCGACGGGCAATAGGGTGGCTGGGTTTAGAGTTTGGCTGACACTTAATTGCAAGTTAGGATTCTCACATAGCATACTTTGATATTTTAACATTCGAGCGTTGGTGAGCCAATGGCTTCCTTTGTGCTCCAGCAGGGTTAAAACAGAGTGGTACAGTAACTTGAAGGTTTTGTCCTAAGGTGAGCTTATATGCTTCGCTCACTAAGAGGGCTGTGGCTGCTACAGCTCTCAGGCAAGGTGGCCAGCCTTTGGCAACAGGATCCAATTATTTTGACAGGTAGGCCATAGGTCGCTGCAAGGACCCAAGAGGCTGGGTCAAGACTCCCAATGCATTTCCACTTGATTCAGGTACATATAAACGAAATGGTTTCTGCACATCTGGTAGGCCCAAAGCTGGGGATGACATCAATGCTGTTTTCAATGATTTGAATGCTTTATCTTGTTCTGGGCCCCATTCCAAGGGAGATTGTTCCATTCCTTGTGTGACTTGGTACAAGGGTTTTGCCATGAGCGCAAAATTTGGTATCCATATTCGGCAGTAGCCTGCAGCTCCCAAGAAAGCTCGCACCTGTTTTCTGGTGGTGGGGGTTGGGATGCGGCATACTGCTTCCTTTCGCTCGAGTCCTAATTTCCGGGTTTCCGAGGGACCAATAAGTCTTAGGTCCGTGGCTGTTGTCGTAGGGTGAGGCGCAATGGAGTCTCAGGATCATTTATGGAAGTCCACGACCAAGTTCAGAAGCGGCTGCTGGAATGCAAAACTGGAGGACGTCTGTTCCCTTGACGTCCAGGAGCAGGTTGGTAAAGTTCTTACGATGACGGATCTTTTCCTCGCAGCGTGAGTCTCAATGATGATGCAGGATTAGCGAGCCAGGTCCAGGGGCAACTCTCAGGAACTGTGGCTGGTTTCACTCGACTGTGGTGGATCCAGGAGTCGATCTCTGCCACTTTCACTGCTGTTGGGATTGATAGCAAAACGATATATGGCCCTTTCCAATGAGGCGCCAGTGGTGTCTTCTTCCACTCTGTCACCCACACCGAGGCTCCAGGCTTGAAAGGATGCAGGGGTTTGGATGGGCTGGTCTCGTACTCACGCATGAAGACTCTGCAAAACAGAACTTAAAACCAATAGTGCTTATCTAGTAATTTCAGATCCTATCTGTCACACATCTCCTTTTACTCTCTATACAATAGGCTACAGAATCTCAGAATCTCAAAAGGGGAAAACTCCTAAAGACTTAGCAGGGGCTAAGTATATCCTATGAAGGGCTATAGGAAGAACCTGGGGCCACTTCAGGTAAACCTCTGGGCAGTTTGGACAACTTGAGTACACAATGTCCATTACTTCCAAGCAATCATGGTCAGGAGGGCCTGGACCGACGGGCAATAGGGTGGCTGGATTTAGAGTTTGGCTGCTGAAACTTAATTGTAATCGAGAATTTTCACATAGCATACTTTGATATTTCAGCATTCGGGGATTAGTGAGCCAATGGCTTCCTTTATGTTCCATCAGGGTTAAAACAGAGTGTGGTACAGTGACTTGAAGATTTTGTCCTAAGGTGAGCTTGTCAGCTTCGCTCACTAAGAGGGCTGTAGCTGCTACAGCTCTCAGGCAAGGTGGCCAGCCTTTGGCAACAGGATCCAATTGTTTCGACAGGTAGGCCACAGGTCGCTGCCAAGACCCAAGAGGCTGGGTCAAGACTCCCAATGCGTTTCCACTTGATTCATGGACATACAGACGAAATGGTTTCTGCACATCCGGTAGTCCCAAGGCTGGGGATGACATCAATGCTGTTTTCAATGATTTGAATGCTTTATCTTGTTCTGGGCCCCATTCCAAGGGAGATCGTTCCATTCCTTGTGTGACTTGGTACAAGGGTTTCGCCATGAGCGCAAAATTTGGTATTCATATTCGGCAGTAGCCTGCAGCTCCCAAGAAAGCTCGCACCTGTTTTCCTAGTAGTGGGGGTTGGGATGCGGCATACTGCTTCTTTTCGCTCAAGTCCTAATTTCCGGGTTCCTTTGGACAGATGGAACCCTAAGTATTTCACTTCTGTCTGGCACAGCTGCGCCTTGGCTCTGGAAACCTTGTATCCAGCTTCATTCAAAAGGTGCAAGAGATCACTTGTAGCTTGTATACAATCAGATTTGTTGTTGGTGGCTATGAGCAAATCATCTACATATTGGAGCAAAATTCTTTTTCCCGGAATCACAGAGTAGCTTGACAGATCGTGACTGAGGGCTGCACTGAAGATAGTGGGTGAGTTCTTGAATCCTTGTGGTAATCGAGTCCAAGTGAGTTGCCCTCGCCGTCCTGTGGTAGGGTTTTCCCATTCAAATGCAAACAAAAGCTGACTGGCCTCTGCCAGGCGTATACAGAAAAAAAGGCATCTTTTAAGTCCAAAACAGTAAAGTGAGTGGCTTCTGCTGGAATCAGTCCCAGGAGGGTGTAAGGATTTGGTACTACTGGGTGTATGGTTTCAACTGCACTGTTCACACGACGTAGATCCTGCACTGGGCGGTAGTCACCTGTCCCAGGCTTCTTGATTGGTAGAAGGGGGGTGTTCCAGGGTGACTGGCAGTCTCTGAGAAGTCCATACTGCAATAATTTCTTCAAATGGCGATGAATGCCTTCAATTGCTGGTCTCGGGAGGGGATACTGACGCACATGCACTGGTTCTGCTCCTGGCTTAAGGGTAACAAGCACAGGAGCTATATTCTTTGCTAGGCCAGGTGGATTATTCTCTGCCCATACTCCAGGTGGGGCTGCAATGCTGGTAAGTATACAGGAACTTGCTGGCCTGATTGGAGATGCACCATAGAACCGCTACTCTTCTTCTCGGGGAACAGTCAGCACTATCAATCCAGCTCCTTCGATTAGAAAAACTTCAGCAAGAAGAACTGCTCTCTTCTCCATCTTACATTCACTTTCTCTGTCACATTATCTCCACAATTCACAGACATTCTGAACAACTTAATTGTGCTGTATTCATGCCCGCAAATCCATCCCGTTTCTGCAAGTTCTGTTTTATATCTCCCTGGGACTGACTTGACAAAAACTGCATTTACCAGGCGCAAATTCTCCTGGGCTGCTGGATTTCATGGGGCATATAGTGAGGGCTGCCTGCACTATTTGGATTCCACTTCATGTTCTCGGGCGCTGACTGTGGGTGACTCTGAACTGGTAAAATGAATCCCTGCCTGCAGTGTCAGCGGTGGACTGTAGCCCCCACATGTGCTTGTCAACAGACAGAGGAACAATCTAGATAGAGTCCTTACAATAGAAAACTACACTTCTGCAACATGTTATAATAACAAATCCTAACAGAAAGAACTATAGTTCATAACATGACGACTACATAGCTGTTACGTATAACACCACGCCCCTGCCCCACTATTCGGGGACTTGTCCAGGAGCGGATCATGTGGGCAATTAAAATCACCGGCCAAGATCAAATTGTTACTTTTCGCTCCCTGGACAAATCCCAGTATCTTACGAAAGAAGGCGTGATCATACTCGTTAGGGGCATATACATTGGCTAGCCAGATATCCTCGTCGTATATTTTGGCATACAGCAGGATATATCTCCCCCCCGGGTCTACGGTCATGTGCTGTACTTCAAAGGGTATTCCCCGTTTCACCAGAACCACTACCCCGGCTTTCTTAGTGCCCGAGGACGCTCCATAAGCGGCCCCCACCCAATCCCTGGCCAGCTTCTGATGTTCCCCGGCGCTTAAGTGTGTCTCCTGCAGCAAGGCTATATGGGCTCCCTTCCGTTTAAGGAATTGCAGTATTTTGGTACGCTTCACGGGGGAGCCTATTCCTCCCACATTCCAGGAAGTAATCTTAAGGTTAGGCATGCGCAATTATGGTGGCTTCATCCCGCAATGCTATCTCGAGCTCGTGCTCCAGGAGTTGCCCAGCCTCAACTCCCAGGCCATGGTTCCCCATATCATGAAATACAAAGTGCTTCCCCATGTGCCCTCTACTTCCTGCATCAAATAGCATCAAAAAAACATACCCTCTTCCCCCCCTTAGCAACCACACCCCTCCCCCTCCTTACCCAGACCTGTTGTCGTTCTCCCACCCCTTCCCCGTCCTCCCCCTCCCATCCCCCAACCCCTCCCAGCCCCTTCTCCATCCACTGCTCATCATCCCTATCAACTGCCACACACCAACAAACACTCTCACAATCACTCCCAGAGGCTTCCTTCCCTCCACCAAGCATTCGCACAGTCATCCACCCCCCTTTCAAGCAACAACAACCCTTGCAAACGCAAGGCACCCCAATACTGGGGTAAGATCACTGTCCATGCGCTTCCAGGCCTCCTTCTAATATCAACATCATGAGGTAACATAATGTCCATAGTGTTTCAGAGGTTTTAAAAGCAGGCCGCATCCAAATTGCCATGGTGCTACTGTCCGTTTTCCAATAAAAATCACTCAAGACTGGGCTGCAGCTGTAGTGGCGTTAGGCAAAATGGTAGAAACAAACTTCCGCGCTGCTGGCATCTGCTCAAACGTGTGCGTTTCTCCCTTATGGAAAACTTTCAATGTGGCAGGGTAGCTTAAAGCAAAGCGGATTCCACCCTGGATGAGCTCACTACATACAGGCGAAAATTCCTTCCGCTTGGCAGCCAAAGACGCCGAGTAATCCTGAAACAGGAAGATAGGAACATTGTCCAACTTCAAGTCCCGTTTTCTGTAGGCTTGTAGGATTAATGTCTTCTGGTGAAAGTCCAACAAGCGGGCTAACACAGGTCGCGGCCTAGCCCGGCCCTCCTGCCACTGCCCCAACCGGTGTGCTCTCTCCACCTTAATCTGACCCTGTAGGTCTGCCAAATCCAGCTCCTTCAGCAGCCACGTGTCGAACAGGGAAAAAAGCTGCATACCTGTCCAGGATTCCGGGACCCCGATCAATCGCAGGTTGTTCCTGCAGGAGCGATTCTCCAAATCATCAACTTTGAGCAGGAGGGCATCAATTTGCTTTTGCTGTTGGTACTTGGACCGCTCCAGTGCTAGTTCACTATCTTCCAAAACTGTCACCCTCTGTTCCACTTCTTCCACTCTCCGGGTGAGCTCTCCAAAGGTGTCACTCATCTCCGCCAACTTTTGTAGCACGGCTGCAAATTTAGGTTCCAAAAGTTTAGCTACCTCAAAGGCGAGCTCCTCTGGGCCAGAGTCCACGCTCTCTCTGCCCGGGGAATCGGGTCCCGATGCAGACTTTGCCGCCGACGCCATCTTGGGGTCCCGTGCCCCTGCAGCCTTCTCCCGCCTCGCTGCGGTTTTCATCCTCTGCCCCGCTCCGCACACCGCTTTACTTTACTTAGACAATTCTCCAACTTTTGCCTTGACAGCGGAGCAAGTTTCCACCCCAGTCTACAAAGTAAGTTGCCGAATTTACTGCCGATTCTGAGGGAGGCCTGGGAGCACGATGAGGAGCGTCCTCACCCGCTCATGCGCTCACGTGATCTCCAGCACTTCCTTTTTTGTGTTTTAAATTTAAACTAATAGTACTTTGCTGATACTAGGCCCTGAGTGAGTATTAAATTTAAACTACAAGCTCTCTGCTGGGTATGAAATCTAACCAGAAAGCTCTCTTCTGTGTTTTAAATTTAAACTGCTGCTACTAGGCCCTGACTGATTTAACAAATACACTGGGTTCACAGATTAATCAGCTTTAATCCAAAGAAGTCCCTTCAGAAAAATTCCCAGAAATATATACTCACAATTGCAGATCAGAAGTAGCAGTCCCCTTTTCTAGATCCACCACCTCCCAAGTAGCTCTCTTTTGCTACATCTACTCCAAAGGTGGGCCATCAGCTGGTTGGACTTCCATCTCTATGGGCATCTCATCTTGTAAGTCAGTGCCCAATTCAATCCCTTCGTAGAGGGTACTCATTCTCCATTCCTGGGAGTTCATTCTCCATGTCCTCTGCTGTCTCTGGGCTCAGATTCTTGAATTCTCCCCAGTCATCCCTCCTAATGCTGGGAAAGAAGGTGAGCAGGAAGTGATCTGGGTCTCCCTAAAATATGTGGGGACAGGAACTCGGGTTCTACTTTGGGGCTTCTCCCTGATCCTGGGTTTCCTGTTCCACTTTTCTAATGGGGGTTTCATACCAGGGACCATTCCTCTGTCTCCTTCAGGCTATCCAGGGTCCTTTGGGACTCCGGCAGTGATGGGTTTTATACCCCGTCATATCGATAACACACATAAAAATGATGAAAATCTCCCTAAAAGCCCATGTAATTATTAACAATTTATGGTACATCTATAACACTCCCTCCACATTCCTCTTCACAGAGGAATGAAATCACAGATTGTTTATCCATCAAATCAACCAGATTCTATGGCATATCTATAACACTCTCTCCATGATCCTCTTTGCATAGGAATGAAATCACAGTTAGATCGTTTATCCAACAAATCAACTAGATTATTACTACTACCACTACTACTTATCATTTGTATAGCGACCAGACATATGCAGTGCTTTATAGACACATGTAAAAGACGGTCCCTGTTAATCAGAGCTTACAATCTAGTCAAGGTAGACAACACAACAGCTGAGGACAAGGACACATCTAGGAGAGTGGCAAGGAAACACATAGGAGACCAAGCAGACATGTGGAGATGCCCCAAAGAAACCTGACCTATGGATCACAACAATCTATAAACAATGCCCAACAGTTTCTGAACCAACTAAAAAAGCATCAGATTGGCGAAGATGAAAAAATGGTATCATTTGACATCACATCACGATTTACATCCATCGGCCAAAAACTGGCAGTCAGTATAATCGCAGACGTATTCAATGATCAAACGACTCAAACAGGTTCGCTCACAACACAAAGCATATGTGAACGCCTCGTGCTGTGCCTATCAACTTTACTTCGAATTTGATGGACAAATCTATGAACAACCTGAAAGGATCACCAATGGGATCCTCCATATCCGGCACAGTTGCTGAGATTGTGATGCAAAAACTTGAAAGCATCGTACTCCCACAGGTAAACCCAAAACTGTTGGTATGGTACATTGACGAAACCTTTGTCATAATAAAACATTTCAACTACTCAACAGCTTCTTCAAGGACATCCGGTTCACAACGGAAATCCCATTCCTGGATATTCTTGTCATGAGAACCAAAACCGGCAAATTCCACACATCAGTCTACAGGAAAGCAACATACATGGACTAAATCCTAAACTTCTACAGCAAACACCCAAAGCGCCACAAACAAAGCTGCATAAAAATGCTACTCAGAAGAGTAGAATTCCACTGCAACATGATAGAAGCTAAAATGGAAGAAGAGAAACACCCATACAAGATGTTAACAAGGAACGGATGCTCATGGAACTTCATCTGCAGATGCCTGCAGACAAAAAGCCCCAATCTCCAGACCGAAAGAGCACCTCGATGATTCATCATCCCTTGCATTCAGAACACCTCCGAAATGACTGCGAGACTACTAAGACACCACGACATTACAATAGACCACAAACCAATTGCGACTCTGAGAAGAATCCTGTCCAAACTGAAAGGACAACTAGAGAAAGATCAAAGGACAAACGTGTACAAAAGTCAATGCGATGACTGTGACTTTACTTTACTTTATTTCAGAATTTGCTATACCGCTTACATCAGAAGACAAAAAGTGGTGTACAATACAAAAAAGACTGATGAGGAAATGAAGATAGGAACGCCAATAATCGACAGGACAGAAAAGATGGATAGCAGAGCAAGAGACAAGAACTACATCAGCCAAACAGGAAGAAAACTATCCACCAGACTACATGAACACTAACTAGCCAGCAAAAGACATCACCCACTCTTTCTGGTCTCGATTCATGAAGATGCGGAAGGCCACAAATTCAACTGGAACACAACTGAAATCATAGCACAAGCACAAACAAAAAGAGAGAGAGAATTTCTGGAAGCCTGGTTTTCCACCACAAACTCACTAAACAGACATATTAACATATTAATTAATTAATTAATTAATTTATTTAACTGTATTTATATCCCGCTTTTCACCGGGTCAAAGCGGTTTAATAAAAAAGGGGGGGGAGGACAGTAATCAATTCACAGAGAGGGGGGGGGCTGTCACCAAGGGGGCCAACATTGATGATCTGAACAGAAAGTAATGACTTAGGGGTATGTTTACTAAATCGTCTTAATGTTACCGGCGCTAGATGCAGCGATAATGTGAAGAATGCCATATAAGGAGTGGGCGTTCCGGTCCTAAGGTAGCAAGAATCTGTATCACGTGATAGTGGGCGCCGTGGCACGTTAACGTGCGTTAACCCTAAGTACATGCCAGCGCCATGTTAGAAGCTCTAAAGATGTAGCCCATTGGTTACTGCAATGACAGTGGAGGCAGAGGTCATGGGTTTGATTCTGCAGTGGTGTAGTCTAAAAAGGCCGTCTGAGACATTTTCTTTTAATTTAAATCAGTGCTGCCAGCAAAAACACCCTCACAGTGCCGTAACCTAAGGTGCCTCATAAGGCGCCCTATAGGTCACGTTATAAAGTGCCCTGTCTGCCAAGGCACCCTATAATGTGCCCTATAGGGCGCTGTATAGGGCGTCTTATAGGGCACTTTACAGGGTGCCTTATAGGGCGTCCATGAGGCACCTTAGGCTACAGCACTGTGAGGGTATTTCTGCTGGCAGCACTGATTGAAATGAAAAGGAAAATCCTCAGACAGCATTCTTAAATAACACCACTGTGGGATCAAACCCATGACCTCTGCCTCTACAGTCATTGAAGTAACCAGGGCACTACATCTCTATAGGGTCTAACATACCGCTGGCTGGCTACAGAAAGACTGCAGGTCACCACACATACTGTCTGCTGTGGTTACCAGGATAGGGTAAACCCACCCGTACCCATGATGCACTGCACATGCACATCAGCAGCCTACATCTGATCACAAGATGGGGTATGCGCCTCTATAGCACCCCGGCCTGGTAGGGGGAATTGACCATGTATGTTACTGGCACAGAGTTGCTACAGACCGTGACATTGTGTGGGTCCTGTGCTCACCCTGAGGGTGAGGTGGGGCAGCCAGCACCAGGTCCGCAGCACCTGGCTTTGCTGAGATAGGCTATACTGCAGATCCCCATCAGTGCCAGTGTGTGATGGGTAGTCCCTGGAGACACACCTAGGATACACCTGTGTCCATCTGTATTTCCCAGTCATGTCTAGGCCTTGTGGACAATGATGCACCCAGAATAGTGTATATCCTGTGTAGGTGCCATGGTCACATGTTATAAGTGAAGGGTGGTGTTCGGACCCCAAAGCGGATTATGTAGCACCACCCAACCTGCCCCTGTGGGTCAGGGTGGGGGACAGGATCTTCCACCAACAGATCCACATTCTACATCTCTGCAATGGTGGCAGTAGAGGGGAATGGGCACCCTACAGGGAGGTCAATGCAGATCTGTACGCATCACATAGGGCAGTAGGCCTGGAAAAGCTCAGCTGACCCCCACCCCTATCTGACATTCACCAGCAGAGGGCACGGTCAGTCTCTGCATGTCCCGCCTTCATCCCCCTGTGCCCCATTTGCAGCCTCACCGTCGTGCCCTCTCTTACTTGGCCACTATGCTGCTGCTGCTGCTACACATGTATCACTACTATCACTTTTCTTGGTTTCCCTGCCTTTGCTGTACATTGCTGACTGAAATGGTTTCTCTCTCCTGCAAATGTGCCTCTAGGTGTAGGTGCCATGGTCACATGTTATAAGTGAAGGGTGGTGTTCGGACCCCAAAGCAGATTATGTAGCACCACCCAACCTGCCCCTGTGGGTCAGGGTGGGGGACAGGATCTTCCACCAATAGATCCACATTCTACATCTCTGCAATGGTGGCAGTAGAGGGGAATGGGCACCCTACAGGGAAGTCAATGCAGATCTGTACGCATCACATAGAGCAGTAGGCCTGGAAAAGCTCAGCTGACCCCCACCCCTATCTGACATTCACCAGCAGAGGGCACGGTCAGTCTCCACCTGGCAAGGCGTTCCAGCCATACACATGCTAACTGCAGACAGTCCGCTAGCTAGTACATAGTGCATGTTCCTGGAGGAACCGTGTGCACCCAAAAATGGGATGTGAGCACACACACCAAGCAGGTATGTCAGTGACTGGGCCCCAGAAAAGGGAACCCAGAGATATCACGTGAGAGAAATACTATATAGCACTATGGGGTAACCTAGCCATGCTGTGGTCACTGCTCAGTCACGGTAAGAGTGACCTCCCAGCATGACATGCTGTGGCCACCCTGTCCATGCAGATGGTGGCCGGGCACTACAATGTCCCAGCCATTGCCCTATGCCCTGTGCAGATGCTGCCTACCCAGGCCGCCCTGTCCGGGCCATACCCACAGTACCTTGCTCCTCATTATGCACATTGGCAGGCTAACACTGGAAACAGTGCAAGCATTGTGGGCTCAGTAAGGTGTAGGCAGTCACATAACACTGGATAGACATACGCATACTACCACACCTATTTCAGCATTGTGCAAATATGGATGTGGTTGGCAGCCCTGGCTGCCACACCAGTCCTGGGCACAGTGCAGGCATTGCTATGGTACTCAATACTGTTAGGGTCACTCCCCGGGGGAGTTAAACACTGTCAGAAACAAAACCTGAAACACACTCCACAGATATCAGAAAGGTTGATATGATGAATCCCTGTCAACAAATTGTGTTCAACTTAGGATTTCTTATCTGACATTATTCATAGCAACCTTTTGATATATGTGGAACGTGTTTCCACGTTTAAGACGGCATTGCTAAGGTATGCAGGTGCTAGTATTGGTAAAATGGGTAAAATGAGGGTACATGGTCTGCAGGAGCCACAGCTGGGACTTGAACCTGTGACCTTCTGTCCCTGAATATATTGGCTGTGTACTGCACCAAACTGTTGCCACAGAGGCAGGTTATTCCCTGGGGATAGCATTACTGTTCATCAGACAGCCCTTGTCTGTTGCACTGCACGCCACCCCCGCCTGAACAGGGCTTGGCCTTGGTGTGCTGTGGGCAGATGCCACTGCCCCCTCCACCGCCAGTACCCCTCTGCCACCATGCTGACATGCCCTTATGCCGGTGGTGCTGGTGGTGTGCAGTCCCAGGCCATCCAGTGTGCCAGTAGGCGGCTGCCTATGGTGTGGGGTCTGGGGTAGGGGTGCCTACATTGACATCTGCGCTTCCCCCCCCGGCACCGCCTGTCAATATTATGTGCCCTTTGGGGTACCTGCTGGGTGATGTCTGCTGGGACACTGTGGGTCACACACTCGTGGGCATGTTTGCCTTTGGTCAGTTGCTGGCTTGCTGTTTTTCTGTTTCTGTGTTCCTATGCGCCACCTAGGCATCTGCCTGGTCCACCCTGTGCCCCAGCTGCCCCACTGCATGTCCCGCCTTCATCCCCCTGTGCCCCATTTGCAGCCTCACTGTCGTGCCCTCTCTTACTTGGCCACTATGCTGCTGCTACTCATGTATCACTGCTATCACTTTTCTTGGTTTCCCTGCTTTTGCTGTACATTGCTGACTGAAATGGTTTCTCTCTCCTGCAAATGTGCTTCTAGTGTGAGGTTTTCACTGGTGCTAATTTTCAGACCTTCATTTCACAGCGTTAGTGTGCATGGAGCCTCTTCCCGCCCACTCTCCACCCATTGACCCCTTCTCTCTGCCTCTGGGGAGCCTTACTCCACCCTCTGCGCACCTTAACGTGACGTTCTCGCACGGTAATGAGCCATTATCGCATGATAACATCACTTATCGTGCGCTAACGTCGCAGCTGCAACGTTAGCACCGTTTAGTAAACTATACCCCTTAGACAATTGACATGAGTCTCTTAGTAAGTAGTTCTGGGGATATGTCAGAAGGTCTGGAACAGTTGTCAGTGATGGATGTCTGTTTCTGGTCCAAGGTATTCATGAAACAGGATGTTTTTTAGTTGTTTCCAGAATGTGGAAAGGTCTCCTTTGTTTCTGATTTGGCTCAGCAGGGAGTTCCAGAGGGAGGGTGCATACAGTTCGAAAGCTCTGTTGCAAGTCTGTTGATTGTACTTAGTTCGTTTGTGGTGGGTAGTGAGGGTGTTGCTGGTGGTCTGTTGGGTTGTCCTGTTGAGGGTGGGCTGGGGTAGTAGAGAGTGGAGTTGGGTAGTCTGCGTTTGATAGAGGGCTTTGTGGATAAGCAGGGCAGATTTGTATTTGATCCTTGCTTCGAGTGGTAGTATGTGCAGTTCTCTCAGGACTGGAGTGATCATGTTTTTCTGCTTTCTAGATGATTCTTGATGTGGTGTTTAAGGTAGTTCATAGAGGGTTGGTGTGGGTGGCGGGTAGTCCGTGATAAATTATATTACAGTAGTCCAGGTGGGGGAGCGTCATAGCCTGCATAACTGTTCTGAAGTCCTGTGGATCAATGAGTAGCCTGAGCTGTTGCACTGTTTTTGCTTTGTGGAATATTGTTCATAGACCTGATCTTGTGGAATATTGTTCATAGACCCGATCTACCAATCCCTGTGGACCAAAGAGCAGAGGCACCACTAACCATACCCCAGCACCCCTCAGGGAAACCAACCAATCAACCCCTGCAGAACAAAGAGCTGAGTCACCACCAATAAGGCCCAGGAAGAGCAACCACACCCTAGCAACCCCCAGGGAAACCAACCAATCAATCCCCGCAAACAAAAGAGCTGAGTCACCACCAACCCCAATAAGTACAAATGCAAGCATTCAAGCACATTACCATCTGGAGCATGACACTGATGATGTCCCCTTGAATGGTGATGAAACATCCGTGATCAAGCTATCAAGCTCGAAGTACAATCTAACAACATGATTGCCAACCTGAGCTACCAATATTCACACACATCTCTAATGAGGAAAATGGTTAAAAAGGAACTAAAAGGAGCAATTGCAAAGGTTAAGAGTCTACGTCACGCCTGATCTTTATTTAAATATACTGTTTTGGAAGCCCAGACCAGATGTATTCCATGCTTTAAGAAAGGTGGAAGGAAGGCCAAACGACAGCCAGTATGGCTTAAAGGTGAGATCATAGAGACTGTTATAGCTAAGAGAAAATCCTTCAGAAAATGGAGAAAAAAGCCAAATGATAAAAACAGGAAACTACATAAGTCCTGGCAAGTTAAATGTAAGGCATTAATAAAGCAGGCAAAGAGAGAATTTGAAGAGGCTTGCTATGGAAGCAAAAGCGCATAATAAAAACTTTTTCAAGTACATTCATAGCAAAATACTTCTGAGAGAGCCAATTGGACCATTAAATGATAGAGGGGTAAAGGGGGCACTAAGGCATAGCAGAGAATCTGAATTCTTTCTTTCTTAGCTTTTATATACCGCACTATTTAGTATCAGAGCGGTTTACAAGGAACATTTACAATCAAGCAACAGGCAACTTTACAGGGAACAAATAAAACAGGCATAAAAACATCAGAATCAGTAACTTAACTTTAACAGGCAAGAACAATAAGAACATAAGATATGCATACTGGGTCAGACCAAGGTCCATCAAGCCCAGTATCCTATTTCCAACAGTGGCCAATCTAGGTCATACGTACCTAGCAGTTTTCCCAAAAGACACAGGTTCCGCAATGCTTGTACTGGGTCAAGCATTGATATCTTGGGTCCCTTCTTAATAATGGTTTATGGACCTTTACATAGTAACATAGTAAGTGACGGCAGATAAAGACCAGCATGGTCCATCTAGTCTGCCCAGCAAGATGGCAAGAGTAGGTGCACCCGTTGCTCTGTGCAGGCCACCCCTCCCCATGTTTTTGTTTTTGTTTAGGGGTGAACCCACCACTCCATGTAGGACACCCTTATTTGTTGAGACGCTAGATAGTTCAGAAGTTAGATGGTACCGTTTATTTTGCTTTTATCCTGTTGCTGTAAAGGGATCCACTGTGTTTGTCCCATGCCGTTTTGAATTCCATCACCGTGTTTGCCCCCACCACTTCCATCGGGAGGGCATTCCAAGCATCCACCACCCTTTCAGTGAAGAAATATTTCCTGACATTGCCTTTCAATTTACCACCTTGCAGCTTCATGTTATGCCCTCTAGTTTTACAGCTTCCCCGTCTTTGGAAGAGGTTTGTTCATCATTTCTCTTTAAGTATTTAAAGGTCTGAATCATATCTCCCCTGTCCCTCCTCTCCTCCAAAGTGTTCATATTTAGATCTTCAAGTCTCTTCTCATAAGGCTTCTGAAGCAGGCTCCAAATCATTTTGGTCGCCTTTCTCTGAACAGTTTCCAGTCTTTTTACATCTTTTGCAAGATATGGTCTCCAAAACTGAACACAGTATTCCAAGTGAGGCCTCACCAGTGACTTGTACAGTGACATAAGTACCTCTTCCTTTCTGCTGGTAATCCCTCTTTGTATGCAGCCCAACATCCTCCTGGCTTTTGCCACCGCCTTGTCGCACTGTTTTGCCACCTTGAGATCATCAGAGATTCAGTCCTTCAGCAATATCACACAAATATATTGAACAGTGCTGGGCCCAGGACCGAACCCAGAGGCACCCCGCTAATCACCTTCCTCTCATCAGAGTGAGCTCCATGTACCATCACCTTCTGTTGTCTGTCAGTCAACCAATTTCTAATCCAGTTTACTATCTTGGGACCCATCCCCAAGCTACTGAGTTTATTAACAAGCCTCCTATGAGGAACAGTATCAAAGGCTTTGCTGAAATCCAGATAGATGCAATCCATTGCATGCCCCAGATCTAGTTCCTTGGTCACCCAATCAAAGAACTCAATCAGATTTGTTTGGCAAGACCGTCCTTCAGTAAAACCATGTTGCCTTGGATCTTAATGTAAAACCTGACAGTTTGTCGTAATGGTCGTTTTGTTATGATGTAAACCGCGCTGATTCTAAATAGCGCGGTATATAAGAAACTGTAATAAATAAATAAATAAAATAAAATCTTGCAACCTGTTGGTTTTGAGAAAGTTCACTATTCGCTCTTTCAGGAGCGCCTCCATTACCTTTCCTCCAGGAACTTGTCCAAACCTTTTTTAAACCCAGCTACACTAACAGCCTTTACTACATCCTCCGGTAACAAATTCCAGAGTTTGATTACACGTTGAGTGAAAAAATATTTTCTTTTCTTAGTCTATAGTTTACCCTGTAGCTTGATTGCATGTCCCCTAGTCTTTCTATATTCTGATAAAGTAAACAATCAATCTACGTTTACCTGTTCCACTCTGTTTGTTAATTTATAGACTTCTATCATATCTCCCCTCAGCCGTCTCTTTTCCAGGTTAAAGAGCCCTAACCTTTTTAGCCTTTCTTCATAGGAGTATCCTTCCAGCCCCTTTACCATTTTGGTGGCTCTTCTCTGAACCTTTTCTAATAACGCTATATCCTTTTTAAGATACGGCGACCAGAATTGCACACAATATTCAAGGTGCGGTCTCACCATGGAACGATATAGAGGCATTATAATATCTTTTGTTTTATTTTCCATTCCTTTCCTTATGATACCTAACATTCTATTTGCTCTCTTGGCCGCCGCTGCACACTGGGCCGAGGGTTTTAACATGTTATGCACAATGACGCCTAAATCTTTTTCCTGGGTGGTGGTTCCTAATGTGGAACCTTGCATCGTGTAACTATAGTTTGGGTTGTTCTTCCCTAGGTGCATAACTTTGCACTTGTCCACATTAAATTTCTTCTGCCATTTTGATGCCCAGTCTTCCAATTTATCAAGATCCTCTTGCAATTTTCCACAATCCTCTTGGGTTTTAACAACTTTAGATAGTTTTGTGTCATCTGCAAATTTGATAACCTCACTCGTTATTCCACTTTCCAGGTCATTTATGAATATGTCAAAAAGCAGCGGACCCAGCACAGATCCCTGGGGTACACCACTATTCACCTTTCTCCATTGGGAAAATTGGCCATTTAGCCCAGCCCTCTGCTTTCTATCTTTTAACCAGTTCTTGATCCACAGTAGTACACTGCCTCCTATCCCATGACTCTTTAGTTTTGCCAAAGGTCTCTGATGAGGGACCTTGTCAAAGGCTTTCTGAAAGTCCTGATACACTATATCAACCGACTCACCTTTGTCCACCTGTTTATTCACACTTTCAAAAAAACATAACAGATTAGTAAGACAAGATCTTCCTTCTCTAAAGCCATGTTGGCTGTCTCCCATTAGGCCATGACTATCGACATGCTGAGTAATTTTATTCTTTATGATGGTTTCTAGCATTTTTCCCGGTACTGATGTCAGGCTCACCGGTCTGTAGTTTCCCGGATCACCCCTGGAACCCTTTTTAAAAATTGGTGTTATATTGGCGATCCTCCAATCTTCAGATATTAGAGATGATTTTAATGATAGTTCATAGATTACTAATAGCAGGTCTGCAATCTCATATTTCAGTTCTTTCAACACCCTTGGATGTATACCATCCAGCCCAGGTGATTTGCTACTCTTCAGTTTATGTAATAGTTGTAATACATCTTCCCGATGTATCGATATTTCCTTCAATTCTTCCGCACCTTTAAATACCACTTCAGTCATGGGTAACATCCCTACATCTTCCTCAGTAAAGACCGAAGCAAAGAATTCATTCAGTCTCTCCGCTATCGCCTTGTTGCCTCTTAGTGCCCCTTTAACTCCTCTATCATCTAATGGACCAACTGACTCTCTCAAGTTTTTTGCTACGAATGTACTTGAAAAAATCTTTATTTCGCGTTTTTGCTTCCGCAGCAAGCTTCTTCTCAAATTCTCCCTTTGCCTGCTTTATCAATGCCTTGCATTTGACTTGCCAGTGCTTGTGCTGTTTCCAGGTTTCGTCGTTTGGCTCTTTTTTCCATTTCCTGAAAGATGCTTTTTTGGCAATAACAGCCTCTCTGACCTCACCTTTAAACCATACTGGCAATATTTCTTAGTATCAAGGCAGGGCGCCAAATAAGTAAAAGGGTAAACTAAGAGTGAAAGGGTGGAGGGAGAGGAGGGGTGGGGTAAGGAAAGGGAGGGGAGGAGAGAGGAAGAAGGAGAACAAAGAGCAGCATCAAATTCTTTGGTCTGCATTAGGAGCGTCCTTCTATGGTGGGAGCATTATGGGAGAGCTTCCTTACTTTACGTCAGTCTTTACTGAAGAAGATGTAAGAAACTTACTCATGCCAGAAATGATATTCAAAGTTGATGTATCAGAGGAATTGAAACAAATCTTGATAAATCGGGAGATGTATTAAAGCTCTTGGATAAACTAAAGAGCAGCAAATCACATGGATCAGATGGAATACAACTCAAGGTGCTGAATGAACGGATAATATCAGATTCATAAATATCCAACCTTTTATCATTAAAAGGGCGAACAAGTCTTCAGAAACAGGTGAGAGTGGTTGTTTTTTAAAAGTTTTTAGGTCTTTTGGGTTAGATTGGGGATGCTAGCCTTGTTTTCATCACTCTATCAGTCAGCCATGATTCGCGGGAAAGCCTGCTTTAAAGGTAGCCCGTTGCTCAGTCTCTCACTTCTTTGCATTTCTATGAGTATAAAATGAACAGGTTGGACAAGTTTCCTGTTTTGTTTTGGCTTTTTGACACTGTTTTAGGGTAGTTTTGTTGCATTTTTGGGTACTTTGATTGTGCTCTGACGTGAGGTATTTTTAAGGGCTGTCTCCCCTACTTCACCTATTACTTTGGTACTTGGTATGTTGGTTCCCCTTTGGCGGTGTAGGTCCAGGCACAGGTGATTTGTCTTTGCATGTACAGGTGATTTTCTTGTTTTTCTCTCTTAGTGTTTCCTGGAACCTTTTGGCTAGATCGTTTGCTTGTTTGCTTGTTCTTGCATGTTGTTGTTGTTAAGTGCCGTCGATTTGGTGTCTACTCCTGGCAACCTCTGGATAGTTAACCTAAACTTTGTTTGGTCTTCAGCCAAGCAGTTCATTGTTGATAGAATGGTATCCATAGCTGCTGTTATTGTATCGATCCATCTCATTGCTGGCCTTCCTCTTTTACGGTGACCTTCTACCCTGCCAAGCATTATGTCTTTCTCCAATGATCTCACTCTTTGCATGATATGACCAAAGTATGAAAGCTAAAGTCTTGTCAATGTTGTTTATCCCACTTTGAAGTTTTGTTTATTCTATGTACATTTCCTTTACTTTATAACCCTTGTATGTCTTGTAACTGCTTTGATTTAAGGAAAAGGCGGTATAAAAAACTTGTTAAATAAATAAATAAATCTGAGCTTCTAAGGAAAGCTTAGGTTTGATCTCCTCTAGTACTGACTGATTTGTTCTTCAGACAGTCCATGGTATACACAATATTCGTCGCCAGCACCATAATTCAAAGGCATCAATTTTCTTCCTGTCTATCTTTTTCACTGTCCAGCTTTTGCATCCATATGATGTTATTGAAAATACCATGGCCTGGACAAGTCAAATCTTTGTAAGGAGAGAGACATCTCTGCTCTTTATGATCTTGTCTAGGTCCTTCATAGCCATTCTACCAAGAGCAATACGTCATCAGATTTCTTGACTGCTAGTCCTTTCTTTATTGATTATTGATCTAAATAAGTTAAAGCTTTCAACTATTTCAATCTCTTCTCCATCAACGATGAACTTATCGATTTTGCCAGATGACAGGATCTTTGTCTTCTTAATGTTAAGGTGCAGACCCATATTAAGACAATATTCCTTGATCATGAGAAGCAAATGTTTCAGATCATCTTCACTTTCAGCCAGTAATGTGGTATCATCAGCATAGCGAAGATTGTTGATGAGTCTTCCACCAATCTTCACACCTTGGTTGTCTTCATACAGTCCTGCTTCTCTGTTGATTTGTTCTGCATATAAATCAAAGAGGCAGGGGGAAGTATGCAGCCTTGTCATACACTTTTGTTTATTTAAAACCATTCTGTTTCTCCTAGTTCCGTTCAAACTGTTGCTTCTTGATCAATGTAAAGCTTGTGCAAGAGAACGATCAGGTGTTCTGGTGTACTCATGCTTAATGTGGCCCAGAGTTTCTCATGGTTTACACAGTCAAAAGCCTTGCTGCAGTCAATAAAACAGAAATGGATATCCTTTTGTTATTCTTTTGTCTTTCAAGGATCCGTCCCACATCCATGATAATGTCTCTCGTTCCTTGCCCTTTCTTGAACCCTGCTTGCACGTCAGGCAGTTCTCATTCCAGGTTTGGTTGTAGTCTCTGCTGAATGATCTTGAGTAGAATCTTGCTGGCATGTGGGATCAGAGAGATTGTGCGATAATTTCCAGTCAGTCGGGTCACCTTTCTTCAGTATTGGTATAAACACAGATCTTTTCCAGTCAGTTGGCCATGAATTTGTCTTCCAAATTTCCTGGCATCATTCAACATGGATCCTTGAGCATCTTGAAGCATTCCAATTTGAGGCTGGAATTTTTTCTTTAACTCTCGTAACTTTAAAAAAGCTGATCTTGTTCTTCCTCTGATAGCTTCTGATTCTATTTCCTTGCATGTATTATTGTAGTACTTCTCCTTGTCTTATCTTGCTGCATGTTGGAAATCTCTGTTGAGTTCTGTGATTCTCTTTCTTCTTTGACTTTAGCGTCTCTGCGTTTCTAGACAATTTTCAGAATCTTCGGTCATCCATTTTGGCCGTTTTTGCTTTTTCACCTTATGTAGAGATTGCTCGCTTTCATCCAACACAACCTTCTTGATATCATCCCATAACTCTTCTGGAGCTCTGTCATTTGTATCTAAAGCAACAACTCAATTTTTCAGGCAGCCTTTAAATTCCAGTGGTGCTTTGTTCTTTGACAAATCTTTCAATGCTGCTTCAACAACTTTCATCACCAATGGTTCCGGATCATAAGGTACAGGTTGAAACGGCTGTTGGTCCACTTGATCTTTATCATATAAAAACTCTGTATATTCTTTCCGCCTTTTCTTGATCTTCTCAGCATCATTCAGCATAGAACCTTGAGCATCTTGTAACATTCCAGTTCGAGGCTGGAATTTTTTCTTTAACTCTCGTAGCTTTAGGAAAGTCGATCTTGTTCTTCCTCTAATCATTTCTGCTTCTATTTCCTTGCATATGTCATTGTAGTTCTTTTCCTTGTCCTGTCTTGCTGAACATTGTAAATCTCTGTTGAGTTCTGCGATTGTCTTTCTTTCTCCTCTGGCTTTAGCTTCTCTGCGTTTCTGGGCAATTTTCAGAGTTTCTTCCATCATCCATTTTGGCCGTTTTTGTTTTTTCACCTTTTGTAGAGACTTCTCGCTTTCTTCCAATACAACCTTCTTGATGTCATTCCATAACTCTTCTGGAACTCTGTCATTTGTATCTAAAGCAACAACTCAATTTTTCAGGCAGCCTTTAAATTCCAGTGGTCTATTCTCAAGGTCATATTTTGCTATTCATGAGTGACTTGCTCTTTTTCAACTTTAGCTTGTGTTTGCTTACTAGTTGTTGATGATCTGTACCACAGTCAGCTCCAGGTTTTATTTCTGTTGATGTTATTGAGCTTTTCCATCGTTGTCTTCCACATATGTAATCAACTTGATTTCTGTACAATGCATTGGGTGAAGTCCACATGTACAGTCAGCGCTTGTGTTTCTGGAAGAAGATGTTTGAGATGAATAGATCATTGGTCTTGCAGAATTCTATCAGTCTTTATCCAGCTTCGCTGCTATTGCCAAGTCCATATTTTCCAGCCACTTTGCCTTCTTCTTTGTTACCAACCTTTGCATTCCAGTAACCCATGACTATCAGGATATCCTGTTTGCATGTTCTGTCAAATTCAGCTTGTACTTGTTCATAGAACTCATCAACATCTTCCTATTCTGCAGCTATTGTTGGGTCATATACCTGAATTATAATTGTGTTGATGGACTTTCCTTATAGACAAATAGAAATTAAGGGGCTTGTTTACAAAGCCGCGGCAGCAGTTCACGATTGTTATCGGAGCCGCGGCCCCATTGAAATCAATGGGGCCGCGGCTCCGATAATGATCGCGAACCGCTACCGCAGCTTTGTAAACAAGCCCCTAAGTGTTCGCTGACTGCATTGTATTTCATTACAGTTCTTACATGTTTCTTCTTAATTATAAATGCAGAACCATTTCTTCTTTGTCTTTCATTTCCAGCATAGTAGGCCATGCCACAGTCATGTCATCAGATGCAAAGTGCCCGATACCAGTCCATTTCAATTCTCTGATACCCAACAAATTGAGTTGTACACGTTCCATTTCATTCTTGACCACCTGCAACTTCCCTTGGTTCATGCTTCGTATGTTCCATGTCCCAATATATAAATATCTTTGCAACTTCTGACTCTCTTTTCATGCACAGCTACATCAGCAGATCCAACCACATCATTAATGCTGGCTTTACTCTGAGAAGTCTTCAGCTCATTCCCAGTAACCATTTGAGTGCCTTCCAACCTGGGGGTCTCATCTTCCTGCACTATAGTGCAATTTGTTTTGTGACTATCCATTGGGGGGTTTTCATGGCAAGAATCAGAAGTAGATTTGCCAAGCCTTTCTTCCGTGCAGTTAATTCCAGTGTTGTTGCATTTGTCACAGAAATATGATTCTCTGCTTACAACACCGTCCCATTCTGCTGCTGCCCAGATGGGTGGTTTGTCTTAGTCTGGCACCTCAGCTGAGACCTGTTTGTCTTGGGAGACCCTGCCAGTAGCTAAACTACTGATAGCTTAGCTCTCAGCATAACTGATGCACACAAGCCCTCACAGCACGACAAGCTGCAAACCAAGTGAGGGTCTTGCGTGTTAGGGAATCCTTTGTATTAATTGTATCTCCAGGAATAAGCAAGAATGTAGTCTTCACATATGAGTGTCATCGGCACCAACGGAGCCCGCGCGGGAACACTCCCCAGCATCCTATAGGAAAGCTTTTGGGAGCATCCCACTGTGCCTGCACTGCTGCCTTCCCGCCTTTCCAACTCTTCCTTTTCAGTTTTTCGTTTTCCACGGAGCCGACAGGCAGCAACTCCTGTCACCGCAGAAAATTGTCTTTTTTTGTGGTTGTGTCTGCCTTCCCGTCGATGCCTATACCAGTACCACCAGTGTCTTCTTTATTTTCTTTTTTTCAAAAAAAAAAAGGCAGCTTTTTCTTGAGGGTCTGTCCCCTCTTGGTGCTTTGGCGCCATTTTGAGCACTAGGCCCTGGTTTTTCTTCAAAATGGAGAAACCAACTAGTGGTTTCAAAAAATGTTCAAAATGTAGCAGTACCATTACTGCTACTGACACCCATGACTGGTGTCTTAAATGTTTTGGCCTAGACCATTCTCCATCGGAGTGTTTCCTCTGCAGAAAGATGACTAAGAGGGGCCTGCAAAATAGAGCTGCGAAACTCGTCACCCTTTTTGCCTTGGATGCAATGTCTGTTGCATCGACGTCCAGGGCTTCATCTTCCTCCCATGGATCTCAGGTTACCAAGATGGGTCAGTCCTTAAATGGTAAATCTCCTTCTAAGCATCGAGATGCTTCCAGCATTGCCTTTGAGGAGACTACACCGGCCAAACAACCCCGGCGGGAGGTCCTTGCCTCCAAAGTATTAACGCGGTCCCAAGATGTTCCCGAGGCATGCACCTCCGGAGAGTTCTTGTGCCATGTTCTGGGGTAGTGGCCCGCTCCGCCGGTACCAACACCCAGACATCGGCAGGCTCCATGGATCAATGCATCCTAGCGGCCTTGTTAGCAGCCTCTGTACCGCTAAAGCCGCTACAGTTGGTTCTGCAGCCATCGGTACCGATACCGGTACCAGAGGTATCTGCAGCTACTGTTCCGCCGCTCTCCATGCTACCACCCATGCCAGCCCTAGAATCGGTGTCTGGCATAGAGGGTCCAGTATCGAGGTATTGCAATGCCGACTTCGATTGGTATCGACAACAGGCAGTACGAGAGCACCTAGCCCATCAATACTTCGAGTCTTCTGAATCCGATGATTCTGATGAATCCATCGATACCGGAGCGGTTCTTCCAGAGGATCCCTCTCCTTTGCCGCAACGTCGGATGTCTCCTCCGGAGAACATGTCTTTTCAAGACTTTATACGGGATGTGGCTCGGGGCCTCTCGATCACCATGACCCCTGAGAAGGAACCGAGAGCTGAAGAACTTGAAATTCTTCAGTATCCGACAACCCCCAAGGAGGCTGCAACCCTTCCCGTTCACCGGATTTTGCATGATCTCATGCTTAGAATGTGGGAAACACCCTTAATGGTGTCTCCACATTCTCGAAGACTCGATACAATGTACCAGGTACCGCAGTGTCCCGGGTTCCAAAAAACACAGTTATCACACCATTCCATGGTTGTGGAATCAGTGATTCGCCGGATCAAAAGTGCCAAGATGCATTCCTCTAACCCTCCAGGCCGTGAGGCGAGGACTCTCGATGCCTTTGGTCATCGATGTTTTCAGGCCTCTTTGCTGTCGGCCAGAATAAGTTCTTACATACTGTACATGGGTATGTTTCTTCAAGAGATTACTAAAGATTTGGAACTCATGGCCCCTCTTCTCCCCAATGACAAGAGGGCCGATTTCCTTACTCTAGTTAAGCATGCCCAAAATGTTTCTAAGTTCATGAACAGGGCAACCTTTGATTGTTTCGAATGCATTAGCAGAACCACTGCTATTTCTAGTAAACCTAGTAAATGACGGCAGATAAAGACCAGTATGGTCCAACTAGTCTGCCCAATAAGATGAGAAGAGAAGGTGCACCTGCCGCTCTGTGCAGGCCACCCCTCCCCATGCCTTTGTTTAGGGGTGAACCCACCACTCCGTGTAGGACACCCCTATTTGTTGAGGTTTATTTTGATTTTATCCTGTTGCTGTAAAGGGATCCACTGTGTCTGTCCCATGCCATTTTGAATTCTGTCACTGTATTTGCCCCCACCGCTTCCATCGGGAGGGCACTCCAAGCATCCACCACCCTTTCAGTGAAAAAGTATTTCCTGGCATTGCCTTTCAATTTACCCCCTTGCAGCTTCATGTTATGCCTTCTAGTTTTACAGCTTCCCCGTCTTTGGAAGAGGTTTGTTTGTTCATTATTTCTATTTAAGTATTTAAAGATCTGAATCATATCTCCCCTATCCCTCCTCTTTTCCAGAGTGTACATATTTAGGTCTTCAAGTCTTTTCTCATAAGGATTCTGACGCAGGCTCCAAATCATTTTGGTCACCTTCCTCTTAACAGTTTCCAGTCTTTTTACATCCTTTGCAAGATATGGTCTCCAAAACTGAACACAGTATTCCAAGTGAGGCCTCACCAGTGACTTATACAGTGGCATTAGTATCTCTTTCTTTCTGCTGGTAATTCCTCTTTGTATGCAACCCAACATCCTCCTGGCTTTTCCCCCTGTCTTGTCACACTGTTTTGCCACCTTGAGATCCTCAGAAATAATCACACCAAGGTCCTTCCCCTGGTCCGTGCACACCAATCTCTCGCCCCCTATCGCGTACATTTCCCTTGGATTTCTGCTTCCCAAGTGCATGACACTGCACTTCTTCGCATTAAATCTTAACTGCCAAGCATTAGACCATTCTTCCAGCTTTTGTAGATCTTTCCTCATGTTCTCCACTCCCTCAGGGGAGTCCACTCTGTTGCAAATTTTCGTGTCATCTGCAAAAGTCAGATTTTTCCATTCAATCCTTCAGCAATATCACTCACAAATACATTGAATAGTGCCGGGCCTAGGACCGAACCCTGGGGCAACCTGCTAATCACCCTCCTTTCATCCGAGTGAGCTCCAGAATGAACAAATGGATGATGAAATGCTCAAAGAAATCAAGGAAGCTAGCAAAAGTTACAGTGCAGTAATAATAATGGGTGATTTCAATTACCCCGGCATCGACTGGGTCAGTGTCACAACAGGACATGCTAGGGAGATAAAATTCCTAGATGAAATAAATGACTGCTTCTTGGAGCAGCTGGTTCATGAACCGACCAGAGGGGAAGCAATATTAGACCTAGTCCTTAGTGAAACACCAGATGTAGTGCAAGAGATAAGGGTGTTGGGGCCACTTGGCAATAGTGATCATAGCATGATCGCCTTTGATTTAATTAGTGGAGGAGGGATAGTAAGGAAATCCACAGTACTACCCTTTAACTTTCGAAAGGGAGACTATGATAGAATGAGGAAAACAGTTAAGAAAAAACTAAAAGGAGCAGTTGCAAAGGTTAAAGACGTACATCAAGCTTGGGTGTTGTTGAAAAATACTATCTTGGAAGCCCAGACCAGCTGTATTCCACGCTTTAAGAAAAGTGGAAGGAAGTCCAAAAATTGCCAGCATGGTTTAAAGCTGAGGTCAGAGAGGCTGTTGTTGCCAAAAAAGCATCTTTCAAGAAATGGAAAAAAGAGCCAAATGATGAAACCTGGAAACAGCACAAGCACTGGCAAGTCAAATGCAAGGCATTGATAAGGCAGGCAAAGAGAGAATTTGAGAAGAAGCTTGCTGCGGAAGCAAAAACGCGAAATAAAGACCTTTTCAAGTACATTCGTAGCAAAAAACCCGTGAGAGAGTCAGTTGGTCCATTAGATGATAAAGGGGTTAAAGGAGCACTAAGAGGCGACAAGGCGATAGCGGAGAGACTGAATGAATTCTTTGCTTCGATCTTTACTGAGGAAGATGTAGGGATGTTACCCACGACTGAAGTGGTATTTAAAGGTGTGGAAGAATTGAAGGAAATATCGATACATCGGGAAGATGTCCTACAACTATTAGATAAACTGAAGAGTAGCAAATCACCTGGGCCGGATGGTATACATCCAAGGGTGTTGAAAGAACTGAAATTTGAGATTGCAGACCTGCTATCAGTAATCTGTGAACTATCATTAAAATCATCTCTAATACCTGAGGATTGGAGGATCGCCAATGTAACACCAATTTTTAAAAAGGGTTCGAGGGGTGATCCGGGAAACTACAGACCGGTGAGCCTGACATCAGTACCGGGAAAAATGGTAGAAACCATCATAAAGAATAAAATTACTCAGCATATAGATAGTCATGACCTAATGGGAGACAGCCAACATGGCTTTAGACAAGGAAGATCTTGTCTTACTAATCTGTTATGTTTTTTTGAAGGAGTGAATAAACAGGTGGACAAAGGTGAGTCGGTTGATATTGTGTATCTGGACTTTCAGAAAGCCTTTGACAAGGTCCCTCATGAGAGACTTTTGGCAAAACTAAAGAGTCATGGGATAGGAGGCAGTGTACTACTGTGGATCAGGAACTGGTTAAAAGATAGAAAGCAGAGGGTAGGGCTAAATGGCCAATTTTCCCAATGGAGAAAGGTGAATAGTGGTGTACCCCAGGGATCTGTGCTGGGTCCGCTGCTTTTTGACATATTCATAAATGACCTGGAAAGTGGAATAACGAGTGAGGTTATCAAATTTGCTGATGACACAAAACTATTTAAAGTTGTTAAAACCCAGGAGGATTGTGGAAAATTGCAAGAGGATCTTGATAAATTGGAAGACTGGGCATCAAAATGGCAGATGAAATTTAATGTGGAGAAGTGCAAGGTTATGCACCTAGGGAAGAACAACCCAAACTATGGTTACACGATGCAAGGTTCCACATTAGGAACCACCACCCAAGAAAAAGATTTAGGCGTCCTTGTGGATACCATGTTAAAACCCTCGGCCCAGTGTGCAGCGGCGGCCAAGAGAGCAAATAGAATGCTAGGTATGATAAGGAAAGGAATGGAAAATAAAACAAAAGATATTATAATGCCTCTATATCGTTCCATGGTGAGACCGCACCTTGAATATTGTGTGCAATTCTGGTCGCCATATCTTAAAAAGGATATAGCAATTTTAGAAAAGGTTCAGAGAAGAGCCACCAAAATGGTAAAGGGGATGGAAGGCTACTCCTATGAAGAAAGGCTAAAAAGGTTGGGGCTCTTTAACCTGGAAAAGAGACGGCTGAGGGGAGATATGATAGAAGTCTATAAATTAATGAACGGAGTGGAACGGGTAAACGTAGATCGATTGTTTACCTTATCAGAATATAGAAAGACTAGGGGACATGCAATGAAGCTACAGGGTAAACTATTTAAGACTAATAAAAGAAAATATTTTTTCACTCAACGTGTAATCAAACTCTGGAATTTGTTACCGAGGATGTAGTAAAGGCTGTTAGTGTAGCTGGGTTTAAAAAAGGTTTGGACAAGTTCCTGGAGGAAAGGTCCATAAACCATTATTAAGAAGGGACCCAGGATATCAATGCTTGAACCAATACAAGCATTGTGGAACCTGTGTCCCTTGGGGAAACTGCTAGGTACGTATGACCTAGATTGGCCACTGTTGGAAACAGAATACTGGGCTTGATGGACCTTGGTCTGACCCAGTATGGCATATCTTATGTTCTTATGTTCTTATGTTCCATTTACTAACACCTTTTGTTGCTGTCAGTCAACCAATTTCTGATCCAGTTCACCACCTTGGGACCCATCCCCAAATTACTGAGTTTGTTGATAAGCCTCCTATGAGGAACAGTATCAAAGGCTTTGCTGAAATCCAGGTAGATGACATCCATTGCATGCCCCTGATCTAGTTCTCTGGTCACACAGTCAAAGAACTCAATCAGATTTGTTTGGCAAGATCATCCTTCGGTAAAAGCATGTTGCCTCGGATATTGCAACCTGTTGGTTTTGAGAAAGTCTATTATTCGCTCTTTCAGGAGTGCTTCCATTACTTTTCCCACCACCGAGGTAAGGCTCATGGGCCTGTAGTTTGTCACTTCTTCCCTGTCACCACTTTTGTGAAGAGGTACCACATCAGCCATTCTCCCAGTCCTGAGGAACTTCTCCTGTTTCCAAGGATCTGTTGAAAACATCCTTTAACGGCCCTGCAAGAACCTCTCTGAGCTCTTCAGTATTCTGGGATGTATCCCATCCGGTCCCATGGCCCTGTCCACTTTTCAGTTTTTGCAAGTTGTTCTAACACATCATCTTCTATGAATGGTGTGGTATCTACTTCATTCTCATTTTTATATTTGGGAGTCACAGGTGGTCCTTCTCCAGGATTTTGTTTAGTAAAACGGAGCATTAGTATTTGTTTAGCAATTTTTGCTTTTTTAATGTCACTTTACACAAGTCCATTCCCAGCACTTCTAAGTCCTGCAATTCCACCTCTGATTTTCCTCCTCTCCCGAATATACCTGAAGAAAGTTTTGTCGCCACACTTCACATCTTTAGCCATCTTTTCCTCTGCCTTTGATTTTGCTATCCTTATTTCTCTTTTTGTCTTTTTTAGTTTGATCCTGTATTCCCTTCTGTGTTCCTCTGTTTGCAAGTTTTTGAATTTTGTGAAAGCTGTGTTTTTTGCCTTTATTTGAGCAGCCACTTCTTTTGGAAAACCAAATAGGTTTCCTTCTCCTCTTGTTTTTTATTTACTTTCCTTACATATTTATCTGTTGCCCCTTTTATTGCCACCTTTAGTTTAGCCCATTGCAATTCCACTTCCCTTATCCCCTTCCACCCTACCAACTCCTCCTTCAGGTACTTGGCCATTTTACTGAAGTCAGTGTTTTTGAAGTTTAGGACTTCGAGCTTGCTATGATTGGACTGCACCTTGGCTTTTATCTCAAACCCCACCGTGTGATGATTGCTGCTGCTCACAGGGGCACGCACCCAGACATTCGACACGCTATCACTGTTGGTGAGCATTAAATCCAGCACTGAGCTTTCCCTGGTTGGTTCCATCACCATTTGTCTAAGTAACGCATCTTGGAAAGCATCCACAATTTTTTTGCTTCTTTCCAGATTTGTTAGGAGGAGTACTCCAATCAACAATGGGTAGATTAAAGTCACCCAATATGATCACTTCCCCCTTTGTGGCTATCTTGGCAATATCTATAATCAATTCATTATCTATCTCTTCAGTTTGTGTCGGAGGTCTGTAGACTACAGCAGTATGGATGACAGTGCCATCTCCTCTTTCCAACGCAATCCAGAGCGCTTCTTCTTTTCCCCATGCCCCCTGCATTTCAGTAGCTTTGATATTGCTTTTGACATACAAGGCTACTCCTCCCCCTTTTCCACTGTCTCTTCTAAATAGGTTATGCCAGCTATGGCTATATCCCAATCATGCGATTCATTAAACCATGTTTTATGTAATGGCCACAATGTCCAAGTCCATTTCCACCATTAGGGCTTCCAGGTCCGGACTTTGTTGACTAAGCTTTGAGCATTTGTGCTCATTGCTTTCCAGCATTTAACTGACTTGCATATATTTTACATTGATTTTGTTCTGCCCACTTCTTCCCACTTGTCGTTGATGTGTGGTTCAAAAGTGTGGCTGTTTCTGATGTTGTTCTGCTTTTGCCAGGCGTGACATCCTGAACTAGTCCTTCCCCATCCATCACCCCCTTTTTCTAGTTTAAATGCATATCCACATACTGCCTGAATTTTTCACTTAGGATTCTTTTCCCTGCGACAGAGAGGTGTAGTGCGCGTCGGATTGCTTGGCTACAAGCATCCGATTTAGAGCAGTTGGGTGCAAGATAAGCTGGGAAATATTCCTTGCATGGGAGAAAACCTTTTTGGCAAGGACTGGCAGGATAAAGCTTCTCAGCTTGAGTCCAAGAACACTACCTTAAATAGATTATCCGGGACCACTGCCATCCCAGCTAAGAAAAAGACAGTTAAGAAACCCTTTTTCAACAAGAAAAAGAAATTCTATCCTTCTTACACCCAAACTGGCCACTGTCTAATCCATGCTCCCCAGAAGGGACAGCAGCAGCCGAAACAACAAAGGAAGGCTCAAGTCCCCAGAGCTCAACCAGCTCAGCAGTCACAGCCTCCGCAAGGTCTTTGACTCCTTCCTAGAGAACCTAATCCTTCCTTTAGAAATACCAGAGCCTCTCAAAATTCCAGGCAGACTCGACTCTCTCCATAGTAACAGAGGGGTACAAACTCCACTTCAACAGTATGCCCCCTCTCTCTACTCCTAGAGAGTTTAGTTCTCGGCCCCCTTCATCACCCTCTTGTATCAAGAAGTCACCTCACTCCTTGCTCAGGGAGCGATAGAAGAGGTACCTCTTTCTCAACAAGGCCTGGGCTTCTACTCCACCTACTTCCTTATTCCAAAGAAAACAGGAGGGTACAGGCCCATACTGGACCTCAGGGACTTTAACAAGTATCTCTTCCGAGAAAAAATTGAAATGATCTCTCTCGGAACACTCCTCCCTTACATTCAGAGTCAGGATTGGCTATGTTCTCTAGACCTAAAAGACGCCTGTACGCATATCCTTATTCATGCAGAACACAGGAGGTTTCTTAGATTTCTCTTTCAGGGAAGGCATTACCAGTTCAGAGTTCTACCCTTTGGCCTGGCTTCAGCCCCAAGAGTCTTCCCGAAATGCATGGCAGTAGTAGCAGCATTTCTAAGGACTCTAGGGATATTTGTCTTCCCCTACTTAGACGACTGGCTGATCTGAGCACCAACAGCTCCAGAAGCAGCTCCGCTCTTTCCTGCATGATGCAAATCCTGCAATATCTGGGATTGGTCATAAATCTCCCAAAATCCCATCTCACCCCTTCTCAGTCTCTAGAGTTCATAGGGGCTCTTCTAGACACAAGGCAGTCAAGGGCTTTCCTGCCACAGCTCCACTGCACTCAAATAGTTCAACTGGCGTCTCAAGCAGCTATGAAAACTTTCCTGACTGCTCGAGAGATGCTTCAGTTGCTGGGGCATATGGCGTCCACTGTACATGTGGTCCCCTATGCTCGCCTACACAAGCGAGCAGCCCAGTGGACCCTAGCCTCTCAGTGGACACAGGCGTCAGGTCGTCTGGGAGACAAAATCAGAAACTCTACATGCCTCATCTCGTCCCTTCAGTGGTGGCAAATACTAGAAAACCTTCTCTTGGGGTCACCTTTTCAGCAGCCACTGCACCAAGCTACCTTGACGACGGATGCATCCAAGTCAGGTTAGGGAGCTCATACGGACAATCTCTCCACTCAAGGTCTCTGGACCCAACAGGAGACTTGTCTTCACATAAATCTACTGGAACTCAGAGCCATGTTCTACGCTCTTCGAGTGTTTCAGGACCATCTGCGCTGCAAGACAGTCCTTGTCCAGACAGACAATCAGGTAGCCATGTTCTATGTGAACAAACAGGGTGGAACAAGCTCTCAAGCATTGTGCAACGAGGCTCTACATCTCTGGTCCTTTGCAAGAGGTCTTCAGATTCACCTACTGGCAGTGTATCTCCCAGGCACACAAAATTTCCTGGTAGACAAACTCAGTCGAGTGCTGCTGCCACACGAGTGGTCTCTTCATTCAAAACAGATTGCTCGAATCTTTCGAATCTGGGGAACCCCAGATATAGACCTATTTGCAAGTCCTCAGAATGCCAAACTTCCCCGATTCTGTTCCAGAATTCCGGCTCGGAACCGTCAGACAAGGGATGCTTTCCACCTCCACTGGGGTCGGGACTTCCTGTATGCCTACCCACCCATTCCCCTCATTCCCAAGACTGTTCAAAGTCCAGAGAGACAGGGGCCATATGATCCTGATAGCCCCACGCTGGCCACGGCAGACGTGGTATCCACTGCTTCTACGTCACTCTCAAGCCAGGCCTCTGGACTTGGGATGTGCTCTAGATCTTCTATCCCAGGAGAACAGGATGCTTTTGGCACCCGAAATCAGTATTTACACCTGATGGCATGGTTTGCTGAAAGCTTGGAATTCCAGGATGTCAACCTCTCTCAACAGGTTAAGGATATCCCTTTGGCCTCAAGGAAACCTTCCACAAGGCGGGCTTATGCCTTTAAGTGGAAAAGGTTCTCTATCTGGTGTTCAAAAAAGGAACTCAATCCTTTTTCAGTTTCCCCTGGAAGCGTTACTGGAGTCTCCTCCATCTTTCATCTTCATCACCCTGCACATGGAACTGGTCCTAATGCCAGTTGAAGGACCAGTTTTCCATGTGCAGGGTGCCTGCATGCTGAAGCTCTGAGGAAACAAGTGGAGGAACTCAGAGAGGAGGTGGCGAGGCTGAGGAGCATTCAAGACAGTGAGAAGTACATTGCTGAGATGCTTCTTGCAGCAACCAAGCTCTCCAGCAGAGGAGAAATGGGTGCCAACAGAATGTCGATGGTTGGACACAAGTCACCAGGGCCTGCAAAATCACCAATCCAACTTCTCCAGCCCTTGAATTGAAGAACCATAATGCAGCCCTGGAAGTGGAGGAGGTGAAAGCATCCCTGGAAAGGGAAGAACCAGAGCTCAAGTACCCCAAAGTTGCAGAATCAGTGACCACAAGGAAACGAAGGGTAGTGGTTGGTTGGAGACTCTTTTCTGAGGGGTACTGAGGCATCCATCTGCCACCAGACTTGATGTCCAGAGAGGTATGCTGTCTGCCTGGTGCCAAAATCCAAGATGTTATGGAGAGTTTGCCAAGACTCATCAAGCCCACTGACTATTACCCAATGTTGCTAATCCATGTTGGAACAAATGATACTGCCAGGTATACCTCGGAACATATCAAAAGTGACTTCATGGCTTCTGGTGACATCAGCGGACCATATGGCGGCGAGCTAACTGAGCTCCGCCGTTCAAGCCTGGCAAATGGTTGGAAAGACCCCCTGAAATGCAGCGAGGCAGAGCTAATTAAATGCGGCACTAACCCCGGAGTAGACCCTCATCAGGAGGAAGGCTGAGCAGATCGTAATTTGCCCCCGAAGTCATCCGTCTGACGGCAAGCGGTGCGGGAGAGGAGTGCCGCAATGGTTGAGCACAGCGGAGGCCTGAGGTCCCTGGGGACAAAGCGCTTCGTTAGAAGCCCGGAGTGTGCAGCCCAGGAGAGCGGCGAAATACGGGGCAGAAGTGACAAGACCCCGTGCATCGGAGAAGAGGAAGAGCGAGGTGAGGAGATTGCATTGCGGGCGGGCGGAGAGTGCAACCACGCGCGACCGCATGGCCGAGCACATGCTGCAGAGAAGTGATGGCCTGGAGCTAGTAGGGTGGGCGTGCTGAATATAGCCGCTTGAGCAGAGGCAGCAGAGAAAAGGAGCGCTGCCGGGCCGGAGTGAGAGGAGAACAGCAAGGATATAAACCCTACTGCTCAGGCACAGGAAAGTGTATGGACTCAAACACTAAAAAGAATACTGTCAATACAAAGGCCTCCTGGTGAAGTAGCTGGTGGTAAAGAGAGTTCGTGTAACCGCCAAGGCCTGCAAAGTGAGAGACTTGTACCCCCAGAAGAGCGCTGGGAAAGAGGGCAGCGGAGGAAAACCAGCAAAGAGCATTGGATAGAAGACAGAGGTAAGGGAACAGCCTACCCCTGATAGACCGTCGGTTGCAGAGGAGTCAAGGAGTGAGCTGATGAAATAGTGGACCGCATGGTGGGGCACAGGGGGGAGGAAGCTCGTTGAGCACAGTGCGGAGTGCTGCGGTCCTGGAGATAACAGAGAAGGGGAGTAGTGCCATGGAACGAACCCCCACACATTAAAGTACGGCCAAGGAGAGGGACTGGCACTTGACGGAACAAGCGAAGGACGGAGTGGTCTTCGGGGGATGCAGCTGCCGAGGGAACAGACTGGAAGTGTGGGAACCCTGTATTGCTCAAGAGGCCATAAGTGGCAATATGGAAAAAAACAAAGGAACCCTGGCGGCCCGGAATAAATTGGCTGACTTTCGCTCTCCATATGCGGCAGCCAAGGGTGGCAAGAGGGGGAGAAAGAGGGCCGCTTGCAGGAGGGAGAACTAAAAGACCTGGGGGAAGAGCCGGAGCAAGGATGCTGCCCAGGAGGCATAACTAAACTGAAGGACTGGCTAATTGAACTTAAAGATGAGATCAAAACAGAAATTAGTGGGGTGAAGAATGAACTTAAAGAGTCTATACAATCACTGCGGCAAGATATTGTGGACCTAGGAAGCAGAGTTGAGGAGATGGAGACTCAGGTGGAACAACAAGGGGACGAAATTGAAGATCCACAAAAAGGCTGGGGGGAAATTAAGTGGGCCCAGGAGGAGCAGCAAGTGAAATTGGAGGACCTGGAGGATAGGTCCCGGAGATGTAACCTACGGTCCGAGGACTCCCAGAGGCCCCTCAGTACAGAAACTGTGAAGAAGTATTGCTTAAAATCTTTAGGTCCTTAGTAGTAACTGCAAACCTGCAAGGAGACATGAAGTTAGAGCCCGCGCAAATTGAGCGGGCTCACAGAGGCCTAGGGCCGGTAAGAGAAAACAAATCTAGAGATATAGTGGTATGTCTCAGTTCTCTTAAAGTCAAGGAAGAACTGCTGTGAGCGGCAAGGAAAGTGCGGCAGATAACCTGGGATGAACAATCGCCTGGAGATATTCCAGGACCTCTCTGCGGGGACATTGCAACGTCGACGGAACCTTAAAGAGGTGACGGCATATTTGAGAAGGGAGGATATAAGATACAAGTGGCTGTTTCCCTTTGGATTGCTGATCACAGCGAAGGGGAAGTCGACAAGGGTGCAAACAGCTGCGGAGGCCTGGACTGTTCTTAAAAGAACTGGGCTTAAATAACCTGCCGGAGGGGGAGAGGCCCTCGGCAGGAGTACAGGCACACACTGCATTGCCCTCCACTGCAAAACAGAGTCTTCAGAGATGGCATAGAGTTCCTGTATCAGGCAGACGAACAGCGAGATTGAACAGAGAGAGCCCAGGAGAGCATGAAGCGGAGCAGAGAGATGGCTGACAAGGTGGACAATGTGTCTAATGTTGTGCAGATATGTCTTTCTTTTTTTTTGTCCCTCTGAAATTACAGTAATGTTGAGATGGAAAAGTGGGGGGGAAGGACTCTGTTTAAGGCTGTACAGATATGTTTTTCTCTGAAATTGGAGTAACATTTAGATAAAAGGGAGGGGGTAGTAGGAGGTTAATTGATGGGTAAGGGGGGGAGGGAGGAGCTGGACTGTAGGCATGGGGTAGCAAGGGGGGGAGAAGGGGAGGACAGAGGTAGGGGGGGCACAGGGAAGGGGAGGATTGAGTAGGGCAGGCTAGGGGGGGGAGTAGGTGCAGTTAAGTTTAGGGGACAGTGTAGAAGGGGGGAGGGGGTAGATAGGAAGAGGCCAGGCAAGGCTTGCATATTGGTCACCAGTATGGAAGACGATTCTCTCTTTATGAGGGGGGAGGGGAGGTGGGGTAGGGATTCAAGGGCTAGGATAAAGGGAGTGGGGAGAGAGTGGGAGAATGGGTGAGATTATTTAATCAACCACGGGAGGGCGGGAAGTTAGCGGATACGATGGGGTGGGCGGGAATAACAGTAATTCCTAAGGAGGGGAAGGACCCGCAGGAATGCGCATCGTATAGGCCTATCTCCTTGCTTAATTTGGACGCTAAACTTTTAGCTAAAATACTCACTACGAGATTAAATAAGGTTATTGGAAAATTGATCCACCACGATCAAGCGGGCTTTATCCCCGGTAGACAAGTAGCGGATAATATCCGGAAGATCCTTAATATCATATGGTCTGCTGAGCAAAGTGGGGAAGAGATGCTACTTCTCTCATTGGACGCAGAAAAAGCTTTCGACCAGGTGTCATGGCCCTTTCTCTTCCAGGTGGTAGAGAAAGTGGGGCTAGGGAACGAGTTTTCAACATGGGTGCAGGCGCTTTATGCCCATCCCAAAGCGTGTGTGCGGGTGAATGGGGCCTATTCAGTCTTTTTCAGCAAAATCACTACAGGACAGGGAGCTCAGGAAAATTGAACGTAGATGGAGAAAACACAAACTACTTCCGACCAAATCTTTACCTAACAAAGCAAAAACAATACAATGAAACACATCAACCAATCAAAGAGAGAAATTCCACACAAACCCTTATAAATTCTTCCATCAACAAACCCAGAGAACTTTTCGAAATCGTAAAAAACCCTGACAAAAGAGCAAGCAGCAGAAAGAAATACAAATGGATCCCCAGATATTCGCCGACCACATCAAAGACAACTTTTCACTCCACAGAGCGCGTCAACACCCAGTAGAACCAACAGAACGAACGTCCACCCCAAAACCTGGGGCACATTCCACTCACCCTGACAAGAGGCAGATATCAGACTACATCTCCACAATCAACACAAGCACTGCTCCTACAGACCCGTGCCCAGTGTCCATGGGTCAAAGCCACCAAAGCAAGCCTCATACCAAACATTCATAAAATGGTACCCCAACTCACTCACTCACGGACTCATGCCACAGCAATTAAAGCTTGCCTCAGTAAGACCAATCACACAGAAAACTTCTCTCGACCAAAAGGACCCAGCAGCATACGGACCAATCTCCAGCCATACCCTTCCTCGCAAAAATAATCGAAAAAGACGGTTTCAACTACACCTTCAGGAACCCATTGACGAACGCGGAACTCTCGACGACCACCAACACGGATTTCGTCCAAACAACCATGGAGTCGAAACTCTCCTGATCTCCCTCTTCGAGCAGCATCATAATAATAATTGACGACATCAGGAATGGGAATTATAATGATCTTCTTCGAAATCTCCTCAGAGTTAGACACAGTTGATCACAATTTTCTCCTGGAGAGACTGAAGAACTCTGGTATACACGGTACCACTCTAAAATGGTTCCACTCGTACCTAACCGAAAGACCGCTACAGGTCAAGGTGGGACAGGACACCTCACCGACCCATACACGTCCCAACCAGGAGTACCACAAGGATCCGCACTCTCAGCACTCCTTTTTACCATCTACATCCCCCAATATTCACCATGAATGAAAGAGAACAACATCCAATACACAATATACGCAGACGATATAATGGTATACTCCCCGATATCCATCGAAAACCCTGACTTCTCTACGATAGCAGACTTGCCTTCCCCAAATGGCGAAGTGGTGCCAAAACAACAATCTAGCTATAAACTACAACAAGACTGAAGCTTTAATCATCCCTCTAAACCAAAGCTTCACACACCCACCAAACATCAAGATACAAAGCACCACGATACCGATAAGAATCGGAGGTTAGATACGTTGGGGTTACGCTGTACAATAAACTCAATCTCACTCCACACATAGACAAAACAATACCAAAAGCCTCCTACATGATGCGAATCATCAGGAGACTGTAACCACTCCTCTCCCCAGAACACTTCCGTACCGTATGTCATGCACTGTTAAACCCACTACTGGTCTTCTGCAATCCGATTTACCTCTGACTACCAAAACAAGCTCTCAAACCACTCACATCTTGGCACAAAACCTGCAGCTCTAATCATATCCGTCTCTAGCCGCAAAGGCATGGACGCACACTCACACCATACACTAAAGGACTTACTCTGTCTCCCAATTCATATCCTGGCTCACGCATCAGATACAGGTATCACTTTATTCCTAAACCTATTTAAGATAAAAGAAAAACACATCACCAACAGCCCTCCACACGTGTTATATCCGCCCCCACCCCTCTCCGCATAGCGATACAAATCCGGAAACCAGCGCACGTCCCAGAAGAAGTCAAAACACGGCCAACCGAGTCAGCACCCCAAATGAGTACAAGCACACACGCAAGGACACAACATACAGCGCTCTCCTCCATGGCTGCTCCAACCATATGGAACAATCGAACCGAACGATCTAAGTTCAACTCCAGACGCTCAAAAGACTTCAGAAAACAACTGAAAACCCATGCCTGTTCATAGAGCACTATGTCACATCACATAACCTACGAGAATGGCTAACAGCACTCCACAAGCTCCCAAACAACTGAATATATATAAAATATGATTCCTAAGCAACCACTGGAAATAGCCCACCCTGTACATAGCTCAAACAAATCAAGCACCCAAACACATCCCCGTCACACAACTAAGTTTTATCCTCACTGCATGTACAACCACACACCACTTTACTGATTGCTTTGCTGTGATACCACCTTGATTATTAAGATAAGGCGGTTTAGAAATACTGTTAAATAAATAATAAATAAATAAATGTACATTGGTAAACCTGAATGTGGCATGCCAGCATGGAGCCCTGGTAAGCCTTGTGCCATAGGGCATTGAGGGCATGAGCAGACACTCTGCCTGGTGGGATCGAGAACTGATGTCTTCGGACTCTTCTACTGTCCGCATGGCCCGATTCCACCACTTCTCAAGGTGTGGGTGAATTTCTGGGTTATCCGAAAATACCCGGTCCCCGCTTAACTCTTACATTGCATCCAGGCACTTGCGAACAATAGGGTGAAGGACAGAAGCCAGGTCTCCCATATGTCAGAGAAGGTGCTGGTGATGATGGAGGGAACAGAGACCATCAGGGTGTCCTTTGGGGGAAGCCTCATATTGAAGGATATCGAGCTCATCTGTGCGGGGGCTCTTCCTCTGACCTCTTTGGTGAGTGCCAGGGCCTGCGGCATATCCGCAGACGAACTCCAGAGGGGGGGTGTCCTCAGGAGGGGACCGCCTGCCTCTGGGCTGGCATAGGGGGATCCGAGGGAAGGTCCCAGTAGGATCGGGTTTCCGGGGAAGTGTCCCCCCATCAGATTCCCAGTCCGAGTAATCCCTGAAATCTGCCTGGAGCCAGAGGCGCTCGACCACAAAGATCTCGTGCCCGAGGACCAGGATGGAGATAGAGACCCTCGAGCACGAGGACCCTCACGAGACCTCTGGCTCTTGGGATCACTGCGGCAGCCCAAGGGAGTCCTCGAGGTCAAGGTCCCTGGCGGTCTCAACGGATGTGTCGGTGGGGGTTCCCTTGGCAAGGGTCTCAATCTCTGTCCCAGTCCTCTTTCCACGAGATCTTAGTGTCGAGCGCCTCTGTCTCCGGGCACGGCTGTCATGTACGAAATAAACCCCCTTCTGACTGGGAAATCACGGCGCTGTGTTCCAAGGCCAGCATTTGGGCCTCCGACTCAGAGTAGGCCCTGGGACTACCGACGCCAGGGTGACGTTGTCGGGTAAATCGAGGAGGAGAAAGGGGTCCCCTCGCCAGGATGACCTCTCTAGAGACCGGGCTCCATCACCGGAAGCCTCCATATCAGTTCATGGAACCTTTCTGGGAACACTCCTTCTTCCGATTCTAGGATCTGCTGAGGGGAGTTGAAAGACTGGGCTCGTGACTTGTCTCACACTTGTCCTGACCACCCGCCCGACACAGGTGTCCTCTGCAGCCGCCGCCCCCCCCCCTTCTTCGCTTGTGCTTAGATGACCTCTTGTCAGAGTTCCACCGGGCCCGAAGAGGAGGCCTTGGACTCCAAGGGTTGCAGGACCATTGAGCAGGGGGCTATCTTGGGACACTGGGTCGACTTTATGGAAGAGATCATCCAGCTTCTGTTTATGAACTCTGGATGGGCCTTCGAGGACATCATTCTTGTCAGGAGGGAGCATTGCTCCCCTTTTGGGGCTCATGGTCAGCTCCCAGATACAATTCATGTTGTCCGTGAGCGACATGTTTCTTAGAACGACCTATCACATTTTTGAAACGGCCATCAAGCAAACGGACCCCGGCAACATGGAAGATCCTTGACACGGCCATCAGTTAAAAAGGGCATTAAAGTGCTGGGGAGAAAAAGAACTGCAAAAAAAAAAAGAATCCCGATACCGAGAGCCTAAGCAGTGGCTCTCAGGATGGCGGAAAGAGGACCAGCGAAGGCGGGAAAGGCAAAAGCATAGTTAGAGTTTGAAAAAGCTTTTTCCGGGGACGAGACACACATCCGAAGTGTTCCACAGAAAAAAAGGAGACTAAGTAAGATGGCACCCTTGGGCGGGAAGGGGACCATGCATGCATGGTGGCATTCACAAAGGCTTTCTTTGAAAGCTGGGGAAATGCTCTGCGTGAGCTCCATTATCTGAAAGGGAAGCTAGCAGGTTGTCAGATTAGTCTAATGCCTTTTTAGTTTCCCTTAACTGAAAGGGGCTATAAAAAGATTAAGTAAAGTAAATAAAAACCAAGAGGAAAAGGCAACAAATATGATTCTCCAAAGGAGTGTTTGCAAAAATAGGAGGCCAAAATGGCAGCATTTACAGATTTCATATTTTCAGAAAAAGAGGAACGCCTTAAAAGAATATTGGCTACTGCTTAAAAAGCCTAAGAAAAATTAGGAAGGCTGTACCACAGCACACCGTAAAAGAAAAAATTAGCTAAAGATGCAAAGCAGTGATGAGATTTTTTTCAGGTATATATTGGAAAGAAGAGGAAGGCCAAAGGTTGCGATTGCAAGACTGATGACCAAGCCAAAATGCTAAATACGTCTGTTTTTATGCTCACAAAAAGAAACCCGGAAAAGGACCATATATGACCGACATAGGTACTAATTCTGAATGGAGCAGATACCATACATAAAAGAAAATATTTATGAACAGCTGACAAAACTGAAAGTAAAAGCAATGGCACTGGATGAGATACACCCCACGATACTGAGCTTCTGGTGGAACCTCTAAGGATGGCATTAACCTTTAAAAAGGAGATAGAGAAGCTTTTAAACTAGAAAATAGGGGAAAGCCGACAGTCGCCCAAGAGCGCATGGTTCAGAAGAAGGAATCCTTGAAGGATACTACCAAAAGCAGTGAGGTTCCAAAAAAAAGAGTATGGTAGCCCAAATGCCCTTGAGTACGGTGCAGACAGAGCGTAAGGATTCCAAATTATCCATGCCTACCAATAGCCAGATTAATAGAATAAAATACAGTCTCTAAAATGCTTGTATGCAAATGCTAGAAGTCTAAACAATAAGATGGGAGAGTTAGAATATATAGCACTAAATGAGAGGTTAGATATGATTGCACTCTCAGAGACATGGTGGAAGGAGGATAACCAGTGGGACACTGTGATACCTGGATACAAACTATATTGTAATGATAGAACTGATCAAATTGGTGGAGGTGTTGCGCTCTATGTTAGAGAGGGCATTGAGTCAGAAAGGATTAAAGTTTTGCAGGAAACAAAATATGCTGTAGAATCTCTATGGATTGAAATTCCATGTATGAAGGGGAAGGTGATGGCAGTGGGGATGTACTTCGACCGCCTGGCCAGAATGAAACAAATGGATGATGAAATGCTCAAAGAAATCAAGGAAGCTAAAGCCACAGTTACTTACCTGTAACAGGTGATCTCTGGGAACAGCAGGAATTAGTCATCACATATGGGTACGTCGGCACCGACGGAGCCCGCGCGGGAAAGCTCCCCAGCTTTTCAGATTAAAAGCTTTTGGGGCCTCCCACTGCTCATGCGCGCTGCCTTCCCGCCTTCCTGACCAGCTCTCGTCAGTTCGAGTTTAAAGCTGAGACAATAGAGAGAGAGGACAGGAAGATAGATAGAGATACAACTCCTAGGGGAGGTGGGTGGGTTGTGATGACTAATTCCTGCTGTTCCCAGAGATCACCTGTTACAGGTAAGTAACTGTGCTATCTCCAGGAACAAGCAGGAATACGTCATCACATATGGGGACTCCCTAGCTAGATGCCTGGGAGATCCCCCTTCAAGGGTAAACCATCTTCGCATGGATCTCAGGCATCCATCCAGGGAAGGTGGGCAGGAGTTGTTTAAGTATGGAACAGGTGTTTGAGGACAGCCTGGACCAAACAAGGCATCCCGGCGGGAGTCCTTGTCCAAGCAGTCATGGGCTGTGAAGGTATGAACCGAGGCCCAAGTGGCTGCTCGACAGATCTGATCTATGGACACAGAGTGAAGATGAGCCATAGAAGTGGCCATGGCCCTCACATTGTGAGCTGTGACATGGCCCTCCATAGAAATGTTCTTACTCTGGTAAGCAAAAGAAATACACTGAGCGATTCCAATTGGAAAGTGTACGCTTGGTGACTGGAAGTCCCAAATGAGAAGGATCAAAAGCCACGAAAAGTTGGGAAGACTTTCGATGTGGTTGAGTCCTGTTGAGCGGTTAAAAGGCAAGAGCTCTTTTACAATCCAGAGTATAAAGGTTCCTCTCTGCACTGGATGCTTGAGGTGCCGGGAAAAAGACAGGTAAATAGCCCTCTTGATTAAGATGATAAGGCGAGACCACTTTGGGCATAAAGTGGGGATTCGTCCTATGGACCACCTTATCATGATGATACATAGTATAAGGTGGATGAGCCACTAACGCCTGATTTTCACTGATGCTGCGAGCCGAAGTGTCTGCAATAAGGAAAACAACCTTCAAGGAAAGAAATTTGAAGGAGGTAGAGTCCAAATGCTCAATAGGTGGCTTCATAAGCTGGACCTAGAACTAGGTTCAAATCCCATGCTACCGGAGGAGTTCGGATGGGAGGTTTAGTTAGAGTCAGGCCTCTCATGCAACCGTGCAACAGGAGGATGAGAGGGAGACAGGTTGTCCATTTATAGGTTTTAAGGATGCTGCAATAGCACTCAAATGGACCCTTACTGAATTCGTCTTTAAGGCCTGCATTTGAAAGATGCAGGAGATAGTCCAAGAGGGAATTCAAAGGAAGTGCTAGAGGGTCAAGACCCTGCTGAGCACACCAAATGGAAAAAACGTGTCCATTTGAAAGCATAAGAAACGCCTCGTGGAAGGTTTCCTAGAGGCATGAAGGATATCTGTCACAGGTTGAGAAAGATTAAAGTCTTGAAGACTTAGGCCTTCAGTAAACCAAGCTCTGAGATGGAGGGATTTGGGGTTTGGGTGCCACAAAGTCCCCTCCTCCTGAGACAGAAGGTCTGGCGCAGCTCCCAGGTCCAGGGAGGATCCCTGGGAGAGATGCAGAAGTAGAGGGAACCACACCTGGCGTGGCCAGCGGGGAGCTATGAGGATCATAGTCCCGTGATCCCTCTGGAGCTTGAACAGAGTCTTGGATATTAGAGGAATGGGTGGAAAGGCATAGAGGAAGTCCGGACCCCAATGCAGGAGGAAGGCAGCGTGGGCCTGAGCGCCCTGACACTGAGGACGGGAACAGAACCGCGGAAGTGAGGCCTTCCACGGACTTGCAACGAGGTCTAAGTCCGGGGTCCCACATTCCTGATAGATTCTGCGTATGTTGTACAAATGTAGTGACCATTCGTGTTGAAGCAGAACTAGACTGATTCTGTCTTCACGATAGTTTTGAACTCCTTGAAGATACACTGCAAGATGGTGAATTTTATGCTCTCTGGCGAAGGCTCATTTTCTGTGAGCTTCGTTTCAAAGCGACAGAGAGCCTGTCTATCCTTGTTTTTTTATATAGAACATGGCTTCCTGATTGTCTGTCTGAACTAGGACAGTCAGGTTGACAATGAGGGTATAGATGTCCTTGAGGGCAAGGTTAATCGCTCTCAGTTCCAGGAGGTTGATATGATGGGGGGCCTCCTGTTGAGACGAAGTGCCCTGAGTGGAGAGGTTCTCAAGATGAGATCCCCACCCTAATTGGCAGGCATCTGATGTGAGGGTTGCATGGGGCAACAAAGGGTGGCAGGGGGCACTCAACAACAGATTCTTGGTGGATGTCCACCATTGGAGGGACCAAAATAGACGGCTTGAGGTGAGTATTTGGTCGGAGAGAGCGCTCCAGATGCTTGAGTCCACTGGGTGGCCAAGGTCCATTGAGCTGCTCTCATATGGCAGACGAGCGTAGGGCACCACATGTACCGTGGAGGCCATGTGGCCCAGAAGTCGCAGCATTTTCCCGGGCTGTCAAATGACTGCTGGACTGAGCTTGGGAGGCCAAACTCAGCAGGCGTTGGGCCCTGACCTGAGGCAGGTAGGCCCTTGCAGTGATGGTGTCTAACTGGGCCCCTATGAACTCGAGAGACTGAGTAGGGATTAGTTGAGACTTGGGAAGGTTTACTACCAGTCCCAGATACTGCAGAAGACGCCTTGTGCGGTCCAGGGAAATTTGGGCCTGGGACTGAGAGGGAGCTCGGATGAGCCAGTCGTCCAGGTATGGGAATATGAAAATTCCCAGGCCTCTTAGACAGGCAGCGACGACTGCCATGCATTTGGTGAACACTCTTGGAGCAGAGGCTAGACCGAAGGGGAGTACTCTGTACTGGAAATGTTTTCCCTGAAACAGAAATCGAAGGTATTTTCTGTGGGATGGGTGGATGAGTATGTGTGTATACGCATCCTTTAGGTCTAGAGAACAAAGCAATCCTGACTCTGAAGGTATGGAAGGAGAATGCCCAGAGAAAGCATTTTGAATTTCTCCTTGAAAAGAAAATTTGTTCAATTCTCTCAGATCCAGAATTGGTCTGAAGCCCTCTGTCTTCTTTGGTATTAGAAAATAAGGGGAGTAGAATCCGTCCCCTGTTGAAGAAGAGGGACCTCCTCTATTGCCCCTGGGCACGGAGGGAGGAGGAGACTTCCTGACCCAAGAGGGCCAGGAGAGATGGGGGAGAATTGAACTGCCTCACCATAGTATAAGGAGGAAGGTCGGAAAATGGAGTTTGTAACCCTCTCTGATGATAGAGAGGGTCCATTGCTCTGATGTAATTTGCTCCCATCTGGGAGCAAAGTGAGCTAACCTTCCGGGTATGGTGAGGGGCTCTGGTTGTTCTAGAGCCAGAAAAGTTAAGTTCTCTAGTGGCAAGTCAAAACCCCTGAGGGGGTGGAGCCTGCTGAGGCGTAGCAGACGCCGCAGGCTTTGACCTTGCCTGTTTAGGTTGCTGACGTTTAGCAGCAAAACGAGGCTGAGAGGATTGTTGGCCAGTATTTGTAGAAAGTCTGGACTTCTTGTAATAAGGCCTCTTAAAAGACTTCTTCTTGGCAGGAGTGGAGGTAGACTTAGAAAGTCTATCTAAGGTGGCATTTTCTGCATCCATTTGAGTGGCCTTAATTTGCCACTCCTCACCAAATAAGTTCTCACCTGTACAGGGCAGATTTCGTAAGCCATCTAGGACCAAAGGTTCTAGATCAGAAGCCTGGAGCCAAGCAAGACGTTGGGCTGCTATAGCAATGCCCGAAGCCCTACCAGCACCCTCAAAGGAATCAAAAGCTGCCCTGTTGGAGAACTTTGAAATATCCAAAAGGTGTTTCACTAAGGAAATGAACTGCTCCCTCTTAGCCTCAGGGATAAAGGGGGCAAAATGCCGAACTTTTAGAGCGATTTCACTGAGAAACATGCCCATGTAAAGACTATAGGAATTAATCCTTGCTATAAGCATAGTAGCCTGGAAAATTTTCCTGCCAAAAGAGTCTAGAGTCTTACATTCTCGCCCTGGAGGAGTAGAAGAGTGCCTTTTGGTACTCTTTATCTTCTTCATTGCAGACTTCACAACAATAGAATGGTGAGGCAACTTGTTTTTTGGAAACCAGGAGAAGGGGGGACACGGTACATGGTGTCCAACCTGCGAGAAGAAGGAGACAATGTTAGAGGAGCCTCCCATAAGTCCATCAAGTGTTCTTGAAGGATTCATGGATAGGCAGGGTGACTGCCTCTTTAGGAGACTTAGAGTATCCTAAAATATCCAGTTTCTTTGATCTGGGTTCCTTTTCAGAGGATGAAGCAATAGAAAGACCTTTAGCCATTTCTATGATGAAGTCCTGAAAGGACAAATCCTCTGGTGGAGACATTCTTCTGTTAGGAGAAGAAGGCTCCTCAGGAAGATCAAGGGAGAACTCATCAGAATCATCAGAGGAGTTAAAATCCTCTGAAGAAGCAGAGTATCCTCTATGTGCTTCCAACGCACGATACGCATACCGTTCGGTATCGACATCGGGCGTACCGGGTATGGTATCGTTACCGGGCAAAATCCCGGATCCGGCATGCGGAACCGATCTGCGTTTGGAAGACGATGGCCTTGGTTCCGGTATGGAAGCCATTACCGGAACCGGACCGGTACCGCTGGCTGCGGTTACCGAGGGCGTAGCGCATAATAAAAGCCAGAATGGCCTGCTGCATGACTTGGACAGTATTGCCCATAGACGCCACTGCTGCCTGGATGTCGGTACCGGTATGGGCCGGTACCCCAGAGCAGTACAACAGGTGATCTGTCGAGGCCGCGCCATCGATGTCAACCTGTGACCCCATGATTGCTTTGGAGGCCGGAAGCCTCCCGCCGGGGTTTTTGGCCTGGGCAGAATCCCTCGAACTCAGAATTGAGAGCCTCTCGATCTTTAGAAAGAGATTTGCTTTTAGAGGATTTGCCCACTGGAGTTTTGGTTACCTGAGATCCCTCCGGAGAGGATACCTGGATGATTGTGATGCTTCTGAAGGAAAACAGCACATGGAACTTGTTGGCCCGGTTCTGCAATCCACGTTTCGACATCTGGGAGCAGGATGGGCAGTCGGTATGGAATGGTCAGGTCCTAAACCTTTTAAGACACCATTCATGGGTGTCTGTAAGAGGAATGACAGCACTGCACTTGGTACACTTTTTAAAACCAGGGACTGGCTTCTCCATGAGGAGAATTTGTGTAGTCCTGAAGGCCTAAATTAGTACCAAGTTTTGCTGAAGAAAAGTATAATATTTTTATATTTTTTTTTTTTTAATAGTAAGTAAGTGACCGGAAGTAACGGTTTCAGATTTGGGCAGGCAGGTACGCGGTCTAAAGAAAACAATAAAATCAACAATTTCTTCAGCGGTGACAGGAACACGACCTGCTGGCTCCGCGGAAAAAAAAGAAACTGACGAGAGCTGGTCAGGAAGGCGGGAAGGGCGAGCGCGCATGTGCCGTGGGAGGCCCCAAAAGTTATTAATCTGAAAAGCTGGGGAGCTTTCCCGCGCGGGCTCCGTCGGTGCCGACGTACCCATATGTGATGAAGTATTCCTGCGTGTATGGAGATCAAAAAGTCACAGCAGAGTAGTAATAATGGGTGATTTCAATTACCCCGGTATCGACGGGTCAGTGTCACGCAGGACATGCTAGGGGAGATAAAGTTTCTAGATGAAATAAATGACTGCTTCTTGGAGCAGCTGGTTCATGAACCAACCAGCAGGGAAGCCATACTGGACCTAGTCCTTAGTGGAACACCAGATCTGGTGCAAGAAATAAGGGTGTTGGGACCACTTGGCAATAGTGATCATAGCATGATCGTGTTTGATTTAATTAGTGGAGGAGGGATAGTAAAGAAATCCACAGTACTACCTTTTAACTTTCGAAAGGGAGACTATGATAAAATGAGGAATATAGTTAAGAAAAAACTAAAGGGAGCGGTTGCAAAGGTTAAAGACTTACAGCAAGCTTGGGTGTTATTTAAAAATACTATCCTCGAAGCCCAGACCAGCTGTATTCCACGCATTAAGAAAAGTGGAAGAAAGTCCAAAAAACTACCAGCATGGTTTAAAGGTGAGGTCAGAAAGGCTGTTGCGCCAAAAAAAGCATCTTTCAGGAAAGGGAAAAAAGAGCCAAACGACGAAAACTGGAAAAAGCACAAGCACTGGCAAATTAAATGCAAAGATTTGATAAGGCAGGCAAAGCGAGAATTTGAGAAAGAACTCGCTACGGAAGCTAAAACATGAAATAAAGCGTAGTTACTCACCTGTAACAGGTGTTCTCCAGGAGCAGCAGGAATCAGTCCTCACTTATGGGGGACGTCGGCGCCGACGGAGCCCTCGCGGAGCAATTTTCCCCAGCTTTCAAAGAAAGCCTTTGGGAATTGCAGCGCGCATGCGCGGTCCTCTTCCCGCCCAAGGGTGCCATCTTAGCCAGTCAGCTGACAGCTAAAAAAGACAGCACAAAAAAAACATTTGCAAACAAACATAAGCAGGCGATTGCAAACTCCAAGGGGAGGAGGGAGGGTAGTGAGGACAGTTTCCTGCTGCTCCTGGAGAACACCTGTTACAGGTGAGTAACTACGCTTTCTCCAGGACCAAGCAGGAAGTCAGTCCTCACTTATGGGACTCCCAAGCTCAAGGCGACCGGAGACCCAAAGCACAAAAAATGAGCTCCCTCCAGCTCAGCAGCACAGAAGGAAAGAATCTTCGCTTGAATTATCACCCACGCGGTAGCCCACATCCGGGATGGAGGGTAGGAGTTGCTCAGACCTCAAAGAGATTACGGAGGACTGCCTGTCCGAAAGCACTGTCCCTGCGGGACTCCCTCTCCGAGACAGTAATGGACCGCAAAAGTCTGGCTCGAAGACCAAGTAGCGGCCCGGTCAGATGTCTGCCAACGGAACAGAGCGAAGGTAAGCCACTGACGTAGCCTTTGCCCGAACGCAATGAGCCGTGACTCGACTTTCTAAGGACAAGTCCGGCTGCCCCATAAGCCCAAGAGATACAGTCCCGCAACCCAGATGGACAGAGTACGCTTGGAGACCGGTAGCCCCAATATATTGGGGTCAAAAGAAACAAAAATCTTAGCATCTTAACGGTGCACACGCTTAAGGTCAAGGTAGAAGTTCAAATCCCTTCTACAGTCCAGGGTATGGAGGATCGTTTCAGCTCGGCTGGCGTGTGGCCTGGGACCGAAGGGTGGACGTACCACCTCCGGATTGAGGTGAACAGGGGAGACCAGTTTAGGCAGAATCTTCGGGTGAGTCCGTCGGACTACCCTATTCTTGTAGAACCGAGTGTAAGGGGGATCAGACACGAGGGCCTGCAATTCACTTAAGCGTCTAGCGGAAAGTGAGGGCTATCAAGACCAGTGTTTTCCAAGACAGAAAACGGAGGAGAACAGTAGCCATAGGTTCAAAAGGCGGACAGGTGGATCCGCTGCAAAACCACATTCAGGTCCCAGTCAGGCGCTGGCGGGCGAAGAGGTGGTTTAAGTAGAAGGAGACCTCGGAGGAACCTCGCTAACGAGAGGGTCGCTGGAGAGAGGTCTACCGTCCACTGGCACATGGATGGGCCGAAAGAGCACTGAGGTGAACTTTGACGGAGTTGGACTTAAGTCCCAGATTAGAGAGGTGTAGCAAGTACTGCAAGATCACCGACACCGGGCAGGAGAAGGGATCCTGAGACCTTGGGTACACCAGACAGCGAAGCGACGCCATTTAAGGGCGTCGGCATTTGCGGGTAGAAGGCCGTCGCGAAAGCCAAGACGACCTCCTCCACCTCTGCCGGCAGGAGAAGGGGAGCAAGGACTACCCTCTCAGCAGCCAGGCCATGAGGTTGAGAGACCTGAGGTTGGGGTGTCGTAGAGACCCATGATCCTGAGTGAGGAGATCCGGTTGTACCCCCAGAGGGAATGGATCCTCCACCGCTAATTGCAGCAGGAGCGGAAACCACGGCTGTCTGGGCCAACGAGGGTCCACCAGGATCATGAAGGCTTTGTCTCGGAGAACCTTGAAAAGAGGGAGAGACTAGCGGGATGGGAGGGAGGAAAGTGTACAGAAAGGCTCCCCGACCATGAAATTAGAAACGCGTCCGCCGCAACCCGAAGGGGGTGTGGCTGACGAGAGCAGAAGCGAGGAAGCTGCCGGTTGTGAGGACTGGCAAAGAGATCCACCGTGGGGAGGCCCAACTTTAGGAAGAGCTTCTGAACTACCAAGGGATCCAGCCGCCACTCGTGCGGCTGGAGGATCCTGCTGAGTTTGTCCGCCAGGCAATTCTCTTGGCCCGGGAGATAAACTGCCTTGAGGAGAATGCCGTGACTGACGGCCCAAGAGCAGAGCTTCTGTGCCTCCCGGCAGAGGAGGAAGGAGCCCGTTGCCCCCTGCTTTTTCACGTAGAACATGGCAAACTTGATTGTCCGTCTGGACAAGGACGGACTGGTGGGAAGTCAGGTGGGAGAAGGCCTTGAGAGCCAGGCGGGATCGCCCTGAGCTCCAGGAAGTTGATCTGCTGAGCAGACTCCAACGTGGTCCAGAGGCCCTGAGTACGTGCCCCCTTGGCAATGTGCTCCCCAGCCCAGGAGGGATGCATCCGTGGTCAGCACCCGGGTAGGATGGGGTGACTGGAAAGGCATTCGAATATCAGGTTCGGCTGCTGAAGCCACCACCGGAGAGACGAGAACAGCGGCTCGGAGACGCGCACTAGGTCTGCTAGGCCGCCTGTGGCTTGTCGCCACAGCTGGCGGAGACCCCATTGAGCAGGCCGCATATTCAGGCGTGGCATTGGGGGTCACATCTACCGTGGAAGCCATATGGCCGAGTATTCTCAGGAAGCGCCGGCTGCGTGAAGAACCAGGCGGCTGGCTGCGAAAACGGTCGTCTAGGGTCCATGAGCCGTTTGAGCCCTGTCGAGCGGTAGGTACGCCCGTGCCTGAGGAGTGTGCAGCCTTGCGCCGATGAACTCGAGATCCTGTGAGGGGAGCAAAGTGGACTTTGGGAAATTTATAACAAAGCCCCAAGTATGGCAGAAGAGTCACCGTGCGGTGTGGTGGCGCTGGTGACCTCCGGAGCGGACGCCGCTCCTTAGGTGAGCCAGGTCGTCGAGGTACGGAAAGACTAATAGAGGCCGTTGAAGCCGGAGATGGGCCGCCACCACCGCGAGGACATTTTGTGAAGAACTCGCGGAGCGGAGGACAGGCCAAAGGGCAGTTACTCTGTAACTGGTAATGATTTCCTGCCACCACAAACCTTAGGTATTGGCGGTGGCCTTGGGTTGGATGAGGATGTGCGTGTAGAGCCATACCTTTAGATCCCAAGGAAGGCATAGCCCATCTCCCTGCTGGCACTACGGTAGGGCAAGAAGGATTCCAAGCGGTAAAGCATCTTGAACTTTCTCCAGCACGAGGAACTTGTTGAGTTTTTTTTTGTTGTGCGCAAGTCCAGGATGGTTCTGAAAAAAAAATGCCTCCTGTTCTCTGTGGGTATTAGAAAAAATACCGGGAATAAAAACCTTGACCTCTCAGGTGGTGTGTGGCCACGCGGTTCCACCGCCTGATCCTGCAGAAGAACCTGCTTAACTCCTGAAGGAGTAAATTACCCTGTGCAGAGGGGGTCGTGGAGGGTTCTCCCGGAAACATAGGAGGGAGGGACCTGATGGAAGTGGTGAGGAAGATAGCCTTCTCGACACGACCTTGAAGCAGCCCAGGCATCTGCAAGTGATGCTGGACCACCTGTGGGCGAAAGTGAACCAGCCGGGCCTCCGGTGCTGGGAGGAAGGAACCAGCGGGGGGGGAAGGGAGAGGCTATTGCCTTAGTGAGTCAAAAACCCCCACCCCCTGCGGAGAGGCAGGGGCTGGTGGTGCAGGCTTGGTGGCTTGCTGCCCTACGGGTACCCGTTACCCCGTCCCCTTGGCCGTGCTGGCCCTGTTGGTGGAGCGCTGCAGGGGCCTGATAATGGGGGTATTGTTTGGTAGGCAGTCGCCTCTCCTCGGGTAAAAGGACTTTTTTCCCGAGCCCTTCTTTTTCTGGGAAGGGGCAGAGGTCTTCCTAGAAAGCCTGTTCCTGGTGAGAGTCTCAGTCTCAATTTGTGCCGCCTTCTCAGCTCATGGGCTTGCCAAAGAGGTCTTTTCGCCTCCGGCAGGGAGACAATCGACCACACTTGTCCTGCACCCAGGGCTCAAGGTATCTGACGACTGAAAGCCAAGCCTGTCGGCGGGCACCGATGCCGGCTGCGGCCACTCCGAGGCCGATTGCTCAAAGCCATCAATAGGCTGCTCGGGACATGAACTTTTGAGCATTCCAGAATTAATGCCAGTGGACAAGGCCAGGACACCTCCGGCAAGGGTTCCTCGGACAAACCAGCGGGAATCCGGATACGTTTCTTTAGCCAGATTCTCGGATGATACGAATGCCCATGTACTAGCTGTAGGTCTGGACACGGAAATTGACGGAAGCATATAGCCCTGGAAACACTTCTTCCCAAGGGCCCATCCAGGTGTACGGGCCTCCCTGCCAGGAGGCAACCCGAGGAGAGTAGGGCATCTTCTGGCTCTTAAGACGATGCCATGGCCCGTTCCTCCACTACCCTCGGAATGGTGTTTAGCTGGTGCCTTTTGAAAGCCAGGGCTCTTGCGGACTCGATAGATTAGAATCAGTACCCGCTTGCTCTCAGGACCTACGAGGAGGCCGGACTCTTCCCCACAATGCGGAAGAGTAGGTAGTTCCGAGTCATAGGAGGAACCGGTACAATAAAGTGTTCCCTTGCGGGCGAAGGGAGAGTCATACTGGAGGGCGTCGAGCTATTCGGGCTGCTCGAGGCTCCTCCTCGGGGTCCGCACGGGAAGGCCAAACGCCTTTGGCCATATCCCTGACGACAGTCCGAGAAACCCAGGGCATCCTTCCGGGGGGGACTGCTTCCGAGGCTAGGACTCCGGTGAGTCCGAGGGGACAGCACCGAGTCCCGAAGAAAGAATCAGGCGAACTTCTGCCTCTTCAGACTCCCAGACGCGACTCATCGACGGGAGGACTCGGTGGGGTCGGCCCGGGCAGGGCGCAGCGCCTGCAGCCCCGACGCCGAGGGAGTCAGGCGTCGGCGACCTCGGTCTCAACGAAAACGGGAGGCCGAGGGTGGACCTCGACCGAGGATCGACTCGAGTTCGCATCGACTCGAGGATCGGCTATCGGGGTCCTCCGTCGGGTCGACGTTCGGAACGTCGACTTCTGCCGTTTTCGTGGGCGGTAGCGGAGCAGACTGGCGCCAGCGAGGCCAGCGAGCATGTTGCCCGCTCGCTGTGTCCGACATGAAGGCAAGACAGTCTTGCTCTCGCCTAAGGGCCGTTCCAAGCCTGAGTCCGAGCTCAGGTTGACACCAGCAGCCACCCGACTCGGGCACGACCAGACGGCGTTCGGGGCCCCGACGTCGGCTGTTCCGCGTGGGCGAGTCCAGAAGGGACCACAGGACTTACCCTCTAATGAGCAGGCATCTCCGACTCCAGGAAACCGAGGCGCGCTAATGGCGTGAGTTACTGCCGTTCTGCCAGAGACCAACGGGGGTCGGGGTGTGTCGTTGGGGGTGCTGGCGGAGGCACTTCAAATCACTGGCCCTCGCGCGAACAAGAGAGCGTTCCACAACGACGCCGCCCTCGCAGGGTGGTTCATCACCAAACAAGTTTCGAACGATGAGGCGCCCCGGAGGGAGGTAAACCCCGGGTTTCTTGTGCAGGAACTCCGGCGAACGGGGTGCGCGAGCTGGAGCCTTTGGGACGCGGAGGGCCTTCGACCAAGGTTCTCACGGGTACTGACTTGGTGGTCAGCGAAGATCCTATCACAGCTGATGGCTGCCGACTGTCTCAACCGCTTTTGGAGGACATTTTGCCACAGGGCCCACACTGCATATCATTCCTCATGATCCGGGGCCCAGGCAGCGGAGAGCAAAAGTCGTAGTGTGTCAGTTAGTGACATATTTCGGTCACACTGACTGCACCACCGCTTAAACCACTGGCAGCCATCGGGGGAAAAAGGGCCCCTGGCGAAGGTCAACAGGACCGGGTCTGGCCGAGGTGAAAAATCGAAAACGAAAAGCTGACTAAGGTCAGAAAAAACCGAAAAAAGGAAGAGGACTCGTGACCCGGCGTCGCTGAGTCTCGGGCGGGAAAAAAGACGCGCGTCGAACCCGAAGGAAAGAAAAAGAATAACTAAGAAAGAATAATATCGAGGGCTGGGTTGTTTTCGCGGGGACAAGACGGGGATGGGTCTGTAGGGGCTCCGCGGAAAAGGAAAAAAGAATAACTGGCATAAGATTTCAATGGTAGCCCTTGGGCGGGGAAGAAGAGGACCGCGGCATGCGCGCCAGGGCAGATTCCCAAGATGGCGTTTCCTTTGAAAGCTGCGGGAAAATTGGACTAAACCGGCGAGTAAGCTCGCGTCGGCGCCGACGTCGACCCATAAGTGAGGACTGACTTCCTGCTTGGTTCCTGGATGAAAAGGACTTTTTTTACAGGGGCGCAGGGTGGGTCCATTTTCGGCATGGGGAGCAAAAAGGCCTGTGAGAGTGTCAATTGGTACCGTTAGAATGATAGAGGGCGTAAAAGGGGCTAGTAATGAGGAGAGCAAGGGCCTGATTAGCGGGAGAGATCTGAATGGTGTGATTCTTTGCTTCCGGTGTCTTTAACTGAGAGAAGATGTAGCGGATGCTTACCCAAGACTGAAGTGGTATTTAAAAGGTGAATACCTGCAGAGGAATTTGGAAAGAATGAATAGATATCACTGAGCACCAGGGAAAAATGTATTTATAAACTACTTTGAAAAACTTGAATAGTAGCCACATCAACCTGGACGCAGGATGGTCATACATCAAAGAGTGTTCAAGAGAAACTGAAATAATGAGATTGCAGAACCTTGCTATTGGTAAATCTGTGAATTTTTCATTAAAATCAGCTGTAATACCTGAAGATTGGAGGGTCCCGCCAGTGTAACGCCAATTTTAAAAGGGTTTCCAAGGGTAACCGCTGGGGAATTACAGACCGGTGGGAGGCATGACTTCAGTACCGTGGTTAAAATATGTTAAAGCGGGGTAGAAACCATCATAATAGAACAAAATTTACAAGGAGGGCATGTAGATGAAAAGGTCAGGGACCTAATGGGAGACAGCAGCAGGGCTTTAGGGACAAGGAAGATCTTGCCTTACACTAATCGTGTTATGTTTTTTGAAGGAGTGAATTCACACGCAGGTGTGATAAAGGTGAGTGCGGTTTGATATTGTGTTCTGGACATTCGGAAAGGCCTTTGGACAAGGGTCACCTCATAAGAGACTATTTGTGCAAAACTAGAGGCTGACGTAAGGTCATGGGGATACGGGATGCAGTGTTACTAATCGTGCCGGATCACAGGAACTGGTTAAAAGATAGAAAGGCAGAAGGGGTAGGGGCTAAATATGGGGCCAAGTATTACCAATAGAAAAAGGTGAATAGTGGAGTACCCCCGGGATGCTGTACTGGTTCCGCTACTTTTTGACATATTCATAAATGACCTAGAAAAGGGAATAACTAGTGAGGTTATCAAATTTGCAGACGATACAAAACTGTTTAAAGTTGTTAAAACCCAAGAGGACTGTGGAAAACTGCAGGAGGATCTGGATAAATTGGAATAAGACTGGGCATCCAAATGACAGACGAAATTTAATGTGGACAAGTGCAAAGTTATGCACCTTGGAAAGAACAACCCACACTATGGTTTACACGATGCAAGGTTCAACATTGGGAACCACCACACGGAAAAAGATTTAGGAGTCATCGTGGATAACATGTTGAAAACCCTCCGCCCAGTGTGCAGCACAGCCAAGAAAGCAAACAGAATGCTAGGTATCATAAGGAAAGGAATGGAGAACAAAACAAAGGATTTATTATAATGCCTCTGTATCATTCCATGGTATGACCGCACCTTGAATATTGTGTGCAATTCTTGTCGCCGTATCTTAAAAAGGATATAGCGTTATTAGAAAAAGTACAGAGAAGAGCCACCAAAAGGTGGTAAAGGGGATGGAAGGCTACTCCTATGAAGAGAGGCTAAAAAAGGTTAGGGCTCTTCAACCTGGAAAAGAGACGGCTGAGGGGAGATATGATAGAGGTCTATAAATTAATGAATGGAGTGGAACGGGTAAATGTAGATCGATTGTTTACGCTATCAGAATATAGAAAGACTAGGAGACATCTCACTCAGCCCAGAGGGCTTTAGCCCCCTGGGCATGACCACTAGCCCCACCTCCGGTTCCCGCCCCTACTGGCCAGGTTTCCCAAGCTGAAGCGTATTCAGGCTAGGAGGCGGAACGCGAGAACAGGAATTCCCCACCGGGGAGGAGGGAGGGAAGGTGTGGCTGACTTATCCTGCTGTCCCCTGGAGAACTCACGTTACAGGTAAGTAACTCGGTTTTCTCCCAGGGCAAGCAGGATGAGTCAGCCACAAGTGTGTGTCTCCCCAGCTACATATGCAGCGGCGGGAAGGATAGAAGAATGAACACGCATAAGGTGCAAGTAGTTTTAATGCAAGCGTGGTCTAGTAGAGTGACAGGCTGTGCAAAGCAAGTGCGGAAACAGAACAGTGCATAACAATCACAGTGCATCACAGTCAATAGTGCAAAATGCAACAACTGCATCAACAAGAACAGTCCACAGCAAACTAGAGAAGGCCCAGGAGCCAGCAGGCAAGGGCAGCGTTATCAGTTAAGGCAACAAGGTGCCTGACAATGTATAGCAGCAATCTGATAAAGCAACAATCGATCAATGAAAGTGCGTCAGTAGGTGCCGTGACACCAATAGGCATCAGTCAGCGCAGTCAGTAACGAGTTCCCGGTCTGTAGAGGGGTTAGCGGTAGAAAAGCACTGCTAGCCCGAAAGCGGAGCCTCCGTGATCGGCTATGTCGAGGCAGTAGTGCCTCTGGAAAGTCTGTACAGAATGACCATGTGGCGGCTTTGCAGATGTCGGGAATAGGAACGGATTGGAGGTTTGCGATGGAGGCGGCCAAGGCCCGCAGGTGATGTGCCTGTGATGCCTGCGGTTGGGCTCGCCCCGGCGCGAGAAAGGCAGTAGGATATGCAGGCGGAGATCCAGCCGGACAGCGTTCGCTTGGAGACTGGGAGACCTGGTTTGTTGGGGGTCATATGACACGAATAGCTGTGACCCCTTGCGCGATGGTGCTGTTCTATCGAGGTAGCATCGTAGGGCTCTGACGCAGTCCAGTGTGTGAAGGCGTTGTTGCTCCGGACTGGAATGCGGCCCGGGAGGAAGCAGGGCAGCTCAATGGTTTGATTGATGTGGAAGGAGGACACCACCTTGGGGACAAACTTGGGGTGTGTCCGAAGGCAGACGCGGTCTAGGTGAAAGGTGGTGTAAGGCGGGTATGCCACGAGGGCATGCATTCACTGATCCGTCTGGCTGAAGTTATTGCGACAAGGAACAGAGTCTTCCATGAGGCGAACTTCAGACCCGTAGATTGAATGGGTTCGAAGGGCTCCTCCGTTAGCTGATTGAGGACGACATTAAGGTCCCATGCGGGCACAGGTTCCCTCAAGGGGGGGTGAAGATTTGATAAGCCCTCGCATAAAGCTGGTTACAATGGGCATTTTCGCTATGGAGGAGTCACCAACGCGGTGATGGAAGCCGCAATGGCGGACAGATGGACCTTGATGGACTGGTCTCTTCAGGCCGAGGGAAGAGAGAGACTCGAGGTATTGGAGGAGCTGCGGCATGGGACAAGATAAGTGTCGATGTGCCGAGCCGCGCACCAGATTGAGAAGCGTCGCCACTTGAGGCTGTAAGATTTCCTGGTGGAAGGACGTCGGGCTGCTAGGATGATTTGCTGCACCTCGGTCGTTAGGTTGAGGGATGCCAGAGCTAGCCTTTCAGCTTCCAGGCCGACAGAGATAGCATCCTCAAGTTGGGGTGGAGCATTGCCCCGCTGTCCTGTGATAGTAGGTCCGACCGTTAGGGGAAGGTGGATGGGAGGTGCCACAGCCAGCCGTTGGAGGTATGGGAACCAGATTTGCCTGGGCCAGGAGGGGACGACCAGAATGGCACTGGCCCGGTCCCTGATGATCCTTTGGATTGTCCCGCGCGATGAGCGGGGTTGGCGGAAAGGCATAAACCAAGGCCCAGCTGTCCCATGTCACATCGAAGGCGTCCGCCGCTAGTCGCTGCGCGGGGACGGTCTCTTCGAACAAAAGAGGGGGCATTTGGCATTCTCCTGTGAGGCGAAGAGGTCGATCTGGGGCAGGCCCCACTCCCTGAAGAGAAGGGAAGACACCTCCCTGTGAAGTGTCCATTCGTGGGGGCTTAGCTGTCTGCTGAGGCGATCCGCTAGGACGTTTCTCCTCTCCTGGTAGGTAACAGGCCTGGAGGCTGCATTGGAGCAAGAGGGCTAGTTGCCAGGTGAGGAGGGCTTCTCTGCACAGGGGGCGTGAGCCCGTGCCTCCCTGTTTGTTTATGTAGTACATGGCGACTTGGTTGTCGGTCTGTATCTTGATTGCCTTTCCTTTGACGAGGTCCCGGAAGGCCAGGAGGGCGAGGCGGACAGCTCTGAGCTCGAGGACGTTGATGTGGAGGTCCCTCTCGGTGGTGGCCCACGATCATGTAGTTTGCGTGTCCGCACAGTGGGCTCCCCATCCGAGAGAAGAGGCATACGCAGAGGAGGAGAAGCCTGGTGGGGGGGGCAAGGTACTTCCGGCAGGATGGTCGGAGGTTCAAATCCCACTAGAGGACAGCAAACCTGGGCCGGAAGGACTGGGGTTTTCTAGTCCCACAGATGCTCCTTGTGGTCTTGGGCAAGCCACTTAACCCTCCATTGCCCATGTTCCCTGTAAGTATTAGTGTATGTGTCTCATATCCCTGCGTGTTAAATGTATCCCCCAATTGTGTTGTGACCGCTTTGATTGAAGGATAAGGCGTATACAAAACTGTCTAAATAAATAAAATAAATAACAAGAAATCCGTGGTCACTGTGATCTCGGGGGTCGTGGCCTGCAGGCGTTTGCCCTGAGAGAGATTGGCGGGGTGTGACCACCAGCAGATCGCCTTGTCCGTTCGTGGGTCCCTGGGGATCGGGGAGGACAAGGGGTGAGTGTGTTGGCACCAATGGGTGCGTAGGTGCCATTGGAGGACACGCATCCGTAGCCTCCTCGCCATAGGAAGGACATGAGTGGCGGCTGCCATGTGCCCCAGGAGGCGCAGGATCACTCGTGCAGAAGAGTGCGTGGATTTGAGGACCTGTTGAGTGAGCTTGCGTAGATGGTCTCCTTTCTGTTTTTGGGGCAAGAAAAAGGCCGCTTCGATAGCGTGGATGTGGCTGACTTATCCTGCTGTCCCTGGAGAACTCACGTTACAGGTAAGTAACTCGGTTTTCTCCCAGGGCAAGCAGGATGAGTCAGCCACAAGTGGGTGACGTCATCCGACGGAGCCAGAGACGGGAGGTGTGGCCTAGTGGTTGGGGCATGGTTCTTCAGGCCTGAAGGTTGGGGGTTCAAATCCCACTAGAGGACTGCAACCTTGGGCCGGAAGGACTGGGGTTTCTAGTCCCACAGGTGCTCCTTGTGGTCTTGGGCAAGCCACTTAACCCTCCATAGCCCATGTTCCCTGTAAAATAGTTATCTCCAAGTTATAATACCCTGTTCAATGTAATTTCAGGTTGTTCAATGTAAACCGCACTGATGCAGAATAGCGCGGTATATAAGAGAATGTAAATAAAATAATAAAATAAATAAATAAAATAAATAAGAGAAAATATTTTTTCACTCAACGTGTAATCAAACTCTGGAATTTGTTACCGGAGGATGTAGTAAGAGCTGTTAGTGTAGCTGGGTTTAAAAAAGGTTTGGACAAGTTCCTGGAGGAAAGGTCCATAAACCATTATTAAAAAGGGACCCAGGATAATCAATGCTTGACCCAGTACAAGCATTGTGGAACCCGTGTCTTTTGGGGATACTGCTAGGTACGTATGACCTAGATTGGCCACTGTTGGAAACAGGATACTGGGCTTGATGGACCTCGGTCTGACCCAGTATGGCATATCTTATGTTCTTATGTTCTTATGATGTGTTTAATACTTCTTTGGAGCTTGGAGAGGTTCATACTATTGAAGGGGGGCTGATGTGATCCCTCCTCACGAAAGTGGTAACAGAAGAGGTGGGAAACTACAGAGTACTAAAGCCTGGCCTCCACGGTGGGAAACGTAATGGAGAAACTGCTGAAAGAAAGGATACTGAACTTTCTAGAATCCAATGGATTGCAAAATTTCAGCCAACATGGGTTTATCAAAGGAAGACTGTCCCATGCACTGGAAGTGATCTACTTAAATTTCAGCAAAACCTTTGATAATGTTCCTCACAGGAAGCTTATGAAAAACTAAGCATCCTGGGAATGGGTCACCAGGTGGAGAACTAAATCAGAAATCAGTTGACTAGATGACAGAAGGTGGTGGTAAATGGAATCGATTCAAACAAAAGACAGACAAGTAGTGGAGTGCCTCAGGAATCAATCTGTTTAATATCGTTGTGAGTGATATTGCCAAAGGGTTAAATGGAAACGTTTCTGTTTTTGTGGATAACACGAACATTTGAATAGACAACATGAGAAAAGATCTACAAAAATTAGAATTATAGTCTAATGCTTGGCAGTTAAGAATTAATGCAAAGAAGTGTAGTGTGATACAAGTGGGATGCAGAAATCCAAAGCTGCTGAATGCAATAAGAGGGCAAGAGTCTGATGTACATGGAGCAGGAGAGGCACCTTGGTGTGGGAGGCTTTCAAGATGGTTGAACAAATGTGATGAAGCGGTGGCCGGAGCCAGGATAATAGGTTGCATACAGAGGCATAACCAGCAGAAGAAAAGAGGTATTAGTGACCCTGTAAACGTTGTTGGGTAAGGACTTGCTTGGAATATTGCATTTGGTTTTGGATACACTACCATGCAAAGCATATAAAAAGAATGAAAGGGTTTCAGAGGAAGGGAAAGCGTAGTTACACACCTTTAGCAGGTGTTCTCCTGGGACAGCAGGAATCCGTCCTCACATATGGGTGAAGTCTGCACCGGATGGAGCTCTCGCAGCAGCTTTTAAAGAAAGCCTTTGGGAGATGCTACCATGCATGCATAGTCCCTTCCCACCCAAGGGTGCCATCTTGCTCAGTCAGAAGACATAGCTAAAAGATGGCAAAAAAGGAAGATGGTAAAGAAGCAACTCCAAGGAGAGGAGGAAGGGCTGCGAGGACTGATTCCCACTGTCCCCGGAGAACACCCATTACAGGTGAGTAATTACGCTTTCTCCGGAACAGGCAGGAAATTAGTCCTCACATATGAGACTCACCAGCTACAGGCTACCGAAAGCCCATAGCGAAAAAACACGGTCACCCTCAAGGGGAGCCATGAGCAGCAACCACCGAGTCCGTGCTATAGACTACAGTAGGACCCCTGTGTCCGAAGGAAACCAACACTCCAATAGCCTGAACACAGAAGGGTCGGAGGGTAGGAGTTGCCTAAACCATGAAAAGATTACGGAGCACAGCCTGGCCGAAGGCAACTGTCCCGACAGGACTCCCTTTCCAGGCAATAATAGGCTGCAAAGGTATGGAATGAAAACCAGGTGGCAATCCAGCAGATGTCCACCATGGGGACGGAGTGCAGGTTTGCCACCGAGGCTGCCATGGCCCTGACCCAGTACACCGTGAGATGGCCTTCCAGTGGAAGCCCTCCTCGCTCATAGGCGAGGACGATACAGTCTGCCACCCAGGTAGACCGTGCATGTTTGTTCACTGCCTCCCCCAGACGACTGGGATTATACAAGATGAAAATTCGAGTACGCTGGATGTAGAAAGTACAAGGCCCACTCTTACAGTCCAGAGTGTGAAGGACTGTCTCACCCCTACTGGTGTGAGGTCTTGGGAAGGAATTTAGGGTGTGTGTGGAGCACCACTATGTCCTTGTAGAACCTGGTATATATCGCCTCTGCCACTAAGGCCTGAAGCTCGCTAACTCTGCGAGCGGAGGTGAGCGCGACCAGGAACGCCACCTTCCACAAGAGGTATCACAAGCGGCAGGTAGCCAGAGGCTCAAAAGGCAGGTAAGTGAGCTGCCACAACAGCACACTGAGGTCCCACTCTGTCACCAGAGGGCGAACCAGGGGCTTCAATAAGAGCAGACCGCTTAGGAAGCGGGTCACCAGCAGCTGGACCGAGATGGTTTTGCCATCCACAGGGTGGTGATGCGCCACCAGGGTACTGATGTGCACCCTGACTGAGTTTGATTTAAGCCTGGACTGCGAGAGGTAGAGAAGGTACTGTAGCACCAGTCCCACCAGGCAGGAGAACAGATAGGTCCGTGCTCTGCACACCAAGTTGAAAATCTGCACCATTTGAGAGCGTAAGATTTCCTAGTGGAAGCCTTGAGAGAGGCCAGCAGGATCTCCTCTACCTCACCTGAGAAGTTGAAAGGGGCTAGGGGCTTTCAGCAACAGGGACCCAAGTTGGGATGCAGAAGAGAGCCCCCTCCTGAGACAGGAGTCCTGGAGAGTTCCCCAAAGGGATGTTAGTCTCCACTGATAGCTGGAGGAATAGAAGGAACCATGGTTGCCTGGGCCATCAAGGGGCTATCAGGATGAGCAAGGCCTCGTCGTGGAGGGTCCTGAACAGTGCCCTGGCAATTAGCAGCAGGAGAGAGAAGGCATACATGAGGCCCTCCAACCACAAGACGAGGAACGCGTCTGCTGCTACCCTGGACGGATGGACCTACCAGGACCAGAAGCAGAGCAACTGGTAGTTGTCCAGGATGGCGAACAAGTCCATCACAGGTTCCCCCCCAGAGTTGGAAGAGCCAATCGGCCACACTGGGGTCCAGCTGCTACCCATGCAGCTGGAAGACCCTGTTCAACCTGTCGGCCAGTAAGTTGTTCTGACCTGGCAGGTATACTGCCCGCAGGAGTACACCCTGACAAACCGCGTAGGAGCATTGGACACTGCCTCTCGGCAGAGGGCAAGAGACCCCGTGCCCTCCTTTGTCACTTAGACTTTGTCCTGGAGGCACCATGTGGCCTATGTCCACTGGTCCCAGAGGCAGCACTGTGTGGCCCTCATGTGGAGGCCATAAGCCCTGAGACAGGCAGTTCGGTCTCCGGGTAGGAAGGCCTTTGACTGGAGGGTGTCCAGTCTTGCCCCTATGAACGCTAGACATTGTGTCAGAAGGAGGTAGGGCTTGGGGTAGTTTATCACAAACCCCAAGGGTTGCAGGACTTGGATGGTGCACGCAGTCGCCTGCTGCATCTCTGAGGCCATGCCTTCCTTTATGAGCCAGTCGTCCAAGTAGGAGAAGACCAAAGATCCCCTAAAGGTGGAGGAAAGTGGCTACGACTGCCAGGCATTTTGTGAAGACCCTTCGGGCAAAGGCCAAGTTGAAAGGCAGCACCCTGCACTGGTAGTGTCCACCTCCCACCATGAACCGCAGGTACTGCTTGTGGTTGGGGTGAATGAGGATGTGGGTATAGGCATCCTTCAGATCCAAGGAACATAGCCAATCTCCCTGCTGGAGGTAAGGCAGCAATGTTCCAAGTTTGAACTTCTCCCTCACCAGAAACATAAGGTTGTGCAGGTCGAGAACAGGCCTTATGCCTCCTGTCTTTTTGGCACAAGGAAGTACCTGGAGTAGAACCCCTTGCCCTTGAGGTGGTGGGGCACTGGTTCCACTGCTTTGTCCTCAAGAAGACCTACAAGCTCCTTCAGTAGAAGGTGCCAGTGAAGGGGACACCTGAGAGGTTCTCACGGAAAATAAGGGGGAGGTGTCCAAGTCAGATGGAGGAGGCTTGACCACCTGAAGTGCCCAGGAATTAGTGGTGATGGTTAGCCACCTTTAGGCATAGTGGATCAGACGTCCCCCTGTGGGCTGATGACCTCCTTGGGGTGGAGAGGCTATGGGGAGGAGTAGCCTAGTGGTTTGGGGCAAGGTACTTCAGGCCGGAAGGTCAGGGGTTCAAATCCCACTAGAGGACAGCAACCTTGGGCCGGAAGGACTGGGGTTTCTAGTCCCACAGATGCTCCTTGTGGTCTTGGGCAAGCCACTTAACCCTCCATTGCCCATGTTCCCTGTAAGTATTAGTGTATGTGTCTCATATCCCCGCGTGTTAAATGTATCCCTAAATTGTGCTGTGACTGCTTTGATTGAAGGATAAGGCGGTATACAAAACTGTCTAAATAAATAAATGCCTAAGGAGTCAAAAGCACTCCCCTGGCTGGGCCAGAGCCGGTGCCTAGGGTTCGGGAACCTTTTGCTTATGAGGGCCATGCCCATATCCCCTTGGCCTGCTGACCCTGCTGGGGAGCCGGGGAGGCCTGAAAAGGTGGGTAGTTTCTGTAAGTAGCCCCTTTGCTCAGGTAGAAGGGCTTTTACCTGAGCCCTTCCATCGGGAAACGGCAGTGATCTTCTTAGAGAGCCTGGACCTCATCATGAACTCAGTCTCCAGCTCAGCAGCTTTGTCGGTCATGGGCTTGCCAAAGATATTCTCTCCTTGTTTATGGGACATCGACCAATTTGTCATGAACCCATTGCTCGAGATCAGACGACTGTAGCCAAGCCTGGCATCTTGTACCGATGCCCACCGCTGCTACTCGAGCTGCCAACTTGAAGCAGTCATAGGCTGCCCGAAACAAACTTGGAGCACTCACGGATGGCCTTGGCCAGGTTCTTGAACCACTACAGGGGTTCGTCGGACAGACCAGCTGAGAACCCAGTGAGTTCCTTCGCCAGGTCTCTCAGGTACATGCCCATGTAGCTGGTAGGTCTGGACGTGGCTGATGAGCATCGAGCCCTGGTAACACTTTTTGCTGAGAGCGTCCAAGGTGACTGCCTCCCTGCTGGGGGGCACTAAGGAGTCTGTCTTATGACTCTTCAGTCAACGCATAGCTGACTCCACCACCATGGAGTTGTGTGGCAGCTGTGATTTTTGGAAGCCTGGGCTCTGGTGGACTCGATACATTAAGCCAAGACGCTTGCTCACCACTGGCACCGATGCTGATGCCTTCTACATTTTATTTAAACATTTTATTTAAACATTTTATTTCTACATATGGAGCATCAGCCGTTCCAGGATGGTAGGGATTGGCACCGTGAGCGATTCCCTTGGAGGGGCCTCGTACTGGAGAAAGCGTAGTTACTCACTTGTAACAGGTGTTCTCCAGGGACAGCAGGAATCAGACCTCACTTACAGGTGACATCTGCAACGACGGAGCCCGCACGGAGCAATTCCCCAGCTTTCAAAGAAAGCCTTTGCAATTGTTGCCACACATGCATGGTCCTCTTCCCGCCCAAGGGTGCTCAGTCAGGTCCCATAGCTAGAGCCCTACTAAGCAGATGGCAAGGGAAGGAAGAAAGAGGAAGGAGGGAAGTTAGGACTGATTCCTGCTGTCCCTGGAGAACATCTGTTACAGGTGAGTAACTACACTTTCTCCAGGAACAAGCAGGAAGTCGGTCCTCACTTATGGGACTCCCCAGCTATAGTCTACCGAGCCTGTAACCCAAAACGCCTCAGCGAGGCCGTGAGCAGAAGGTGATGCCCGAAGGAGCCCGAGTAGTCGGGTCCCCGGGGCGAAGCTCTCAGTAGCCATCGAAGAAGGGTCGGAGGACAGGAGTTGCTTATACCCCAAACAGATTACAGAGTACAGCCTGGCTGAAGGCACTGTCCCGTTGGGACTCCCTCTCCAGGCAGTAGTGTGAAGCAAAGTTATTTACTGAAGACAAGGTCGCAGCCCGGCAGATGTCCATCAGAGGCATAGAGCGCAGTGAAGCCACCGAAGCCATCTTGGCCCGGACACCATGCGTCGTGGTGACTCGGCGATCCAGTGGAGCTCCAGCCTTTGCGCCTGAGCAAAGGCGATGCAGTCTACCACCCAGACGGAGATGGTGCATTTGGTCACTGCCTGCCCCAGGCGATTAGAGTCATAGGCGACAAAGAGCAGGTCGGACTTGCGATGAACCTGGGTACGCTGCAGGTAGAAGGCAAGAGCCCTCTTGCAGTTGATTGTGTGTAATACCGCCGATGCCTGGTTGGCATGCAGTCTCGGGAAGAAGGTCGACAAGACTATCTCCTGATTGAGATGAAAATCCAAAACCACCTGTGGTAGGAACTTGGGGTGGGTACGGCGGACCACCCTGTTCCCATAGAACCTGATGTAAGGAGCCTCAGCCATGAGGGCCTAGAGTTCACTGACTCGCCGAGCAAAGATCAGAGCCACCAGGAAGACCACCTTCCAAGAGAGGTGTCGAAGCAAGCACATTGCCATCGGCTCGAAGGGTGATCGCGTGAGCTGCATCAGCACGATGTTCAGGTCCCACTCTGGTGGCAGGATGTGGGGCTTGGAAAGTAAAAAGTCCCGCATGAAGCAGGAGATCAGGGACTGCCCCGAGAGGGGTTTACCATCGATGGGGAGGTGGTGCACCGAGATGGCGCTGAGGTGGACCCTGACCGAGTTAGACTTCAGCCCCTCGTTAGTGAGGTGGAGGTGGAGAAAAACGGGTCGATCTGGAGCTCGGAGCACCAGACCGAGAAGTGTTGCTACTTGAAGGCATAGGCCAGTCTCGTTGAGTCCTTCCTCAATGCGAGGAGGACCTCTTCAACCTCCCCCGGGAAGTACAGCGGGGTTAAGGCAGGTTCGGGTGAAGCACCTGTCCCTCTTCCTGCATTAGCAGGTCCGGGGTGCAGCCCAGTGGAACTGGAGGCTCGACAAGAGACGGAGCAGGAGCGAGAACCAAGGCTGTCAAGGCCACGACGGGGCCATGAGAATCATTGAAGCACGTTCCCACTGAACCTTGTGGAGGGTCCTCACAATGAGAGGAGTGGGAGGGAAAGCGTAAAGAAGCCCGGAGGTCCAGCTTAAGAGGAACACATCCAGGGCCACCCTGTTCAGGTGTGAAACTGGTACACAGAGGCAGGGAAGCTGCGTGTTCACTGGGCTGGCGAACAGGTCTATGGACGGAGTCCCCCATCGATGGAACAAGAGGTTGGCGACCTCCGGATCCAGACGCCACTCGTGTGGGCGGAGGATTCTGCTGAGTTTGTGTGTGAGGACATTCTCTTGGCCACGGAGATAGACTGCTCGGAGAGACATCCCCCACCAAAAAGCAAATGAGCAAAGGAGGATCACCTCCCAGCAGAGGAGGCAGGACCTGTTCCCCCCTCCATGTTTTTTGTAGAACATGGCTACCCTGTTGTCGGTCTGCACGAACACCAACTTCCTTTTCAAACGGCCCTCGAAGGGCCTCAGGGCCCACCGGACCACCCGAAGCTCGAGCAGGTTGATCTGCTGCTGAGATTCCTCGGGTGACCACTGCTCCTGGGTGCACAAGTCGCCGCAGTGGGCTCCCCAACCCAGCAGGGAAGCATCCATCAGCAGGATGAGCTCATGCTAAGGGGCCTGGAAGGGCATTCCCCGACTGAGGTTTTGGGGATCCCGCCACCACTCCAAGGAGCTGTGGAGGCTCCAGGAGACTCAGATGGGGTCCCTGAGGTGACCAGAGGCCTGGCTCCACTGAGTTCTGAGGAACCACTGAGCTGTTTGCATGTGCATATGGGCGTGAGGGACAACATGGACGGTGGAGGGCATGTGTCCCAGGAGGCGCAGCATGGCCCACGCTGAGACTCTAGCTCTGCTCTGGATCTGGGCTGCCAGGGTGCACAGGCAGGCTGCACAGTCCGCGGGTAGGCAGGCGATTGCCCGCTCCATGTTGAGGAGTGCACCGATGAACTCCAAGATCTGCACCAGTTTGAGGTGGGACTTGGAGTAGGTGACCAGAAAGCTAAGGCGTTCAAGGGGGAGGATCGTGCTCGACGCTGCCAGGTGGGCTTCTTCGGCCGAAGTCCCCGTAACGAGCCAGTCGTCTAAGTAAGCGAAGACTGGTATGCCCCGTCGCCAGAGGAATACGGCAGCCACTGAGAAACACTTTGTAAAGACCCGAGGAGGAGCACCCTGTATTGGTAATGCTCTCCCTGCACCCTGAAGCGCAGGAACTGCCTGTGCTGTGGGTGGACTAGAAAGTGGGTGTAAGCGTCCCTTAGATCTAAGGAGCATAGCCAAACGCCCCGCTGAAGGAAGGGCAGCAGAAGGCCAAGCGATAACATTTTGAACTTCTGCACCAGAAAGTTGTTTAGGTTCCTGAGATCGAGAATGGGGTGTAGGCCCCCCATCTTCTTCGGAATGAGGAAGTATTGGGAGTAGAACCCTCGACCTTGGAGGTGAGGTGGTACCTTCTCGACCACCTGCTGGGCAAGGAGGTTGGTCAGCTCCTGTTGCAAGCAAGTCTGGTGCGAGGGGAGCCAAGGCGGCTCTACTGGGGAAAAGGGAGGAGGAAGCCTGTCTAAGTGAAGACGATACCCATCCAAGACCACCCGGAGGACCCAGGTGTCCGATGCCCAGTGGGAGGCAAAAAGGGACAGACGTCCCCCCACTAGCGGAAGCCTCTCGCCCCCCGGCAGTACTATGTCGTTGGCATCAAAACCCTTGAGCAGACTGTGGAGGTTCCGGAGGTTGGGCCTTAGTAACATAGTAAATGACGGCACATAAAGACCTTAGGCCCTTTAGGCTTACTGTGGCCATGCTCTCCACTCTTCCCCTGCGTGCCGGAGGCCGGCATGGGGGTGGGCGGGTATGGCGGGTATCTCCAGTAGGGGAGCCCCTTCCTCTGGAAGAACGGTTTCTTAGTTTGCTGTTTCTTCTGAGGGAGAGAAGAGGTCTTTCGCGAGAGGGGAATCCGAGTCACAAACTCCATCAATATTTCGGCGGCCTTGTCCTCCATGGGCTTGACGAAAAGTTGTTCACCTAGGCAGGGGACCATCCAGGAGCTTCTCCTGGACCCATGCTCCAGGTCCAAGGACTGGAGCCACGCTTGGCCCAGATGCCAGCTGCTGCCACTCAGGCGTTAGATTCAAATCCATCATACACAGAGCAGGAGAGGTACTTCGAGCACTCAGCAACAGACCTCAGGAGGGTTTGGAATCTGAGGAGAGGCTTACCGCTGAGACCTGCAGAGAAACTGCTGAGTTTCTTGGCAAGGTCACGCAGGTACATGCCCATATACAATTGGTAAGCTTGGATACGGCATGTGAGCACGGACCCTTGATAGGCTTTGCGCCCAAGAGCGTCAAGAGCTCTAGACTCCTTGCCCGGCGGGATTGAAGAGTGCGACTTCGGGCTCTTTTGTTTCCGCATTGCCGATTCCACAAGGGAGGTGTGCAGAAGTTGGGACTTTCGGATCCCCGGGCCACGCTGGACCCTATACATGGCATTGAGGCATTTACTCACAATGGGAACCGAAGCAGGTGCCTGGACAGGATGGGAGGAACCAGAACAGTAAGAGACTTCCGAGGCGGGGACCCATACTGTAAGATGTCGAGCTCCTCAGCCCACGGCTCCTTCTCAGCCTGCGTTGCAAGGTTGAGGGCTCGCACCATGTCCTGTACAAACACCAGAAAGGATGAGTCCTCGGGCGGCGAACACCTCTGAGAGGTAGATGGAGATGGGTCTGAAGAGAGGTCCCAGTGGACACGGGTCTCCAGGGAGGTGTCCCCATCCGACTTCCAGTCAGAGAGGTCCAATAAGGGAGTCTGATTCAGGCTAGTTGCCTTGTCCAGAGGCTGATTGGAACCAGAGGCCTTGGAGGATCTCGCTCTCAAGGAACGGGAAGGCGAGCGAGACCAACGCCGAGGACCCTCATGAGGCCCACGGCTCTCGGGGGTTTCCAGGGCAGGTTTAGGTACCCCTCTCGAGAGGACCAATGTCTCGAGGCTCAGGCCAGCACTTGCTGGGCAGTTAAGAAGGCAGAAACACTGCACTCTAGAGCCAGCATGCAGGACTCCGACGTGGGCGTGCGTCCCTGCACCGTCAACACCAGGGTTACCAGGTCGGGCCTAGAGGAGAGGGGGTCCTAACCGTGGCGACCCTCAGGAGACCAGGCGCCATCGCCGGAGGCCTCCGTGTCTGTACGTGGTACCTTTCGAGGCCGCTCTTTGTCAGACTCTCGGGAACGCCGGGGAGGGCTGAGCGACCGAGCACGAGAGCACTCGCACTTGTCTGGAGCCCCCGACAGCAACTTCGAGGTGGTCTTCTTCTTGCACCTCTCCACCTCGGGGGACCCCTGATCAGAGTGCCGCCTTGAACGCGGGGCCGAAGTGGGGGATCCCACCTGCGGAGTGATGACCGAGAGCACCACTGGGGTTTCCAGGGTCACCACCTTACGGAAAATGTCATCAGACTTCTCCTTACGACTTAGCAGGGCCTTGGAGGACATTTTCTTGCAAAGAGAGCAGAGCTCCGGGGTTATGGTCGGTCCACAGACACCGAAGACAGCAGTCATGAGTGTCTGAGTGACATATTTTTGGAGCATCTGTCGCATTTTTTTTAAAGCCATTAGGGCAAAAAGGGCCCCCACTAGATTGAACACCCATGAGGCCAGCGGTTGAGAAAAAGGGCGGGAAGCCCGCAAAAGAAAAAATGCTAACAAAAGGACGCCCCCTCACTCAAAAGTAAAAAAGAGCATGGGAAGGACAGAAGAGAACTGGTGCTACCGGAAGAAACACAGGCCAGAGACCAAAAAACAAACACTTTTTCCGATGGACATGCTTCTGAAGGGCTCAGCGGAAAAAGGGAGACTGAGCAAGATAAGAACATAAGATATGCCATACTGGGCCAAAGGACCTTGAGCATCTGCTCAGCCTCTGGGGAAGTCTTCGATGTAGAGGGCCTGGTGGTTGGTCGGAGGAAACAGTAGTACTGAACAGCAGCACCCGCTGCTGGTCCATGAAGGCAGACAAACTGCGCTCCAGGGCCACCCATTCTGGACTCCAGGCCAGAAGGCTCCATAGCCATCGGCACGGGCACAGAGGGACTCAGGCCCAACACCGGTTCCCCCGAAGGAGAGTCCTCGACGAGGATGGTGTCTGGCAACCAAGGGATGCAACACAACAGAAGCAGATATCACGTAAGATGCAGAAACTAGTCCGAGACGTGATATTGTGGAAAGACAGAGCTTTATTTCTATGAACCAATGACAACCCGACACAGGCCGTGTTTCAATACCCTTCGTCAGGGGTTTGTCTGGCATGCATTAAACACATAAATATATTAATATTGAGAATATAAAAGAACAGATCACTCAAAAAACAAACATAGTCAATAATTAAATGAATAAGTAAAATAATAGGTTAAAACAGAAAGAGAATTAAAATATAATTAAAACATTGATTAAAAACAATAGATAAAAACCGAACAAATGTAACCATAAAACCAAACGTGCTCATATGTCTAAAATATCAAAAAGATAAAAACATGTGACACATAAAACAAATACCTATGTTTTAGAATGTTAAACCAGAAGGTCTTCTACCATACTGTTATAAATATTAAATTTCTGTACACTCTACAAAGGAAACAAATAAGTTAAAAACAATAAAAACAATGTGTATGGATATTTTTCTTGAAATAACATGTAGAAACCGAAGATAAAGCCAAAGCACACTCTTTATAACTATCATATTCCCTATAAAAAGGGGGGGGAAGAAAGGAAGTAGCAGGAGCAAATCAGCAAAGGAAGGGACATTAATACATTATAACTCGTTCTCATTCTCCAAGCTGCAGGTCAGATGACACTACCTACAGGTGTGGGACTGGACCGGAGAAACGATAAGGATTGTATATTTACACACTAGCATAGCAGATGGTCAAAGATAAAAATCTGTCTTCCCAACTGAGATTCTTCCACACTGGGCAGACACAAATCATATGCAGCGTGGTACCAATTTCCCCTCCCCCTCTATATCTTGTTTTACCCAAACTCACAACCCTTTATCCCTCATTGGCTTCTTTATCTGTCCGAAGCATGCAAGACCACTGTGGGACTTCAGGTGTGGTTCAAACTTAAGAGCCATGATGAGCAATATGCAGCAGCAAAGTAAGGTTACAATGTCAGAGGGAGGGGCACAGGCCTAAGGAAGCATCAGAAGCCAGCAACAAATGGGAGTTAACAAGGTGAGAGGAGGAGGGTGAACAGGGGATAAAGCATAGTTACTCACCTGTAACAGGTGATCTCCGGGAACAACAGGAATTTAGTCTTCACATATGTGTATCGTGGGTACCGACAGAGCCTGCGCGGGAACGCTCCCCAGCGTCCAATTAGAAAGCTTTTGGGAGCATCCCACAGCGCCTGCGTGCTGCCTTCCTGCCTTTCCCAACTGTCTCTCTCCAGTTGAGTTTAAAGCTGAGACAAAGAGAGAGAGAGGGAGAGAGAAAAAGAGAGAGATAGAGAGATACAACTCCTAGGGGAGGTGGGTGGGTTGTGAAGACTAAATTCCTGCTGTTCCCGGAGATCACCTGTTACAAGTGAGTAACTATGCTATCTCCAGGAACAAGCAGGAATGTAGTCTTCACATATGTGGACTCCCTAGCTACAGATGCCAGGGAGAAACCCCAGAAGTTGTGTGCCCTTTTGAAAGGGCTCCACTTCCCCCCATGGATCTCTGGCATCCTATCAGGGATGGTGGGTAGGAGTTGGTTAAGTATGGAACAGGTGTTGATGAACAGCCTGACCCAACAAGGCATCCTGGCGGGAGTCCTTGTCCAAGCAGTAATGGGCTGTGAAGGTATGAACCGAGGCCCAGGTAGCTGCTCGACAGATGTCATCGATAGACGCAGAGTGAAGATGAGCCATAGAGGCTGCAATGGCTCTCACATTGTGCCCTGTGACATGGCCTTCAAGAGGAAGGTTCTTACTCCGATAGGCAAAAGATATACACTGTGCAATCCAGTTGGACAGTGTCCTTTTGGAAACTGGAAGTCCTAAATGACTAGGATCAAAAGCAACAAGGAGTTGAGAGGACTTTCTATGTTGCTGCGTCCTTTGCAAGTAAAAAGCCAAAGCTCTTTTACAGTCTAAAGTATGAAGGTTCCTTTCTGCATTAGAGGCATGAGGCCTTGGGAATAAAACAGGAAGGTAAACTGCTTGGTTTAAATGAAAAGGTGAAACCACCTTTGGCATAAAGTGAGGATGAGTCCTAAGGACTACCTTATCATGATGGAACCTTGTATAAGGAGGATCAGCCACCAATGCTTGCAGTTCACTGATGCGACGTGCTGATGTGATTGCAATAAGAAAAATAAACCTTCCAGGAAAGGAATTTCAAGGGTGTAGTAGCTAATGGTTCAAAAGGCGGCTTCATGAGCTGGCCAAGGACCAGATTTAAATCCCATGCCACCGGTGGTGGCTTAACGGGAGGCTTAGTTAGAAGAAGGCCTCTCATAAATCTTGCTATGATAGGATGAGAGGAAATAGGTTGAACATTTAAAGGTTTGAGAGAAGCAGCAATAGCACTCAAATGAACTCTCACTGAATTAGTCTTAAGCCCTGCATTAGACAAATGAAGGATATATTCCAGTAATGATTCCAGAGGCATTGCAAGAGGGTTAAGACACTACTGCGAACACCATATGGTAAACCTTTTCCACTTGAAAGCATAAGAGCGTCTTGTGGATGGTTTCCTGGAAGCATAAAGGGTATCCTTTACTTGCTGAGAAAGGTTAAGACCATGAAGTTCTAGACTTTCAGCAACCAGGCCCTGAGATGTAGAGACTGGGGATTGGGATGCCACAGCATCCCATCCTCCTGGGATAGGAGATCTGGAGCAGATCCTAACTCCAGAGATGGAGCTTGAGAGAGATGTAAGAGCAGAGGGTACCACACTTGTCGTGGCCAGTGTGGGGCTATGAGAATCATATGGCCTCTGTCTCTCTGGAGCTTGAATAAAGTTTTGGGAATTAGGGAAATGGGTGGGAAGGCATACAGAAGTCCTGACCCCAATGGAGGAGGAAGGCATCCCTGGCCCTGAGCCAGAATTCTGGAACAGAACTGGGGAGGTTTGGCATTCAGCAGACTTGCAAAGAGGTCTATGTCCGGGGTTCCCCAAAATTGGAAAATTCTGGCCACCTGGTCTGCATGGAGAGACCATTCATGTGGAAGCAGAACTCAACTGAGTCCGTCTGCCCAAGAGTTTTGAATGCCTGGAAGATACACCGCAAGAAGATGAATTTGATGCTCTCTGGTGAGGGCCCAAAGTCGCAAAGCTTCGTTGCAAAGCGACAGAGAGCCTGTTCCGCCCTGCTTGTTCACATAGAACATGGCTACCTGGTTGTCCATTTGAATTAGGACAGTTTTGTAGCTGAGCTGGGTATGAAACACTCGAAGAGCAAGAAAGATTGCTCTGAGCTCTAGGAGATTGATGTGTAGATCGGTCTCCTGTGGATCGGTCTCCTGGGTAGAGAGGCCTTGCAAATGGGCTCCCCAACCCACCTGTGAGGCATCTGTTAGAGTTACTTGGGGTGGGGGTTGCTGTGAAAAGGGGACCCCACCAACAGATTCTGGGGTGACTGCCACCATTGGAGAGACAAAATAAGACGGTCTGAGGTTGCTCTTTTGTCTGACAGGCAACCTGACGCCTGAGTCCACTGAGTGGATAGAGTCCACTGGGCTGCCCTCATATGGAGGCGGGCATGAAGGACCACATGCACAGTGGATGCCATGTGGCCTAGCAATTGTAACATTTCCCGAGCAGTGAGATGAGACTTTAGCATTGCTTGGGAAGCTAACTGCACAATGTGAAGGCAGTGGGACTGTGGAAGATAGGCCCTCGTCTGTCTGGTATCCAGCAGGGCTCCTATGAACTCTAGAGACTGCGTGGGAGCTAGATTGGACTTTGGGAAGTTTATGACAAGTCCCAAATATTGAACGATACACATTGTGCAAGATAGAGAAAACCTGGTCTCTGGCTCTGATGGGGCTCGAATGAGCCAATCGTCCAAGTAAGGGAAGACGAATATTTTTAGGGCGTGGAGAAATGCTGCCACCACAGCCATGCATTTTGTGAACACCCTTGGTGCCGAGGCCAGACCAAAAGGAAGAACTCTGTATTGGTAGTGCTTCCCTTGAAATAGAAAGTGAAGAAACCTTCAGTGAGTTGGATGGATGAGAACATGAGTGTATGTATCCTTGAGATCTAGAAAACAAAGCCAGTCCTGACTCTGAAGGTATGGCAGTAGAGTTCCCAGAGAAATCATTTTGAATTTCTCTTTGAACAGGAATTTGTTCAATTCTCTGAGGTCCAAAATGGGTCTGAGCCCTCCTGTTTTCTTTGGAATAAGGATAAAGGGGAAATAGAACCCTGCACCTTGTTGATGAATAGGTACTTCTTCTATTGCCCCTTGGGTTAGAAGCAGACTGACCTCGTGATCTAACTGGGAGATGAGAGAGGTCTGAGAATTGAACTGTCTTACCATTATAGGAGGGGGTATGCTGAGGAAGTGAAGCTTGTATCCCTCTTTTACAATGGACAGAGTCCAACTTTCTGCTGTTATCTGCCCCCATCTGGGGGCAAAATAACATAACCTTCCTGGGATGGTGGAAGGCTCTGGCCTGTTCAGGGTCAGGAAGACAAAGTTCTCTAGATGGGAGTCAAAGCCCTTGTGGAGGCTGAGTCTGCTGAGCCGGTTGAGGCTTAGCAGCCTTTGTTTTTCTTTGTTTAGGTTGTTGCTGACCCTTTTGGGCAGACTGACCTGAACGATGCCCTTGCTGGGTATAGGAGGGGTAGAACTTCTCCTTTCTAGTGAAGAATGTTTTTTTGTAGGACTTTTTCCTTGCAGGATCAGCTGTAGATTTTGATAATCTATCCAAGGTGAGATTATCAGCATCTAGCTCATTAGCTTTCTCTTGCCAATTTTTGCCAAAGAGATTCTCTCCTGTGCAAGGAATGTTCCCCAGTTTGTCCTGTACCCAAAGTTCCAAGTCAGATGCCTGGAGCCAGGCAATCCTACGTGCGCCTATGGTAATAGCAGAAGTTCTGCTTATGCACTCAAAACAATCAAAAGCTGCACGATTTACGAATTTGGAAACATCCTGAGCATGTTTGATAAGTGCAAGATAATCTTGCCTCTTATCATCAGGAAGGAGAGGCTCATAAGCTCTAGATCTCCTGTAACTTCCTTAAGGAACATTCCCATATATAAAATGTAGGAACTAATCCTGGCAGAAAGCATAGAGGCCTGGAAGGTTCGACACCCAAAGGCATCAAGAGTTCTACATTCACGTCCTAGAGGATTAGATGCATGTCTTTTTGCACTCTTGATCCTTCTCATAGCTGATTCCACCACCATGGAATGGTGGGGCAGCTGAGTTTTTTGAAATCAAGGACAGGGAGGAACTCGATACATGGTATCGAGCCTACGAGAATGAGGAGAAGTAGTGAGAGGCGTTTCCCACATCCTTAGCATGAGATCATGCAAGATCTCATGAACAGGCAAAGTAGCTGCATCTTTGGGAGCTTTAGGATACTGTAAAATCTCCAATTCCTTTGCCCTAGGCTCTGTTTCAGGAGCCATTGTGATGGAAAGACCGCGAGCCACATCCTGGATAAACTCCTGGAAGGATATATCCTCTGGAGGAGACATCCTACATTTAGGAGAGGAAGATTCCTCAGGAAGAAGTACTCTGGTATCGACAGAACTGTCAGAGTCTTCAGACTCATCGGAGGATTCAAAGTATCTCCTGTCCAGGTAATCGTGCAGCGCACGATACTGGTACCGATTGAAGTCGGTATCAACAGGGTCCGGTACTGACTTGTCAGTACCGGAGGGCATAGCATGCGTCAGTACCGGTAGTCCACCTGCCGACGTCGATGCAATTGCCCCCGGTACCGATGTAGGTACCAGTACCGGTTGAATTGTCTGAAGTGGTTTCGGGGGCATCGATGCCGAGAAAAGAGCCGCCAGACTGCGTTCAATAGCCAAGAATCTCTGGTCTATCGACACCACCGATGCCTGGGTATCGGTACCGGACAACGCGGCCGGTACCCCAGAGCATGGCACCAGTAGTTCTGCCGAGGTTGGGGCCTCAAGAACATCCTGGAGCCCCGATGATGCTTTGGAAGACGAAGCCTCCCGCCGGGGCAATTTTGCCGGTGTGAGTCCCCCCCAAGGGCAACGCCAGAGGCATGTCGATACTTAGAAGGAGATCTACCCTTTGAGGACTGGCTAGACTTATGTTTAGTTACCTGAGATCCATGGGAGGAAGATGAAGCCCTGGAAGATGTTGATGCCACAGATGCTGCATCGGAGGGAAAAAGGGTGCTAAGTTTAGCAGCTCGGTTTTGCCGACCCCTCTTCGACATCATCCCACAGGCAACACACTCGGAGATAGAGTGGTCAGGACCTAAACATTTGAGGCACCACTCATGGGTGTCGGTGACGGAGATAGTACCGCCACACTTGGAACACTTTTTAAAACCCGAAGCGGGTTTTTCCATTGTAGAGGAAAGTTGGGCCTAGTGCCCAAAATGGCGCATGGCACCAGAGGAGAAAAAAGCTGGAAGACTCCAGGAAAAGATTTTTTTTTACAAGGAAAAGAAAGAAAGAACCGGCGGTACCGGTGTAGCGTCGAAGGAAGGCAGACACAACCACAAAAAAGAAGAATAAATGGGATATTTTCTGCGGTGACAGGAAGTGCAACCTGCCGGCTCTGCGGAAAACGAAGAACTGGAGAGAGACAGTTGGGAAAGGCAGGAAGGCAGCACGCAGGCACGGTGGGATGCTCCCAAAAGCTTTCTAATTGGACGCTGGGGAGCGTTCCCGCGCAGGCTCCGTCGGTACCGACGATACCCATATGTGAAGACTACATTCCTGCTTGTTCCTGGAGATCCAGTTAGCCAAGGAAGGCGGCTGGAGAGGCATGGGGAAAGGAATAGCAGAGAAAAGAAGAACAAACTAAAAGCTCCCCCTCCTCCCCATAGACACAGAAAAGTGTCTCACTAAATCAGACCCTAAAGCATCTTGGAATGGGAATCCTCTAGAACCCTAGGAGCCAGCTGCTGGAAAGCTATTTAAAAACCTTGCCATTGACTCTTCTCCTCCCTTCCCCCTCTTCCCCGCAAGCTTTCAATCTCTATAGGGACAACAAGGAGATAAGAGAGCTCTTATGCACTGGCTCTTAGGTTTTTGAGAAGGCATATAAATTCTAAGAAAATGTATATAATTGTGGCCAAGCATTGACATACTATGTACTGTCAAGTGCATCTATGCATCAAATCCCTTCCATCCAGAAAGGAGTTTGTGGCAATTACGTTTACTAATATCCTACAGTACTTAGCAGCAGCAACTGGTAGGTAATACTCCCCCATTCCCTCAAAATGCACCATATTACAAAGCTTTAAAAAAGCACAATGATCCTACCCGCTTGCCTCAGGAGGGAACCTCACCACCACCTTGCCCATCTCAGCACCAGGAAGCTCCACAAATTTTCCAATATCTTGCTTCTTTTCTGTTACCTTAAAAGCAAACAATTAAGAGAGTCTTACATTAAATATAACCTAATACAAGGTCTGTCAGCTAGAAGCTAGGCACCTGGCTGTATATATAAACATGTATATCTACAGTAAACTTCTTCAATGAGCACCATTTTAAAGTCTCATTAAATATACTTTAGATAAATTGCAACATTTATGTGTTTTACAAAACACATGCACATATATACATACATACCCACACACACAAACTGATAATGACTTAACTCACAGACTGCCTCACTCTACCACTGAATGTTATGCTACTGTTGAGTGTTAATCTGAAGTCGCAAAAATGTTGTAAGATGCCACCAGCCTCTGCAATCTAACAGATTTATTGAAACATAAGCTTTCAAGGACAGAGGTTTACAGAAGGTGCCATCAAATTTTCTTGAAAGAACTTTGTAGAGGTTAAGTTTTGCCTTCCTCAGATAAGTAAAACTTACCTAGGCTAACCTTCACAGCCATCTAACTTAGACAAAAAAACCTTCATCCTGGTGAGCCAGGTGGGAGCTGTTAACCTGTAAATGAATCAGGCGGAAGCTGCTAAAACAGATATGGAGAGGGATTGAGGGAAGTCACTGGGGAGGGGAGCAGTGAGGGTGATGGCTACAGGATTTAAGATGTCGGCACCTATAGAGCAGCTTTTAAACTAGATAATACGGGAAAAGCCGACAGTAGCCAAAGAGCGCATGATTCGGAAGAATGTATCCTTCAAGGATAATACCAAAAGCAGAGAGGTTACAAAAAGGAGTAAAGTAGCCCAAATGCCCTTGAGTATGGAGCAGGCAGAGCTTAAAGATTCCAAGTTACCCATGCCTACCAACAGCCAGATTAATATGAATAAAATACAGTCTCTAAAATGCCTGTATGCAAATACTAGAAGTCTAAAAAATAAGATGGGAGAGTTTGAATATATAGTACTAAATGAGAGGTTAGATATGATTGGAATCTCAGAGACATGGTGGAAGGAGGACAACCAGTGGGACACTGTGATACCTGGGTACAAACTATAGCGTAATGATAGAGCTGATCAAATTGGTGGAGGGGTTGCGCTCTATGTTAGAAAGGGCATTGAGTCACAAAGGATTACAGTTCTGCAGGAAACAAAATTTGCTGTAGAATCTCTATGGATTCAAATTCCATGTAAAAAGGGGAAGGCGATGGCAGTGGGGGTGTACTATCGACCGCCTGGCCAGAATGAACAAATGGATGATGAAATACTCAAAGAAATCAAGGAAGCTAACAAATGTTACAGCATAGTAATAATGGGTGATTTCAATTACCCCGATATCGACTGGGTCAGTGTCACGGCAGGACATGCTAGGGAGATAAAGTTCCTAGATGAAATAAATGACTGCTTCTTGGAGCAGCTGGTTCATGAACCGACCAGAGGGGAAGCCATATTGGACCTAGTCCTTAGTGGAACACCAGATCTGGTGCAAGAGATAAGGGTGTTGAGGCCACTTGGCAATAGTGATCATAGCATGATTGTGTTTGATTTAATTAGTAAAGGGATGGGTAAGGAAATCCACAGTACTACCTTTTAACTTTCAAAAGGGAGACCATGATAAAATAACAAAAATAGTTAAGAAAAAACTAAAAAGAGCAGTTGCAAAGGTTAAAGACATATCAAGCTTGGGTGTTGTTGAAAAATACTATCTTGGAAGCCCAGACCAGCTGTATTCCATGCTTTAAGAAAAGTGGAAGGAAATCCAAAAAACTTCCAGCATGGTTTAAAGGTGAGGTTAGAGAGGCTGTTGCCAAAAAAACATCTTTCAGGAAATGGAAAAAAGAGCCAAATGATGAAAACTGGAAACAGCACAAGCACTGCCAAGTTAAATGCAAGGCATTGATACGGCAGGCAAAGGGAGAATTTGAGAAGCTTGCTGCAGAAGCAAAACTACGTAATAAAGACTTTTTCAAATATATTCACAGCAAAAAGCCTGTGAGAGAGTCACTTGGTGCATTAGATGATAGAAGGTTTAAAGGGGCACTATAAAAGGCGACAAGGTGATAGCGGAGAGACTGAATGAATTCTTTGCTTCGGTCTTTACTGAGGAAAATGTAGGGATGTTACCCATGACTGAAGTGGTATTTAAAGGTACGTAAGAATTGAAGGAAATATAGATACACCAAGATGATGTATTACAACTATTTGATAAACTGAAAGGGTGTTGAAAGAACTGAAATATGAGATTGCAGACCTGCTATTAGTAATCTGTGAACTATCATTAAAATCATCTGTAATACTTGAAGATTGGAGGATGGCCAACGTAACGCCAATTTTTAAAAACGGTTCCAGGGGTGATCTGGGAAACTACAGCCCGGTGAGCCCGATGTCAGTACCGGGAAAAATGGTAGAAACCATCATAAAGAACAAAATTGCTGAACATGTAGATAGTCATGGCTTAATGGGAGACAGCCAACATGGCCTTAGACAAGGAAGATCTTGTCTTACTAATCGGTTTATGGTTTTTTGAAGGTGTAAATAAACAGGTAGACAAAGCTAAGTCTGCTGATATAGTGCAATTGGACTTTTAGAAAGCCTTTGACAAGGTCCCTCATCAGAGACTTTGGCAAAACTAAAGAGTCATGGGATAGGAGGCAGTGTACTATTGTGGATCAAGAACTGGTTAAAAGATAGAAAGCAGAGGGTAGGCCAATTTTCCCAATGGAAAAAGGTGAATAGTGGTGTACCCCAGGGATCTGTGCTGGGTCTGCTGCTTTTTGACATATTCATAAATGACCTGGAAAGTGGAATAACGAGTGAGGTTATCAAATTTGCAGAAGACACAAAACTATTTAAAGTTGTTAAAACCCAAGAGGATTGTGAAAAATTGCAAGAGGATCTTGATAAACTGGATGACTGGGCATCAAAATGGCAGATGAAATTTAACGTGGACAAGTGCAAAATTCTGCACCTAGAGAAGAATAACCCAAACTATGGTTACAAGATGCAAGGTTCCACATTAGGAACCACCACCAAGGAAAAAAATTTAGGCGTCATTGTGGATAACATGTTAAAACCCTCCGCCCAGTGTGCAGTGGCAGCCAAGAGAGCAAACAGAATGCTAGATATCATAAGGAAAGGAATGGAAAATAAAACAAAGCATATTATAATGCCTCTGTATCGTTCCATGGTGCAACCGCACCTTGAATATTGTGTGCTATTCTGGTTGCAGTATCTTAAAAAGAATATAGCATTATTAGAAAAGGTTCAGAGAAGAGCCACCAAAAATGGTAAAGGGGATGGAAGGATACCCCTATGAAGAAAGGCTAAAAAGGTTAAGGCTCTTTAACCTGGAAAAGAGACGGCTAAGGGGAGATATGATAGAAGTGTATAAATTAATGAATGAAATGGAACGGGTAAACGTAGATCGATTGTTTACATTATCAGAATATAGGAAGACTAGGGAACATGCAATGAAGCTACAGGGTAACCTATTTAAGACTAATAAGAGAAAATATTTTTTCACTCAACGTGTAATCAAACTCTGGAATTTGTTACCGGAGGATGTAGTAAAGGCTGTTAGTGTAGCTGGGTTTAAAAAAGGTTTGGACAAGTTCCTGGAGAAAGGTCCATAAACCATTATTAAAAAGGGACCCAGGATATTAATGCTTGACCCAATACAAGCATTGTGGAACCTGTCTCTTTTGGGGAAACTGCTAGGTACGTATGACCTAGATTGGCCACTGCAGGAAACAGGATACTGGGCTTGATGGACCTTGGCCTGACCCAGTATGGCATATCATGTTCATACGTTCTTATAAGCAGGACCAGAGGTAAGGGCAGAGATCCTCCCTTGTACCTCGGAAAACCTAGAGGGACCCCCTGGAGAATGGAAAGCAGTAGGGTTGTTGCACAGATGGGTGGGTGGGTATGTGTGGCCGACTTATTCTGCTATTCTCAGAAAACTCTCTTTACAGGTAAGTAACCCCGCTTTCTCCAAGGACAAGCAGGATGGTGCCTCCAAAGCTGACTGCATATACCGTGGTGGAAGGGGCAGAAGGAAGAAAGCCTTGATTTCTTTAGTTGGCTTTATTGCATGGAACAGACTGTGGCATGGTAATGCAACAGTAAGGTGAGTGCTGGGGCCACGAGCACCGAACTGGTGTTGATAAATACGCTGCCATCACACTGTAACACCACATTTTAAATCATCATCATCTTGACCTTGTGCAAACCAGAACAATAAAATGTGCAAAACAACATTGTGCAAAGTCACATAGCGTATGCGGTCAACCCCAGCTCCCTTGGATCCAAGTCTGCGGGAGACCAGGAGCTAGGCAGAGTCATTTGGCAGATGCATGGCAGAATCCTCAGACCGATTCAGTGGCCGCTGTCTGCTTGAGTGCATGGCTGAGTCCAGGACTGCTCGCCTGAAGGTGGCGTCTGCCCATGCATCCAGGTCGAGGCAGTAGCGGCATTGGAATGTGTGGATGGAGGACCAGGTGGCTGCCTTACAGATGTCTGCTACTGGGACCAAGCGCAGGTTGGCGATCGTTGCGGCCACTGCCCATAGTTGGTGAGCATTTGTTCATGGTGCGTTGCATGTGCCTGCCCGGTCTAGGCAGAAGGTGATGCAGCTGGAGATCCACAGGGACAGAGTCAGTTTAGTGACTGGGCACCCCGGTCTGTTGGGATCATAAGAGACAAAGAGCTGGGTGCCCCATTTGTCGCATTCTGTCTTGTTGAGGTAGATGCGTAAGGCTGATGCTGTCCAGATTGTGGAGTATCCTGTCATCCGCAGAGGTGTGAGGTGCTGCGTGAAAGGAAGGCAATTCAATAGTCTGGTTGAGGTGAAAACTGGATGCCACCTTAGGGACGAACTTGGGCTGAGTCCAGAGGGTGGCCCGGCCCTGGTAGAGTTGCGTATAGGGCACGTATGCCACCAGCGCTTGTAGCTTGCTGATCCTCCTGGCAGAAGTGATGGCCACAAGGAAGAGTGTTTTCCAGGCCGTATATTTCATGTCTGTCATGTGCAGTGGCTCAAAGGGCTCACCCATCAGCTGGCTGAGGACGATGTTGAGGTCCCAGGAGGGCACCGGGGGCCAGTTTGTGGGTCACAGGTTTCCTAGGCCCCTCAATAAGCACATGACCAGCGGGAGCATGGCGATGGAGCCACCCTCGGCCTGGTCTTGGAATGTGGCGATTGCCAACAGATGCACCCATATGGACTGCGTCTTCAAGCCACTGTCGAAGAGCGAGGTGAGGTATTGCAGGATCTGAGCCACTGGGCAGGTGAAGGGGTTCAGCTGCCGAGCCGCACAGCAGATTCCAAAGCGTTTCCATTTTAAGCCATAGTATTCTCTGGTGGATGGGCATCTGGCTGCCAGCATGACGTTTTGCACCTCTGCAGGCAGATTTGGGGATGCCAGGGTTGTCCTCTCAGCCGCCAAGCCGTCAGTGCAATGGCTGGAAGGTTGGGGTGCAGGGTCGCTCCACCATCCTGCGTGATGTGATCCGGGCGCTGGTGTAGGCGTATGGGAGGTTCCAGGGCTAGGTGGCGGAGTGGAAAGCACATTTGCCTGGCCCAGTGTGGGATGATGAGGATGACATCTGCCTTGTCATGGATGATCCGCTGTAAAGTTTGAGATGAGCAGCATGGGGGGAAAGGCATATAGAAATGACCACACCCGCCACGACACACCGAATACATCTATAGCCAGACTGCGGGTGGAAGGGGGCTTCGAACAGAAGCGGGGGCACGTCATGTTCTCCTCCGTTGCAAATAGGTCGACTTGGGGTTGCCCCCATTTACGGAAGATGGAGGCTACCTCTGCTGGGTTGAGTGTCCACTCGTGGGGGTCGAGCTGGCGACCTGGTCGGTCAGCTAATTGGTTCTGTGCTCCCGGGAGACAGGAGGCCCCTAACAGGCACTGTTTTGGAGACAGCGAAGGCCCAGATCTTGACTGCCTCCCTGCATATGAACATGAGCCTGTCCCCCCTTGTTTGTTGATGTAGAACATGGCCACCTGATTGTCCGTCTGGATCAGCACCGTCTTGGTGGCGATGCGGTCGTGGAAGGCTATGAGCGTATAGCATATCGCACGGAGCGCCAGTAAGTTGATGTGACAAGTGCATTCCTGCGCTGTCCATGCCCCTTGGGTGCGGAATTGTCCACAGTGAGCCCCCCAGCCCACCGGGGAGGCATCTTTCATGATGAGGTGGTGTGGGGGTGTTTGCAGGGGCTTGCCCTGGAGCAGGTTTATCTATGCAAACATAATAGACCAGGGGCTCCCAAAAGCCACTTTACTCCCTTTTACAACTCACACAGATTACAGCTGCCAGAATAATCATAGGCACTAGTCAACGACCACACACAACCCCAGTGCTAAGGGTAGCTACACTCATCTTATGAATCAAAAACAAGATTTCTCCAGACATCTTTAAGAACCTCCACAGCTTTTCAGCAGATATCCTTCGGCCTCTCATTCACAAACATCTCAACAGATCAAGGAGAAGAGCCAACCACAGCTTTTTATCAGTCTCAGCCTCATTCTCTCATTCCAACCTCTCCACCTCTAGCAAAGTCTTCTCTTTCTATGCCCCCACTATCTGGAATTCCCTTATCCCAGAAATACGATCAGATGGACATTGGGGAATTTTGTCGCAAACTAAAAACCCCCCTCTTCCTGGAACCTTTTTGGATCAGTCACTTAGCTCCCCACCAATCCATCCCACCTTCCAGAGCTCTCACTATGTTTCCCTGCTCCTCTCACTGTTATGCCCACAGATTTGTACCACGTATCACAACTTTCTCATATTATTGCCTGCTTTGTTAAATGCTAAACATTAAATGCTAATGCTTATCCCTGCCATTATGATACTCCTATTCACATGTTATAACCACTAGTTACTTGTTAAAATTTAATTTGTTTACTTATGTGCCATGTAATATTATACTTGTTCCATGTACACCGCTGTGACTGGTAGATACAGTGATATTAAAAAAAGTTGCTAAATAAATAAATACATAAAACTAGTCTTTAAGACAACAGATCTCTGAGGGGCTGCAATCAAAGGAGAGATTCTACCAGAAGTCTCACCATGGCCAACTGGGAGCAATGAGAATGACCAGTCCTGGACGATCCTTTATCTGAAAAGCCTGCCTCAGTAGAGGCCATGGGGAAAATATTGAGCATCTGTCTACTTCTGAACTGAAGCACTTTCCCTATGACAGCTGAAGAATTGTTCCACCTTGCTGTTTTTGTGAGTTTCCATGAGATCCCAGACCAGCTGGCCCTACTTGACTAACGCCAGTTGAAATGTTGCCCGGCTGTGTTCCCACTCCCCCAAGTCCAGCAAGTTTCAGCTATTAAAAAAAAAAATCCACCTAAACATTCTGTTTCCGTGACAGGATCTGCCAATAAGATCCACAAGCTCCTTTTCATCTAGAAGGGAAACAAGTCCATTTCCAAAGCCAAAGTTCTGCTTCTGGTTCCGCTTACCTGTTGACATAGGGCAAAGCTGTGGCACTGTTAAACAGGACCCGCATTGCAGCACCCCAAAGACACTGGAGATAGTTCAGCCCTGGAGAACTAACTGCTGTCATTTAAAATCTGCTGATATAGCAAGATACTGCCAACTTAGACCAGCCACCTTGGGTGACCTGATTCTGACAATGAGTCCCCCAGCCTGAAACACTCACATATGTTGTCACCAAGATTCAGTCAAAAGCTCTAGATCCAATGAGCGAGGAGACTGGAAGCTGCCTCTTGAAACATTGGAACAGCAGAGACCACCAAGTAAGTGAGAGATGAAGAGGCCTCATGTGCACAATCACCCATATGACCAGGTTCAACACCGATCCCATTAGGACCAGAACCTGAAGGCAGCTGGACTTAAAAAGAAAGCGCCATCGGGCACAGGACCTCTTCGCCGCCTCACCGTCCCGCCGCAGCAGCTCTCCCAGGGCTGGATTGAGCCACCGGGACCAACACTCCACCTCCCACCTCAAGTTGAGCTGTCCAATCGGGGCAGTCAGCTGGACTTAAAAAGAAAGCGCCTTCCCAACTGCCTCTCCTCAGTTAAGTTTGAAAGCTGAGACAAAGAGAGAGCAAGGAAGGGAAAGATAGAGATAGAGAAAATGCAACTCCTAGGGGAGGTGGGTGGGTTGTGAAGACTTATTCCTGCTGTTCCCAGAGATCACCTATTATAGGTAAGTAACTGTGCTATCTCCAGGAACAAGCAGGAATGAGTCTTCACATATGGGGGCTCCCAAACTCAGATGCTCAGAGGGAGTCCTAGCATGTTGCAAGTCTAGAACGAGCCATGCTATTCCCTAGGACCTCAGACATCCTGGCGATGGAGGGTAGGAGTTGAGTACAGAAAAGGAGCTGTGGACAGCTGGCTAGTACAGGGTTTCTGAAGGGGAAGACCCTGTATAGAGGGCATTCTGTAGTAAAGTATTGTAATCTGGGCCTCCCTTGTTGGCATTGCACAAGTGCACTGAGGTACATATGGATCTGTTAAAAGAGCCAGTGATTGTGCTCACGGGGTACCTCAGTGAGAAGTAGAGGTAATAAAAGTAGAAAAAAACAAGTGGAGGTCAGAACCCTTCAGGGTGAGAAACAGCCCCAGGGGAAAAACTGGGGTAGTAGAAGAGGTAGAGCTTCAGCGGAGACGCAGAAGGTACTATTAAAGAAAGCTTAAGCTGTTTTGGTCCAAAGCCAGTACAAACTGAGGACCAAAAGAAAAAATGAGTCTGACCTAACTGGACTGGGGATGGAATCAGTCCATGTAGGGGAGAAAGGGTATGGAGACCCTTGTATCTGATAAGAAAGTAAGGACAGACTCAGGAGCGCTAAGCTTTAGATTAACTGAAGCTCCGCAATGTCTTTCCTAAATGGGGTCAATTAGGAAAGAAAAAGGGTATATGGGGAGCTTCAGGAGTACCTAACCTATATGGTAAGGAGAAATTTGTTAATTACCACAGGAAGTGGTTATAAATGTAGCCCCCTAAGTATGCTGGCATAGCATTGATAGGGGTAGTGCCCATCTGTCAGGATCATATAGGAATGTAAGGATATCTGAACCTAACAGACAGATAGATAAGTATATGGATACATATCTATCTAAAAATATATCTCACTAGATCTATAATATATATATGTATATATATAGATATCTATATTTAAATATATACACACGTAGGGTATATATGCATATATCTATAAGAGATATGTATGGGCAGAAGACACAGATATAGTGTATATATACATATATATATATATATATATATATATATATAAAAACACAAATATAAAAACACACACAGATATATATATATATATAGATCTGAATATGTAGACATATAGAGACATGTCTCCAGGTATGTGGATGGAGAGATGTCCATAGAACCTGATCCCCCCTAGAGATATAGGGAGAGAGGAAGATTCTTCTGACAGCAAGAAGGTTGATACCTGCTTGAATAGATACATAGAGAAGCCTCTTTTCCTGGTTATGATTGGCAGATTCAGAGGAAAGGTCTCCCTGACAAGAAGAAGTCTGGATTCTTTTCAGAATTCGAACTTTTGAATAACCAGGATGGCCTACGTGAAAAATGCAGAGGATAACTTCAGTCTGCAGGCAGGAAGTCCAGATCTCTCCAGAATTACAGTATGGAGAATGGATAGAGGACGCCACTGGAGGAAGATACCCTAGTGACCTGCCTATGAGGGCAAGATGGGTATTAGGCGTCCTCTAGCTGCCATTGAAGAAAATTATTGTAATGGGTCTGCTCCTTGTTGGTCACTCCAGGCCAGGGAAGTCCCGACCCCTCATCTGCGGTGCGCTGCTTCAGCTGGCTGGAATCCAGGGGAATAAAACTCACAACCGGACACAGAAGGAAAGGTGTGCAAGTTTATTCCAACGTTAGAAGTGCAGTCTAATCTTTTATACAGTAGCAAAAACAATATACGTCATAAACCCATCCCAGCAGCATAGCCCTGCACCTGATATTGCTAATTAGCAATCGTACAACTGGTACCTGTCTCTGTAAAGATCACTGAATCTTGTCTTAGCACAACACATTCCTTTCTATCTAGGTATTCACAGATGGGCCTCATGGTCCCTTTGTATAACAAGAAACTGATTTCCCCTTACAATACTTATTTTCTCCTTACAATACTTATTTTTTCCCCTTACAATTATCTCTGACGAGAAGACGAAAGGAGATATGGGCCAAGCCAGGGAATTGGCCCTTCTTTAGGTTTTCACGTAATGAAAGGCCTGAGGCTTATGTCTCAAAAGATATTTAAGATGAGATGGTAAGGGTAGGGAATACCTACCAGTCATGAAAACATGACTGGGGGAACCCTTTCTAACCATCTGGGGTTATCTGCTAGGCAAGATACTAATGCTCTCTAGCAAGGGCCCATAGTGCAAAGCTACTCTGTAGAGCTGCGGAGAGCATGCTGCAGGTTGGTTAGAAGAAAAAAATGGCTGTGGAAAGCCAGCAGGTAACCAACTATTCTGCCAAGGACAAGGGGGCAAAGAATAGAAGTTAACCAACCAGGTTGTGATAATAGGGCTTCCCAAACAAGGTTGATAACCTGTCTGGGACTTAGCACTGAGGCTAGAAGGATTGCTAGTGGAGGGGAATCCCTGGTCGTGTGGTGAACAGAACCAGTGGCTGAAGCACTAGGAATTGCTATAACTGCAGCAACTTACCAGGGCAGCGGAAAAAATTTCTTTTCCCTCTCCCTTTTTTAGATTGGGAAAAAGAAACAGACATGGTAGGACTTCCTATTGTCTGATGAGCTGCCCTAAGGTAACAAGTGGGGAGACAACTCCGGAAGAGAGAATCCCCCAGTAGAACAGGTAGAGGACCATAGGGGCTTACCAGTGTAAAAGGGTCACTCTTACAAACCAAATGTTGTAGTAACAAGGAGGTAAGACAGAGTTGAAAGAGACCGACTATGGAGGAAGTCTCTGACAGGTGATATGATACATGCCAGTACAGGGAAACAACTGTCTATTGATAGTTGTTACCTCTCTTTCCTCTAAGAGGAAGAGGAAAACCTGTTAAGTATGGGCCCTTACGAGAGCACCAGGTCTCAAAAAGGCGCCAGCAGACCCTCATGTTTGCCAAGTGGAGGGTCTCCTTGCTTAAAGAGGGTCGCCACCACCCTTTTGCGAGTAACCCTTGCAACTTATGAGGCGCCTCTCAAGAGCCAGACCATAATCAAGTAGGGAGCAGGGTCGTCCATTGGGATGAGACCCTGGCGGGACCCGAAAAAGCACAGGAGACATCTGGAGTAGGCGCACTAGGTTGGCATATCACGGCCACCGAGACCAGTCGGGCTCTATAAGGATGACTGTGCCTGGATGAGCCTTGATGCATCTGAGAACTCTCTCGATCAATGGCCAGGGAGGGAAGAGATACAACAGCGTTTTGGCAGGCCACGGTTGAATTTAAGTATCCAAGCTAAGGATCCGTGTTCCTTCCTTCGACTGAAGAACACGGGTGTCTGAGTTTGCCACCGACGCCATCAGATCCAAGGTGGGTTGTCCCCAGGTTCAAACTATCCGCCGAAAGGCCTTCATTCCCCAGGGTCCAGAGTGTGACGGCTGAGGAAGTCTGTCTGAACGTTGTTGACGCCTACGATGGGCTGGGCCAAAAGCGCCTGTAGATGGCATTCTGCCCAGGGGAAGAGCAAGGCTATTACATGGCCACCCCCGGACACTTCTTGCCACCTCAAATAGACCACAGTTGTCGCATTGTTGGAAAGGACCCGTACCGCTTGGGAATGAAGGAGAGGTAGAAAGTGTAGAAGAGCCAGGCAGACCGCCCAGGCTTTGAAGCAATTGACTGTCCAACTGTTCTCCTTAGGAGACCAGGTCTAGTTCAGGCAATGAGCCACCCAGCCCAAGAGACTGGCATTGGTGGTCAACAGAACCCATTGAGGGGTGTCTCCAAGGGGATGCCCCAGAAACAGATGGTTGGGAGAGAACCACTAGAGAAGACTGCTCCGTGTCAACTGAGTGAGTGGCAGTCGTGGGCTGTAGTCTTCCAAAACTGGGTACCAGCGTGAGACAAGGGACCACTGGGAGGCGACATGTGCGTGCGGACCCAAGGGACGACCTCTGTTGTGGCTGCCATTCAACCAAGGATCTGAAGATAGTCCCACACTCTGGGTCTGCTCTGCCCAAGAACTCTTCAGAGCTGGGATGACAGCTTGTGGAAACGCTCCTGCGTCAGAAAACCTTTCCCTATCACAAATCGAAGCAGGCTCCGAGGAAGTCCACTGTCTGCAAAGGCTGCAGGCAACTCTTAGAATAACTGACTACCCATCCGAGACTTTCTAAGAAGATCACTACCCAGGAGAGACCGTCTCGTGGGCCTCAGACAAGGAATTTGCACAGATGAGCCAGTCATTTAGATAAAGATGGACCCAAATGCCTTTTTTCTGTAGGGCTGCTGCGGACATCACCATGACCTTGGAGAAGGTGCATGGAACTGACGCCAGGCCAAACAGCAGCATGCAGAACTGAAAGTGCTATCCGAGGATGGCAAAATGGAGGAAATTCTGCTGATCTTTGCAGACAGGTATGTGGAAGCACACTTCCGCCGAGAGAGACAAGGAACTCCCCTTTCTAGACTGCTGAATAACCAATTGTAGTGTTTCCATGCAGAACTGAGGCACCTGAAGGTCACGATTGATTACCTTGAGATCCAGAATAGGCTGCCATGACCAGTCTTTCTTGAGCACCACAAAGTAGATGGAGTAAAGAACAGAACACCTCTCGGAAGGAGGGACCGGCCTAATGGCCCTAAGATGCTGCAGGATGGTCTGTATGGCGATCTTCATCTGGGGAGAGCTGCAGGGGGGCATGAGGAAGGCAACTCGGATGGGTCTGAGGCAATCTAGTACATAGCCACAGCAGACAGAATGTTGAGGACCCAATGATCGGAGGTTATGTTGGCCCACTCTTGGGAAAATAGTGCCAGCGGCCTCCCAGAGGGGCTCCCAGTCTTGTCAGCGTGCGGGACGGGAGGAACCGGAGAACTCAGAGGACTTTGAATAGGTGTCCTTGCCCCTTCCAGGCGCCCCGAAAGGGCTGGAACCGCTGCCTGAGCATCTGATGAAGATGTCACAAAGGACTTGCCGGACCGGTAGCACCTGGAGTCTTGGAACTTGACCATGAGCTGGATGACTGATACCACTGACCCGGGTGTCGAGAAGATAAACAAGGCTTGTCCTCTGGAAGTGGCTGAGGCTTTACTCCCCCAGGTCCTTGACAGGTTTGTCGAAGTCTTCTCCAAAAAGCAGCTTACCCTTGAAGGGAAGCTTGGCGCGGCGAGCTTTTGAAGCCGCATCTGCGGACCATTGTCTGAGCCAGAGCCAGTGGCGAGCTACTGTCATGACAGCCACGGAATGAACCGAGAGGCAAAGTGGATCATAAAAGGCATCTGACAAAGCCCGGCAGTAACTGATTCCAAGCAGGTCAATGCCAGATCGGGCAAGAGCTGAATCTATCGCAGGGGTGCCCGGGCCACCAGACCTCTACTAACTGATGCTTGGAGAGAGAGAGAGAGAGAGCGTGGAGGAGGAGAAGACTATCTTGAGGAGAAGACTATCTTGAGGAGTCCTTCGATCTTACAGTCCTGCAGATCCTGAAGTGCCACTCCTCTTATCGGAATAGTTGTGTGTTTGGTGACCCCGTCACCAGAGCATCGATCTTCAGATAAGCAAGCCAGGTATCAACCTCCAGCGGTGACCAAGGATAGCACTGACTGAGCTGTCAAGCTGCTCACAATGGGGCATCAGACAACTCCTATTCCAGAGATACCATCTGTTTTGAGCTCCAGGGTGGGAATGGAAAGGCCTTGGATGGCTTACGAAATGCCTTAGAGGATCAGATCGGCCTGAAGCGGAGGGGGCTCTAGTTCGGTAAAATGAGAAAGGCACAAAGCATCCATTATTTGCACAATTAGAGTGGGAAGCTCTTCCCTGCAGAAAAGATGGATATTTTGTGTCTCCTCCTGCTCCTCAGCTGAGGCTTCAGAGGGAAACCATTCCCCATCTTCCCGATCAGAGGCCTCCAACTGCCTGCCACTGAAAGGACCTCCTCCACTGGAAGATTCTTTGGCCAGTCCACTGAGGCACACAAGACATCCTGGGGGGGGGGGGCATTCTTTCATCCTAGGGGTGTGCTCCTCACGAGGACGCTTCCTGGGACCGGAAGCAGCCTCTAGAAAGGGTTTTCTGGACTGGGGGAGGCCCCTCCAAGTGCCAGAGAGTTCCAAGCCTGCCTGAAGAGTGCCAGGAAATGTTCATCCTGACCTGCAGACTCATGCGCTGGATATGAAGTTGGAAGCAGCTGAGGAAGGAGAAAAGGTGGGGAAGGAGGGTCTTCCGCTGGAGGAATGGCTCTGGAGTCCCCTTGGGCTGTGAGAGTAGAAGACGGAGCTCCCGAAGATGTCAGATGCTGCTGGTGAAGGGACTGTGCCATGCCTGAGGATTCCCCTGAGTGTGCACAGCAGACCTGATCCTGCAAATCCCGGCGTTTATGGCTGCAGATAAGACACCACAGCAACGAGGGAGGGTTATCGTCCAGAAAGCTTCACCTTAATGCTGGCGATCGCGGAAATCGTCCTGTTAGCGTGGTGCACTTATGTTTAAATCTTTTTAATTATATTAACCAAACCGGCAACCTTCCATTACATTGGTTTTTGATTACATTATGGCAAATATTCAAAACAATATAACACTTACTGCTGAAACAATTTACAGTTTTGCACTTTTATATTTTCCCCCTCCCCTGCTCATCCACCACTTTCCCTCTCCCCCCCTCCCATCTGAAATGCTACTTATCATGTGGTTGTAACATTCTCCTTAGCCCTCTCCAGCAAGCAGGTGCTCTTATACCTGCCGGAGCTGCTATATTTATTTTATTTATTTATTTATTTATTTAGACAGTTTTGTATACCGCCTTATCCTTCAATCAAAGCGGTCACAACACAATTGGGGGATACATTTAACACGCGGGGATATGAGACACATACACTAATACTTACAGGGAACATGGGCAATGGAGGGTTAAGTGGCTTTTGCCCAAGACCACAAGGAGCATCTGTGGGACTAGAAACCCCAGTCCTTCCGGCCAAGGTTGCTGTCCTCTAGTGGGATTTGAACCCCCGACCTTCCGGCCTGAAGTTACCGTGCCCCAACCACTAGGCTAATCATCCCTCCTCCCTTTGGACTAATATTACCACCCCCCAGTGACTCCTTCACTCGTATCTTTGTATCAGGTTTAACAGCACTATAATCCCCCCAACTGATCCAAGCATACATTGATACTTTGAACATTCCTAATACGTTCATTGGAGTTTCGCCCCCTACCCCTCCTTTCCTTACTTCCCCCTTTCTCATCTCCCCCCCTCCCCACCTACTAACCCTCACCCCCTCCCTCCCTCCCCCTAGTCGTACAGGCCCATACACTTATTATAGCCAACTTAAACTGTTTAAAATATCATTTCCTCGCTCTAGGCGATACACTTTCTAAATATGGAGACCAAAGTCATCAAGAAGTCAGCTCTTCTGCCGCACGTGTCGCTTAGGGAACTCACCTTCCCATAACACCAAGTGGTGCGCTAAGTTCCTCCATTCCCAATATTCAGGCCCCCCTGCATCTCTCCATCTAACGTAGGATACATTGTTTAGCAATGAGGCAGCACTTCCTCACCATCAATCTATTCCCTGCCACGGTAAGTCCCAGGGGTGGGGGCACATCCAAAATAGCGAGGCCCGGTGTCAACCTCACTGACTGCCCCAGTAATCCCCCCAAAAATTGTTGGATCCTGCTCCAAAACCTCTCTACATGTCCACATCCCCAGAACATATGCCCCAAATGTGCCTCTGGTATCCCTGCACCATGGGCAGCCACTGTGCTCCGCAAATCCTGCCTTCCACGCTCTATATGGTGAAATATATGCACGTTCTATTATTTTATTTTATTTTTATTTATTTAAGAGGATTTATATACCGCCTTCTCCTGTAATCAAGGCGGTTTACACAGCAACCAATCGAAGTATAGTGACATTTGTGTTTGCATGCAGTGCTATAAAGTGAATGTGTGTGCATGTGTAAGTTGGTTTGTTGATTTGTGGTGGGCTATTTACAGCGTGCGCTACTTTACAAGGCTATGTACATGAAAGAGAAAGGGAGGGGGCTTGGTATGTAGCCCGGGAGCTAGCGGGCAGATTATGTGATGTCACTGTAGTGCTCAATGAACAGCGTTGTCTTGAGCTGTTTCCGAAAGTTCTTGATGTCTTTCGTCGATCGTAGGTCATCAGGGAGGGTGTTCCATATTGCAGGTGCAGCCAGCGATAGACCTCTTCTTGTGGTGTCCTTACGTACCTTGGTGAAGTCTTTTGGTGTACTGATGGGTCAGAAGTGCCTCGCCTCCTTGGTCTGGTGCTGATGTCGGGTTTTATGAGTGGTTGTAGGCTAAGTGCTGATGTCTGGTGTTTGATTTTAAAGATGTTTAGGTTTGTCTTATATCTGATGAGGGGGCTGATTGGGAGCCAGTGGAGATGTTTTAGAATGGGGGTGATGTGATCTTGTCTTGATGAGCCAGATATTATGCGGGCTGCTGTGTTTTGTGCCATTTGCAGTGACCGGAGTGTCTGCTTTGTTAGGCCAGAAAGATTGGGTTGCAGAAGTCTAGGATGGAGTTATTAGTGCCTGACAGACTGTGTGGAAATGATCCTGAGAGGAAGGGCTTGAGGCAGCGGATTAGTCTCATCTTGAGGTAATGCATTTTTGGTGGTTCTGCTGATGTGTGACTGTAGGTTTAGTTCTTTGTCAAGAGTCACTCCGAGGTATTTCACTTCCGGTTTTATGGGTATTGTGTTGTTGAGCTTGATGGTGGGTGGAGGGATGAAAGCTGGTGTTTCGGGTGATGAGTAGTACCTCAGTCTTGTTGTAGTTTATGGTCAGGTCGTTGTCTTGAAAACCAACTGGACATATGTTTAAGTCAGTCTTATTTTGGTGTAGTCTGGGTTATCGAGGTTGACTGGGGTATATATCATGATGTCGTCGGCATAGATTGTGTATTGTATCTTGTGTTTATTCATGATGTTGCAAATCGGTTGCATGTAGAGATTAAATAATAGCGTTGATAGGGCAGATCCTTGTGGGACGCCTTGCTTGATTTTTATAGGTTGGCAGGTGCTGGGACCAATATGACCTGGATCTGTCTGTCCGTTAGGTATGAGTTGAACCACTTCAGGGTGTTGCCGTGTAGGTCAATGTTCTGTAGTCTTTCTAGTAGGGTTCTGTGGTCCACTGTGTCAAACGCTGATGAAATGTCTATGAAGATCATAAGTATTCCTCTCTTGCAGTTGTCTATTATTTGGATTATGTTGTTTAAAGAGGTATAACAGGAGTGTTTCGACTCCATGGTTAGGGGCGGAAACCATGTGGGTTGATGTCCAGCGGGGCATGGTTGTCAATGTGGTCTTGGAGCTGATGCTGTACCACTTTTTCTATAAACTTTGCCAGCAGTGGTATGTTTTAGATGAGTCTGTAAGCCGCTGTGTTGCTCTTGTCTAGTGGGGATTTCTTCGGGATTGGTCTTATTGTGGCTAGCTTTAGCAGGTTTGGCATGATTCCTTGGGTCAGTGAGCTGTGCACCATGCTGTGTATGGTGTGGATGAGGTCTTCCTTCGCTGCTTTAATCCATGTCACTGGGCATGAGTCTGTTGGTGCAGTGCTTGGGGTGAGCACGGTGAGGATGTGTGAGAGCTGCTCTGTAGATGGATTGCTGAATTTGTCCCAGGTTTTTAAGGAGGTGGTTGGTTTAGTGGTTGTGCTTGTTGTTGGTTGAGGTGAGGTATCAAATTTTTCTTGTAGGTGGTCTGCAAAAGGTTTGTGGATCTATTTGCACATCACGTTCAGTACTGGGATCATTGGTAAGAGTTTTCACTATTTCGAAGAGTTCTCTTGGTTTGTTGTAGGATTTGAGTATAATGTTTGTGTGGTATTCTTTTTTATTTGGTTGACGAGTTTGTTGTAGTCCTTTTGCTTCATTAGGTATAGGGCCTGAGTGGTGGGATTTTGATTGCATGTCTCGAAACCTAGCCCTGTTAATAATTGGGGGATTCTTCCTGTTGCCGCCTCCCAGGCATATGAATCAAGATTAACTCCCAATTCCCTTCCCCACTGTGTACTCAACTGAACATAACACTTTTCCTGGATAGTATTATTCAAGAACCCTACAATAGCCCGCTACTGTTTATCCGCTCTCTATCTTCCAACTCGAAACCATTCCACTAATTTCCCCGAATTTTCCTTTCTCAAGCTCACCTCCCATCCTTCATTGATGCCATATAGTGCTTTAACTGCAGATATGCGTAATAGTGGACCATTAGGTAAGTCACAGAGTTCTTTCAATTTCGAAAAAGGCTGGAGTTCACCCTCTTCATTGATTACTTGTCGCAGTTGTCCTGAGGCCCTTTAGTGCCCACCCTCGAAAGAAATTAGACATTGTGCTTGGTTTAAAGGATAAATTGCCCTGTAGGGGCAAATAACCCGATATCTCAGATGGGAGGTCTAATCGACCACATAGAGCCTTCCAACTCCAACGAACCCCTTTCCACAGAATATTGTCTCGAAGACCTTCAGGCAGCTGCAACCGCGGGGCATGTAACACCAATAAAAGCGAGTAAGGGGCAACCAACGCAGACTCAAAGTCAAAAGGGGTAAACACAGATGTCCCTCCCAACCAATCGCGAGCATGGCGCAACAACACACCCCAAATTATACTGCTCTAGTCTAGTGATCCCTACGACTCCCTGTCTCCACTGACCATATAGCCAGTCAATTTTAAGTCTGGGCTTGCTCCCTTTCCAAAAGAAACTCTGCAGAGATATTACAACTTTTTGAATATCCTGCCTCAGAAACTGCAGAGGGAGAAGTTGAAGACAATACAAGATTTTGGGGAAAAAGTATCATTTTTATGCAGCTACCCTACAACTAAGAGGAGAGGGGCAAAGGCATCCAGTCCCAGAGTTTATTTTGAACTTCTTGTACTAATGGCCGGACATTTTGATGATATAAACTTTTCGGATCTTGAGGTAAACATATTCCTAAATACTTGAATTTGTTTTTTTCCTAGCATAGGGGAAACGTTCCGCCCCACTCCCCTTGCAACCCTCCAGTAATATCTAGTGCTTCAGACTTGGTCATATTTAGCTTCCAACCCGGCTATCCTTCCGTACTGCTCTATCATCCCCAGTAGCCTGGGCAAAGAATCCCGTGGCTCCATCAGCATGACCAACAAGTCATCTGCGAATGCCGATACCTTAAATGTAGAGGGCCCCACTTTCACCCCTTGTATGTTGTCTCGGGCATGGATCACTCTCAATAGTGGATCTAGCGAGAGCACGAACAGTAGCGGAGACAACGGACATCCCTGCCTCGTCCCCCGTGTGATGTCAAAACTGGATGTGATCAACCCGCTCACTCCCACTACCGGTTTCTGATATAATCCTTGGATGCCTTGTATGAACCCAGCTCCCAATCCATATGCTTCCAATGTCTCAAATAGGTAGGCCCATCCTACCCTGTCAAAAGCTTTTTCAGCGTCAAAACTGAACAGCAAGGAGGGGGCGCCTTGTTTACGGACCCATTCCAAGGCTCCTAATATTTTCTTGACATTTTTAGTGGGATAAACGCCCTTGCACGAACCCTGTCTGACAAGTGTGCAATATACTGGGGAGGTGTATGGCCAAGCGGTCTGCTAAAATCTTTGCAAACAGCTTGAGATCGTAGTTAATTAGCGAAATTGGCCGGTATGACCATACTTCTGTTGCATCTTTTCCCGCTTTTGGTAGGACCACTATATGCGCTGTATTCCTATTATGCTTGAAAACTTCCATATCCATCCACTTATTAAACAGATTTACTAGTACCGGAGTAACCTGTGACTTCAACAAATTTATAAGATTCTGCCCTATAGCCATCTAATCCAGGGGCTTTGCACAGAGCTGCATTTTCAATACCCCTTTGTACCTCATCTGCTGTAATAGGGGCTGCTAACTGCCTGTACTGCTCCTGCGTAAGGTGGAGTAAATTCACCTCAGCCAAAAACCTCCTAATCCTGGAGCGTGAGACATCCTCACTGGCATACAATTTCCTATAATAATTTACAAAACTTTTCCCAATTTCTGCGGCATCGGTGTGTCTCCTTCCTACCTCATCTCTCAAAAGTGTCACAAATCTAGATCCCTGGCTTCGTGTAAGACATTGGGCCAACAACCTCCCTGCCTTATCCCCATATTGGTACAGTTGATATTTATAATAAACTAAAGACTTTTTAGCTCTCTGGTGCAATAATGTATTTAATGCCGTTTGGGTTGCCAGCAATTGTGTCCTATTTGCTGTAGTGGGACTATGGCCAGGCACCTACGTTCTCTACAAAGCTGTTTCTCAATCCCAAGGATCCTAGCTGCCATCATACGTCTCCGCCTGACATTGTAAGCTATTATGTCCCCCCATATTACCACTTTAGAGGCTTCCCAAAATAATTCTGGATCTCCTTTATGGGCCTGATTGTGCTCATCATACTCTGTCCACTTGTCCATCAAATATCACTTACAACGTATCCTCCTGACACAAGTCCTAACGGCAACCGCCAAGTTCCTCGGCTTCCACCCATCTGCCCACATTCCCAATCCGTACAGACTGGAGCATGATCTGAGATTTCCTAAGGCCCAATGACCGCATCAGACATTCCTTAAAATAATCCCTCAGAAACTAGTATAGCATCAAGGTCTTGCACTTGTGCCATGAGCCCTAGATAAATGTGTATAGTCTCTCTCTGTTGGATGGAGAGATCTCCATACATCTATGAGTTGGCATCTTCGGCTAAACCTCCTCAGATGCCTTGTCATAATGAGACGGTTACTTGCATGTCCTCCGACACGTCTATGGTAGGGTCAAAGACTCCGTTCCAATCACCCCCCAAAATCATTGGGGATTCAGGTAGTGCGTCGATTTTCTGCTGCTAATCTGGCAAAGAAATTTGGGTCAGGCACATTTGCAGCATACACACGTCCCACTAACAGCTTCCACCCCTTTAGGTCTCCCTGTATTAGTACAAACCGGCCTTCGGGGTCTGCCACAGTCTGGTCTACTTTAAATCCTAACCCCTTCTGGATTAAGATTGCACCTCCCCCCTTTTTTCCCCATGCCGCTGCCCCGTAAATTTGTTCAAATCCTCCTCTCTTTAATCGTACAAAATCCTTTATAGCCTGATGAATTTCCTGCAATAATATATCCCTCTATGTCGCCTCACTGCATGCAAAACTTTGTTCTTTTTAAAAGGGACTCGCTAGCCCACATATGTTCCATGAAATTATTCTCGCCCATTTTGATTTGCTGTAACCGGTTAGCCATTAATGATTCCTTCCTATAATTATTAGGCGAGCCCTCCCAGCCTAGGACCCCCCCCCCTGCAAAACTACTACTAAAGTTCTTACCTGGTCACTCTCCAAGTTGACTCTGCACTCCCCTAACCATTACAACTTCCAATCACCATTGTACTTTAAGTTGACTCTGCTCATATAAACCCCTAACCCTTCCCTGAAACCACCTCTCCTTCCCCTACTCCTACCCCCCCCCCATCTAATCCTACCCGTCTCCCACCCCCATGTCTCTCCCACACCTTCCTCATGGTCTTTTTATAGTGTTAAGCCCTCCCCAATCCTCCCATTATCCCCTCTGGTCTTCCCCTTCCCTAATTAACCAACCATCCGCCCCAATACAGCCCCTATCCTCCCCTCATCCCAGTTCCACCAAGAGCCTATGCACTTATTAGGCTCGGAACACTCCCACCCATTTCAACAGACAAAGGTTATTATGCAAGAAAATTTAGTGAACAAGAAAAAGCTGTGACCATAACAACAATGAACTAATGCTCTTGCGGGCTTCCATAATTCCACTGTCTTCCACTGTCTTCCTCTGTCCAACCATCAACAATATCAACTTCTCCTATTCAATCGTCTTCCGACTTCATTCCTGTAATTTCCAGTAAAACGTCACTCTCCAAGCATCATGTATTTTCCTTGCAGGCATCCGTATGATTCTGCAGCCATTTGTGTGCTTCTTCTGGTGAGTCCAGTGTCACTGCCGTCCCGTTATAGAAAAATCTGCAGCCACGCTGGATATTGTACTACAAATTTCAAATGCGCATCCACTGACCTCTGGCATACTGTAGCATATGCTTTCCACTTCATGCTCAATTGCACCGAGTAGTCTTGGAAAACCTGTATGCGCGCCCCCCTCATACATCAAGGCTCCTTTTGCTCTTGCCGCCCGCAAGACGCCATCTTTCTGTAAAAAGTTCATAAATCTGGCCAGCACTATTCGGGGTCGTGTGTCTCCTAAGCAGGGTCTCCCCCAGCCTGTGAATCCTTTCTATGACAAGTTAGGCACTGTCATCTCCCAAGTTTAAGGTATGCAGCAGGCCCAGAACAATAAGCGCGTAGATCTGCATCCTTTATGGCCTCCGGGTATGCCAATTATCCAAAGCTTTTTCCAGCGGCCACGATTCTCTCTAGGTCGTCGAGTTTTCGCCCTGTTTACTAACTGCAGTCTGCAAATACTGTGATATCTCTCTGTTCGCTTGAAGCAGCTCATCTTCTAACATCGACATGCTTCCTTCTGCTGCTTGTATCCTTATGCCCACAGCCTCCAGTTGTTTGCTGATCCCATCCAGCTGCCCAGTGGTACCATCAAGTCATCCACTCAAAGCACTCACCACTGCATTAGTCACCTCGTCAGTGGACAGCGCTGGCTGACCTGGTGAAGACGGTCCCTCGGCCATCTTTGCCTGAATCGGGGCTGCTGTACCTTTCTCTCGGTCACGTCGGACTGTCTTCATTATCCACTGCCATTTTGTATACAGTTTCTGGCTGCCAAGACCCAGCCCCTATCCAATAGTATTCCTATCTGTCTGCAGAGTAGTTGCCTTTATAAGTCCCAGGTAATAGAGAGTCCTCTAATCCAGATTGCTGTAAACTCAGTTGATGCACTCCTCACTATGGTCACTAAGGTGGCGCTCCGGGTTCCACTATTGCACACTCTCCCTGAGCAACAGATGTTCAGAGGGATCCAGCTGCAGCGCTGTGTCAAATTGCCAGTCTGAGGTCCCGGATTACCTCCTGTGCTTCCGCTCTTCACTCAGGCTCGGTGAAACCGTATGACTGACCATGCGTTTCACTGCCACAAGGCAATGGCCGCAGCCCATCCAGTCTCAGTATTACCGGCAGGCCCGAGCTCAGCAGGGCAAAGGCAGCAGCTGGAAACCCTCGTCTCACCTCTCAACACCTCTTTCTCTCAAACAGACGTGCACTCCGCAGCAGCCCACCTGGACATACAGGTCAGTGGTGGACTTATAAAATCTCTCTGGACTTCCGAATGGGTCTTAGGCACTCAGCTTTCCATGAACGATGCTGGCATCAATTTCGGAAGGTCGTACCCAGTACATTGCTTTTATTTTTCATCGGGGGGGGTGGCCCCCACTTTCACAAGAGCTCCATTCTTAGCAGCCGAAGTCACTTCGGAGCCAGCCGCTGCAACAACGCTTCGTTGCTCATCATTTTTCTAGCTTCAGGAGCCACCGATCTCAGCGCAGAGGGGTAGGAATGTTCCGTTTTAGCCTCTGTAGCTCTTTGTAAGCACTTTGAGGATTTTTGGCATTTTGCTCGCTGTTTGCATTGCGGTTAGGAGGATCAGACTCGGAGCTACACTAACTTGCGGTCATCTTCCCTCGCGCTCACCAGGACACAGCTAGCATGGGCACATAAAAATGGCCACCACAGCTTCAGCCCGAGGCACGCCAGATTTCCCACCCAAAGGGAAATAGATGCTGGGGCTGAAAGACTCTGCCCAAAATACTCTGCACGGCTGTCAGAAAATCTGCCAGGCATGAGGGATGGAATGAGTAAGAGCCTACAATTTCCCGCTTTGAAAGGGGATGCAGAGGCTGTTGAAGGCTCCGAGCCACAGTGGCTGTTGAGGTTTCAGGAGGGGAGGGGTGGGTAGGAGAAACTCACTGTGAGCTCTGGACAGCTGACAGCAGCAGGGGAAGCTAATGATAGATAAGCTTTGACTTTCTTCTTGGTCTGTTCTTGCTCGCTTGCTTTTTGTTTTTTTATTTAAAAGAAGGCTTCCCCTGCAGATAGGCTACACCATCCTCTTGTTGGGAGCCTGTCCCCCGTCCCCGTCCCCCCCCCCCCCCCGAGGGAAAACTGCACTGGCCCTCCAGACCAGGAGTTCAACCTCCTCACTCAGGCGCTGGGAAATTCAAGAGGGCACCCCTTGTGCGCCCTGGAGATGTCCAATCAAAGACAACTTCCCAAAGAGTTAGAACGAAAATAGGAAAAGCACCATCATCTGCTGGAGAAAGGGAAAGATACCAGAAACCTGATTGATTCAGCTCTGGTAGAGATATAGCTATACTCCTAGGGGTTGCCTTCAGTATTTCTCTGTCCCAACATCTGCTGGCAGGGGACTTAACCCACTTGTCTGGAATGGTCTAGCAGGATGATTTGGAAAGGAAATTAGCAGGTATGGAAAATTTATCTTTCCATATAATCCTGCTAAACAAGTCCACATGAGTGGTATATACCCAGTCAGGGTGGGAGGACAATGACACTTTGGACAGAGCTGCTCTTCCAAAGCTGCTATCCACTCCAACTACCACATGAAACCTGTAGTGCATCAGAGAAGTGCTCATAAATGACCAGGGAGCTGCTTTATAAATGTCCTCGGGAGACACCAAGGAGAAACTCCACCCAGGAGGTCGCTTGTGTCCTTACTGCTTCTGGCACTTTTCCCACACAGAAGATATGCAGACTTAATAGCCTCCTTTAATCCGACAAGCAATCAAGGACATGAGTACTACCTGTCCTTCCTTGGATCCCTGCCATGAGAGGGGTCATACAAAAGGGGCTCAAAGGGGGAGGAACGTTTTGGCACCTTAAACACTATAGAGACTCTACTGTGGTATAATTAGATGCACGTGGAAAGATCTGCTTCACCTCCTTGAGGATGCAACACGTGTTTGAATGAACGTGAACATGAAGGGATTTTCTGCCTCTGCTCTCCGGAACCTGCAGGTTTGAATCAAGCAATCAACTGGATAATTCTGCTTTGATGTTTGTTCCTCTAGTACATCATTGGTTCCTTAGATTATGTGCTCTCCTGACAGCATTTTAATGATTTGCTTTAAATGGTTTATTTGGCGAGTTTTATAATGGAGTCTGCCTACAGCTAATCCAGGAGTAGGATGACAGTTGGACTTCCTGAAATTCTCAAATTTGAAATGCTGCCTTGAAAAGCTTATCAAAGAACTGGATCAACGACTGCCCCTGAAGAACTGTTTGATACTTTTTACATCCCTGATGCAGGTAAGTTCAAAAGACAATATTGTTGGATGACTTTACTGTTATTTTTTTGACCTATCAGTAATTGCACTGGATAATTCTGCTGTTGATTTATGATCCACCTAATAGTGGCTTTTTCAGGTGCAGTTCTTTTATGCTTTATTATTTGGGGTACCTTTATGACTCCATATTAGAACTTAAAACCTCGAGGTATTTGATAATGGATGATAGCAGATGAGAAAATATTACAAATATATAAAATACTTAAAATATGTAACTTTTTTTTTTGAGTACCTGGACATTCTATAGTAAGTAACTGTCGGTTGACCTGGGTAAGGTTACAATACTCAATTGATGACCAATGACGACAACCTTTGAGCTGTTCTGTGGCAGGTGCAGGCCTGTGACCCACGGTGTCTGACATAAGCAGGCCAGCATGGCTAGCTTGACCTGTAAATGGGGCCTGTGGAGAGGCATATAGGATTGCACATCCCCCAACATGCTGCTATTGTAAGATAGAACTCAGTAGAAATATTGAATTAGCTTAGGTAAGCAGAACTGTAGAACTAAGAAATGGAAAAAATACAGAAAAGACATGCTTACAAGTTACTGATAAGACAAAGTACATCAGCAAAGAAATAATGAGGAGTGCTGACAGATGAGTTACAGAACCTTGCTCTTCTGCACGCACAAATTGGTTCTATAACCTTGAGAGTGTGAAAGTAACAAGTTGATGAACTGACCATTGTAATTGGGACTAGAAGGGGGGCAGGCAGGTGTCATGCCCACAGAAGGGACATAATTGGATAAACTTATCAGTACCGGACCCAATGGAAGGGGTACGGGAGGTACGGGAGGTTACCGGGACCAATGAAATGTTTTTCTATACCTAGAATGGAACAAAAGTCTATAAAAGTTGTTGTAATGCTTGAAAACTTTGCCCAGCCATTTTGAATTGACTTGCTTGAGACTTGTGCACAAATAAATGATTTGGACCTTCTGAACAGACTCCTGGTATCATTGGTTTGTCTGTGCTTTGCTGCTAAATAGTCCTTGGTGCCGTTGGCCGCGGAAGTTGTCGGAATCAAAGTGTATCTATCGGCGCAATATACCACGACCTGTTTTTTTCCGCCCTCTATAGGGCTTGGGTCCTGCCCCCCCCCCCCGGGATCGCTGCCCTTCCATCCGACGAGGGCTGCCTCCCTGGCGCCACCGGTCCCTTGTATCGGAGGGAGCTGGTCGGACCTCGGCGGGTGCCCGGGCACGGTTGGAGCCCACGCCTCGAACCCGAGTGAGGGGAGTCCGAGGTCCAACTCATGCGCCTTGCTGGGAGGTTTTGAGGGACACGGATCCGGATTGAGTATAGTTTTGATTTTGGGTCTAGACAGAAATAGAAAGAGCAAGTACTGCCATTGGAATTTGGAATTTGTCAAATCTCGAGATATTGGGAATTGGTAACGAGAGGCATGATCAACTCTCAAGGAAGAGCCGAGTAACCTGGCATGGATGGGGAATTCGCTGTGGGGAAACCCTCATCCTTTTTGTAATTGGGAACAAAAGGACTAGTCAGAACAGATAGAAACGAAATGCATTCTGGGATACGTTTGCTAGCATGATTGCTTGTGGAAACGAATAGTGTGAATGAGGCAGGTCTGCGCAGCACGGACCAAGCTGAAAAAACAAAAAAAAGGCCGGACCCCTGAAAGTAGCGCATCTCGTCCTGCACGGGGCCGACCGCGTTACAAGGTTCGCGAAAAGGGGGAGGCGATTTTGTCGTCGTTGTCTTTGTTATTTTGGTACCTCCTTATACGTTTCCAGGGCCGTGAGGACCCCTTACACACGGTCCCCTCCCTCCTTTTTCCATTCTGTCTGTGGTTGCGCGCACACATCGAAATGGGGAGGGGCGCGGGTCTACTAGAAAATCAACTCCATTAGAATGTATGAGCGCAAATTTTACAAGAGGGACTATCCAGGAGATTATGTTTATTTAAAATGAACAGCAGGCCCGTGTTGCAGATTTTGTGTACTAGGGAGTTGGCCCGCTCTAGACCACATCTGCCCCCGAGAGGGGAACGTTTCACTGGTAGAAGGGAGATATGCAGTCAATTACACCGTAGAGTGCGGGTAGCGCAACCCTCTGATCAGTACCCCTATATAGATTCTTGGGTTAAGTATTTGGTTTGACGATCCACCCCCCTGGGCGCAGCGCTGTTATGAGGAACAGTGCAGAATAATGTTAGCTAAAACAGATTCTAGACAGAAAACGGAACATCCTAGAATGAAAGAGCAGGATAGGGAAAGCCAAGAAGCGAAAACCCATCTTGGTAGATCCTGATTCCCCAGAGATAGTCCTCAGGCAGCCCCGAAAAACCCCAGGGTCCATTGAAGAGCTAGCCCGGCGTCCTGCCCCAGACACCCCATAGACGGCCAGAAGCCGATGCGGGACCCAATCGCCTGATCCTCCCCCGTGAGGAGGAGAAAAGAGGAAAAGATTAGTGCGAAAGAGAAGATGGAGGACATAAAAGACAGAGTCAGAAGTGGAGATAGAAGATAGGTAGAAAGAGAGAATTCCCCAGAAGAGGAGGACCAGTGTACAAACTCAATCGAGGAAAGCCAGCGATAGCACTAGCACGGCCAGTGAAGAGAGAAACCCAAAAGCCAAACCTGTTGAGAAAAAGAAAGTGACTCCTGCAAAGGCAACGTACAATAACCCTTAGAGTCCCAAAAGACACCCATGGCAGCCTCGCCAAACTGTTTCCCTTACGGCAAGTCCCGGGAAAGGTGCCCGTAAAGAATGATAATGATGCAAAGTGGTAGCGGGACCCCTAACTTATGTTGTGATAATCCCTTTTTTCTACAAACTGATTTAATTTATTAAATTGGAGGTTCCGAATTATGCCTCTCTATACTAGTAAGCCCCAGGAGCTGACAGAATTAGGAACTAGTATTATGGAAACTCACCAACCCACTTGGCCAGATTGCCGTAACTTCCTGACCACCCTATTCACTACAAAAGAACGAGCGAGAATTAGAAACGCCAGCTATTGAATGGATGGCAGAAAACCCTGTAGCTCCGGCACAGGGCAGAATATAATAGACCGTAGGGAAGCAGCTCAGAGAGAAATTCCCAAATGAAGACCCCCAATGGGATCCAAATACAGATGAAGGATCCACAGCCCAAAAATAGCCTGTTTTCCCGCCAAAGGCTTGTTACAAGGCCGTGGAAAAGGGGGGGGGGGCCCAAAAAGCTATGAAGCCTTTCCAAAGTCTGCAGGAGTTTATCTCAAGGGATAGATGGAAGAGCCCAGCAGATTTTATGAAAGATTAACTGAAGCGTACAGAATGTATACTCCCTATGATTCCCGAGGCCACCAGGAAGATTATGCATGGTTGAATTCTGCTTTTGTAAACCAGTCTCAACCAGACATTAGACGTAACAATTACAGAAATTAGAAGGGTTTGCGGGCATGAATGCAACACCAAGTTATTTGAAGTCGCTCATAAACAGTGTATGTGAACTCGTGCATTACTGAAAGACAGAGAGAATGTGATAGAAAGAAGGAAGAAGAAAGCTGATTATTTTTGGCTGCGGCCATAGTTGAAAAGAAAAAGGGGAGGGTGTCCCTATTCGAAGGAGCAGAGGAAGAGGGCGTGGGGTCAAGGCGGCAGGGCCGGAACCCATAGACTAGTTCGTTGAACCCAATGGCGCCTCTTGCAAGAGAGGGAAGGGAACATTGGAGCGATACGTGCCCCGCAACCTAGAAGACGCCCAGCAAGATGACGTACAACGATCATCAGTGGCGAGAAGAAAGACGAGGCCTGTCCCCCGAGTCCGAGGATAGGAGCTCAATCGAGAACATACCAGCGAGAGAGAGGAGGAGCCATTAAAGCATTGGCCACACCAGCCCATGATGAAGATGAACGTGGATTAGGACAGACCGGGCTCACAAGTTTGCTTGGTTTCTAGGTCTGCCAGGAGCCTATGGTCGGAATACAAATAGGAGACCCATTAATGAACTTTATGGTTTGATCACTTGGAGCACAGCATTCAGTAATAGAACCAAAAAGATAGCCTCATTCACTACAAACGCAGTCACCATTTCTAGGAGCACCTGGTGCCAAAGCCACGAAAGTCTTTTTCTTCAAAACCGAATATCGCAGTCTAGGAGGAACAGCAAGTAACTCATCAATTCCTTTACATGCCCGAATGTCCAGTACCACTAACTGGGACGAGATATGC